>CM052344.1:6047095-6066022 GCA_028455595.1 Lasioglossum vierecki | reverse complement strand
TTAAAAACGTGGTATTTTTAAAAAATTATTTTTATTTAAATAATTTTTATCTATACAGTCTTCGTAATTATTCGCAAATTGACAAAAATGTAAGTGAAAAAAGCCGAATGTTTTTTCAAGTATTTGCTGTTGATAATTACTTGCATATGCAATTCGGTGAAGTGTGAAAGTTTATAGTGCAAATTCTCTCGATGCTGAGTCCACGTGTATTGATATCACGACACACTAGCTGATAGCAACAGTTCTCCCTTGTCAGCTAGCGAGGACTGTTGATGGACTACCTGTTGATCAGCAACCTGATGGCTTCAGTAGTGCTTCACGACAGTTTGCCTCGGTTAATCCGACACTTGTGCGACCAACATGCTTTCACACTACCTGTTCTACATTGTCACACACTATTCTTTCCAAAACAATATTATCTTGCCGTTGTTAAGCAACAATCTCCTTGCTTCGCAGACTTTCGGCTGCGAACACTGACTTCTTGTAATTTTATATAAAATTGTCTATCACCTCAATTCATTTTAATTTTCTAACTTGACCTATTGATTACTGAAAGACTGTAGATGTTCGTGCAAATTGTCATATTTCTATTTTAATTTGCAATAATTATTGCTAGAAGTTACTCTTTGAAAGTTGTAACTGTTTCAGAATTTTTCTCGGTCTGCAGGAGCTCTAAAAGTTGTGACTGTAGATACTTGTGCAAATTTTTATTTTTCTATTTTCATTTGCAGTAACTATTGCTTGAAATTCTCTCGGAATGTAGGGGCTTTAAAAATGAGAAAAAATATATTTAGGCGCAGTTGTGCCTGTAGATACTCTTGCAAATTTTTTATTTTTCAATTTTCGTTTGCAATAACAAACTCCAACGGAAATACTGGAAATAGCTTCGTTGTTTTTGCAGATGGGACGACAACATTTGAGTTAATGATGGATGTTTGATGCTGTTACAGACGGACTCGAAAATGGTGTTCGACGTGATCCAAAGAATGGAGGACACGGAGCCGTTTGGAGAGGAGCTACTAGCTGCAATGAAGAGGCTCTGGGCAGATAGCGGGGTCCAGGAGTGCTTTGGCAGGAGCAACGAGTATCAATTGAACGATTCAGCGAAATAGTAAGTGCAATTCAATCAGTTCTGTGATGGCACAGTAAATATGAAAGTCCAGAAACCACGAACCCCTGGATTAAAAAAAATGTTCCTTCTTTTTTTGAAATTCAGTTAATTTACAATAATTAAGGGTAATAACTAGATTGCGAATTTTGAGCATTTATGATAAAAATGAGTAGGCGTAATTTAAAATAGTAAAGATATTAGGAAAATTTAAAGATACTATTATATTTTTCACGTGTTAAACGTGAAATACTTAAATCTGTAAAAATACAGTTAATTTACAATAATTAAGGGTATTAACTAGATTGCGAATTTCGTGCACTTATGACAAAAATGAGTAGGTGTAATTTAAAATAGTAAAGATAATAGAAAAATTTAATAGGAATAGGGAAGAAAATAAATTTCCAATTCACTCCAGTTTGTTGCAATTCAGGTAAGAAATTTTTATTTTGCATAACGATCCGCAGTCTAGTAATAATGTTATAACGAAGTAAAGAATACTTAATAGAATATTTATTAATAGAATAAAACGTTCGTTAACTTTCCCACGAGTTTTTAATTACACGAGGATCTATAATTAGGAAATTCAGGGTTCGGTATTAATGAGGAGTAATAAAGTGGTAATAAACAAGTTGCGTTTCCTTGCCCATTTGCCAAAACGGCCGAAAACCGTTTTCCTCTCGAAGGTAAGCCATCGAGAGTGCCTCATTAAATTTCCAAGCAAATCGATCCGCCATCTCGTTTTTCTAAACCCTAACACCTTCAGCTGCGGGTAAACGTGTCTCGGGAAACTGTCCTTGTTTTCAGAGTCAAGGAAATACAGGGAAAATCGATGAGAATCTCCGAGCAAGAAACATTAATTATTTTTATTAACAAACAAAAAATACCTAGCTAAATATATCCATTAAATATTGCTCTGAAACATCCAAAAAAGAAGCACACCGACGTTTTCAACAGTTTTTGAAAAACCGTATTAAAAGTCACGAGAGTTTAATTCCTTGTTTCACAGAAATCCATTTGGCTGTCTAGAAACAAATATTTTTGGAGTACTTCTATGGGTATCATTGAAACGAAACCAGCGTCATTCGGATCGTCAGAAGTTCTACTTTCACAACCAAAAATAAGAAAAATCGATTTTCCCAACCCAAGGGTTTCTGCTTGAAAGGAGATATGGCGGGGAGAAGCGCGTAGAAGCAACACGTTGCTCGAGAAAAATCGCGGGTGAATCATTTTTCGTCATCGATATCCAAACGAGTAGTCAGCCAATGGCTGAGCAGTGGTCTTCGGCTTCTCCAAATCTTTTATTTGCTGTATCGCATCTTGGCACGTGCGCTGGAACCTGGCTTTATCACCAGTTGCATTCTGCACGCGTTGCACGGTGCTATCTGCAAGATCCAGTCTATCATGAAATACTTCAGAATGACTCGCTTAACAAATTAAGAAAGAATATTTAGTAAAACAAACGAAAAATTAATTTTTTTTAAAGAAACATTATTTTCAACTACAAACACGTTGACAGCCGCTGTCACGTTTGACAGGAAACAAGGACACATGATTTCTGAGGATTGTAATTTTCTGATTTAAAAGATAGTATTTTTTATGACAGCGATCTTTGTTGATATAAATTTAATATAGAAATTTTTGATATTAAACTTCCAGAAAGAAAATTCAAAAATTTCCAAAAGTTCAAACGTCAAAGTTAAACGAATGATTGCTAAACAAATGACTGGCACGAATGGGAAACAATGAAAAACACAGTTACGTTTTTTCTATAAATTGTTTCCTAAAACAGTTTTTACAACCCCACTAAGAATTTCTCCTAGACACACTAGATAAGCCAGTTCATGGGCACCAATTAAACGATCTTGTCAAAGTAACCTTGTCAGGGAAAAAACGGTTGGAAGAAGTGGTGGGGGCAGGAGATGAAAAGGAAGGGGATTGCAGGGGGTAGGAGGGAAAAGAGTATTAAAAAGGAGGATGCACGCGATTCCAAGGATCCGAAGGATCTTCCTTTTTCCCCGTTTTTTCCGTGGCTCTTATTTAGGTTCAGCGGCGTATTGATCGCCGATGACGTCACGCCACGCCCGTGTCACGTGGCCTAAAATGGCCGCCGACACCGTATCCTCCTCACTCCCCTCTTCCTCCCCTCCTCGCCCATCGTTCCCCTTTTCATTCTATTACTCTTCTGTCGGGGAATAAGAATATACAGAGATACGAGAATGAAAGAACGAAACAGGGAGGCAGAGTGGGACAGTCGGTTTTTTTGGAGGAGGCGTGGGGGACAAAAACAGTGGGAAGGAAACAGGCATTTGTGATGATACGATGATTTTGCGAGTAAAACGAAATGTCAGATCGATTCGTTTTGATTTTCTCGATAAAACGAAATTCCATTTTTGATTCGATTGTTGGCAAATCAAATTTCACTTTTATTCGTTTCGGTCGTCGTGCATAAGCGAATAATTTTCCGAAAAGAAAAGTACAATTTATAACAAGCAATGGAGTCGCGAATATAATTTTTCAACGACCGTAAACACGAGCAAAAATTGGTCACTTTTACGGAATAGCGTATATGCGTGTTCAACAGCTTCCTCCGAAGATATGCCCCTATCTAAATTCGTCGTTACATCTGTAGCACCATAAATTACATCGTATTTACATACGTCGCGGACTAGGTCGCTGTAAATTATTTTTGTTCGAGTTTGATCGTGCCCGCCCGGGAGAGTTCATGGTCAAAGAACCATACGGTTGAAAGGTCAAAAAGATTACCAATTTTATTGTGCCATCGGAGAAGAGTATTCAATTATTTAATTGCAACATCCATCTCGCATTAAATCAATCTCATTTATCAGCGAGAACAATTCAATTTTATTCGTTCCGACGAAAAATTCTATTTGACTCTTAATCAAGAACGACTTCACTTGTAACAACGAAAAATTTTACTTTATTCATCGCCAAGAACAATCTCACTTGATTTATTCAATGTCCAGAACGATTGTATTATACTAGCTACAAAGAAAAATGTTACTTTATTCATTATCAAGACCAATTTTTGCTTGATTTACTATCCAGATCAAATTTTATTTCATTTATCGGCAGGAAGAATTTTATCCATTAGCAGTGGAGGTTCATAGGAAATTGAGCGTTTCAATAAAAATGTGTTGACAGTAATTAAATGTCGGACTCGATTTCGGAGTTTATAAGATGTGAAAATGTTATGGTTTTTCTGTAGAACAAAATTTGTAAAAGTTTCGAGGTATCCACCTGGCAGGAGTCTCCAAAATGGCGTCGTTACAGCGACCTTTCGCTATCTCGTATTAATAACCCGCTATTTTTGCTGGACACCCGATACCCATCAGTCCTCCCCTCGATATCTGTGGGTGTAACGTCGCCTCTGACCATAGGAACCATAACATAAAAAGCCCTACAGAGATAAGACGCAGAGGCGACCTGTGATATACAGGTGCGTCCAACTTTGGCAATGAACGGCTGACTGACAGCGGTGACAGCGAGTCGTCGTTGAACGCGTACACGCATCGGGAAAATCGATCGGGTCCCTCGACCTGGATTGCAAAGTCGATTCAGAGTGTCGTTTACCCCTGGAAACAGTCTTCTCCAGGTCGTTCGAAACGTCTTTAGTACATTCGTTATTGGTTCAACAATTTCATTCTATTGTCACATTCGGTGCGCGCCGCGGTGGCTCGACCATTAATAATAATTGATAAAATCAATCATGTAGAGTATATATTTTCTGAATTTCTTTTTATATTCGCTCTAGTATTGTTGCACGGGAAATAAAATATCATAATTAATAATTAGCGTTGAATTATTGTATATTTGATATTTTATTTCTCGTGCAACATTGGCAGAGCAAGTATAAAAAGAAATTCAGGAAATATATATTCTACATGATTTTATCTAGAATTTGTCGAAAAAATTTTCAAAGAGAATTTGTAATTAATAAACCAAGGATCTTCAATCTTTCTAGCTCTCAAGAATAGTTTAAAATCATCCGTATCGAAATTTTGTACCATTTTTGAAATTATCGAAGTTGAAATAGGGAAATGTAACATATTACTAATGTTACTTATGTAGATGAAATATTAAATGCTACCTATTTTATGATTTTCAACTCTTTCATTTATATTGCTGTATTACGTATTTTGTTTAATAAGAATATTATATTTAATAGAATGACGAGCTGAGAATCTTGAAGAATTTTTTGTGAGGTGGATTTTTACCGAATACAAATTGAATTTTGTAGAAAGTCATGCTGCTACGTATCTGCTGGTCGCGTATGTGTGCGTAGTAAGTGCATAAAACCCGTAGTGGCATGATAAAGCATTATTAATTGCAGCAAAGTTATGCCCGAGGTTCCAGACAATGGAACAAAAGGTCGCGAGATATGTAGAACCGAAAAGAAAAAAATCAGCTTGCGATATATATTCTCGTTACACGAGGTACTCTAAGCTCCATACGAATCTTGTTTAATTAATTTCTACGTAAGCTAAGAAGAAACGTTGGAAAATGATATCAATATTTTTATTCAGGCAAATTCGGGATTTGTTTGAATGCTTTTAAACTTGTTATTCGAGTTTCGAGAGCCTGTTGAAGCACTGCATTGGTGTCGGAATTTCGTTACTAACTGTTCGTTCGAATTTTCAGTTTCCTGGATGACCTAGACCGATTAGGAGCAAGGGATTATCAGCCTACGGAGCAGGATATTCTAAGGACCCGTGTGAAAACAACGGGTATAGTCGAGGTCCACTTTTCCTTCAAGAATCTTAACTTCAAGTAAGTGCAGATCTTTGAACAATTATCACTATTTAGCAATTATATTGACACGACTGTATTATTAGGCCTTGCAAAAAACAAGGTTTTTTTGGAAAATAGTGTGACGCCATATTTGAAATCCGCTGTAGTTAAAATTGTGACAAGCTATAGAATCCATGAATATCATTTGTGCCACATTTACAGTATTTTTCAAACTAGTTGTGATACTTGTTTGTTCTCAGGAGACCTGTAACATTATATTTGAAACATCCTGTAGGATACATAAAAACTATATATCAGGAGCTTCAGGAATCACAAATTTCCCTTCAACGATGTCAACAACATTTTCAAAGAAAGAACAAGTTTCTTGCGAAACAATCTTCCTTTGGACCAACATGTACATAAAATGAATTCCGCCAGGCTAGACAGGTTGCACAACTTTTCCAGAACAACATAGTCATATAGTCAGCACAAAGAGTGCATTGTCTCTCGATAGTAATCACTGGGTCGAGCGATATATAACTTCCTTCTGAAACATTACATAATCATCAAATAGTAAATATTTACTCGATATTCCATTTCCAACATTTCCGTGCCCTTCTCAATTTTCAAAGTCACAGGAGAATATCCTGTTTATTTGAAAAATAACAAACAATCAGTCGTGTCGACGACGTGTTGTTTGTATTAAATCTTGTAATCGAATTTAAACCACTTTCCGATGAGCTAGAGACTTGCAACTTCTATATTAAAAAAAAACATCTCACCAGAGTATCTCAGCAGGAATCGAACCTGGGCCTTACTAAATACGCTCGGTGGTAGAGACTAAAAAGTAGAAAATAAAAAAAGTTTTTAAAAACCACACTTATATTAAATCGCACTAAAAAGGAGAAAATAATTATCTTATATATATATACATTAGTGACTACAAATAAAATCGTGGAGCGCCCACGAAGATTTTATTTACAGTCATTAATGTTTAAAAAAAGTTATTTTCTCCTTTCCAGTGCATTTTAATAGGAGCGTGATTTAGAAATGTTTTTTCCATTTTATTTTCAACTCGCCCAGTATTACAATGTGCAAAGCTGAACGAGAACAGCGACACGCGCAAAATTGCATAAAGATTGCAGAAAAGACTAGGTGTTTGATTATTATCGTTACTATGATGACGGAGTTGAGATTTTCCGAAACCGAGCATAAATTCGACGGCTTTATCTGTTATCGTACAGGATGTTAACACGAACAAACCAAACTGCACTATCACGAGTGTACAAGATAGGAAAAATCGTTCGATCGTAGAATGGAAAACAGTTTCCCGTTTGTTGGCCGAGTCGAGCGTTCCTGAAACGATAACACTATGCCTGATACAACTCTCTCTGTGTGTATATGTGTGCAGTATCAGTGCACATCGATAAAGCTGCACCTACCATTTTTGGCTGGCAGGTTGATGCACGCACAGATTTCACCATTCTCCTTTCGTTTCTTGCCGGACGTTTGTTTACGTTCACCGAGGAGACCAATGATATATTTAACAGATAACAAATTTCTATTCCCCTCGCATAGGCCATTGTCGAGATCCAATAGTTCTCTGTCATAGTAAGTTATTGGTTTGGTCAGATTCTCGGTCTTTTTCGTTTATTTATTGTGGGTGTCGTTGCTAATTCGGATACGATTAAATATTTAGAAAATGTCAGCATTCGAATCAGTCCTCAATCTAAAATTACAGATACTCTGTTACGAGTACGAAAGATTAGGGGGACGTTCTTTTCCAATTATAGCAATGGCGTAGCACTCTGAACATTCTGTTATTAAACACCGAAATATCTTGAAACCACAAATTATAATAGGAATACCAAATTTCGATTCTGATTATCAGAATAATCTCTAGAATTATATTAGGGGCACGTGTTGTCCAATTATAGCAATGGCGTAGGTCGTGGAACATTCTGTTCTCGAATATCGAAAAATCTATTTATTTTTTCCAATTATAGCAAATGGCGTAGGACTTTAGAAATTCTGTTATCAAATACAGAAACGTCGAAAAGAATTTTGACGTGTGAAACACATAGCTGAAAAATTGTAGAAATGATATTCCGAGTATAGGAAATTATAGCAATGGCGTAGCACACCAAATATTGTATTATCGAGAACGAAGAAAATTTTTTTTCAAGTTAAAAATGAAAAAAAGAATTTGGCGTTCTAACAAGATGGTTCTAATATTGTAAAAATTCTATTCCGAGGCTAGAAAATTAGGCGACCGTTGTTTTCCAATTATAGCAACGTTGGACGGCGGGCGCAGCGTGGCGCGTTCAAACGGTCAATTTTTTCCCGCCAACATAATAATTCACGCCCACGTCCGGCGCGAATTTGCAGTTCGTTCAAATCGCTCGTTTATTTCGCGCCCAAGAAAAATAACAAGCGCAGAAGGAGACGGAGGAGACGAAGAAGAAGAAGGAGAGAACGATGAAGAACGAAGGCGGGGCGTGGAGGGTTACGAGAGAAAGAGCAATGTCTCGTGAATGATTGAGCATGAATCATGCCGCTGATAATTTAAGAAACCGATTGTGAGCGAGGCGCGTTCTCCTACGGTTCGTGGTTCGCTCTGGCCCGTGAAAAATAAAATTAACTTCGATTCTATTACTAGAACCCACACGGTATTTATGTGAATACTAAGTTCCCGCGATCGGTGTATACAAACCAGAACCGACAAAAATCCCTCTATTTTCCAAACATCCTCGGGAAACGAAAAATAATGTTGCTCGGCCCCTCTTTATTTCATATTTATAGACCTGTCGCGACTTCCGGGGCCGTTTTCAACCGAAACACTCGTTTACTTGCTAATTCATGAAGTTTGAATACATAAAATTAAAAATATTGTATAAGTAATGTTACAAATAGACTGCGTATTTTATTTAAAACAGTGGACATATTAAAAAGATTTAAGGCCTCTGTTTTTTGCAATTGATGTAGAGATGTTTTATTCAGTCTAGTTATAAATTCCACAGTGAACAATTTAAAACTGTATCAATTTGTAAATAGTACCAAAATGGTAAATGGTACCACTTTTAGAAATTTTAATATTTATTTTTAGAAACGTGTTCATTTGTTTCTGTTATTGTAACTGGGTTGTAAAAATGTTGGAAACGTCATACGTAATGGTGAAATGGAAGAAGGAGCTCGTAGTTGTGATTTTAATGATTTTCATGGAGCAAAGTAAAGATGGAGTGGGTCGGATGATCGAGTAACGATCAGGTTGCGGTTTATCTGTATGTACATGGTTTGTTACAGATTGTTCGACGTGGGTGGCCAAAGAAGCGAACGTAAGAAGTGGATTCATTGCTTCGAGGACGTGACTGCGATCATATTTTGCGTCGCGATGTCCGAATATGATCAAGTGCTACACGAAGATGAGTCGACGGTAAGCGATATCACACTATAATTGCTGTCTTTGCATCGTTTAGGTAACAGATCAATAGGTAGATATATTATTTTTTCAAAAGAAGACGATCTTTATACACACTTTAGTTAATAAGAAATTATTTTCAATTCGGTCAAATTTATTTAAACGAATGTTAGCTGTTGGAAATACATTTCTGAAATATTTCTTAAACCAGAGGATGTACAGATAAAATTCTTTTTTGAATTGTACAAAATTCGAAAGATTATTTATTCATGGAATTTAATACGGTCACATTTTACTTTTAATTTATTCGGGGACAGTTTCAATTCAAGTCAGACTATATAGATTTTTTAAATTGTACCAAGTTTGAAAAATTAATAAAGACAATTTTTAATGGAATTTAATAAAGTCACATTTTATTTTTGATTAGTTCAGGGTCAGTTTCAATTCGAGTCAGGCTGATTTAAACTAAATTATATAGATTTTTTAAATTGTACCAAGTTTGAAAAATTAATAAAGACAATTTTTAATGGAATTTAATACAGTCACATTTTATTTTTGATTAGTTCAGGGTCAGTTTCAATTCAAGCCAGATTAATTTAAACTAAATTATTTTTTTAAATTGTACCAAAGTTTAGCGGTTGGTAAAGACAATGTTTAATGTAATTTAATGTTCATCCGAGAAGTGAGAACGGGTGCAGCACGCGTGACGAACGTATCACGGTCACGTGGCGTGGTATAATGTTAACATAGTTGGCGTTTGACACGTGATCCGTCACAGGTGCCGGGCCCCGATGACAAAGAGGAAATTCAAGAAACTAGAAACCCCCGACACCCTACAAAATTACATATGGACTGCCAATTGCCAGTCCAATGTGGGAAGAGAACGTGACGGCTTGCAATTGTCGGAAATTAACGGGTTCTTCTGCTGGAACGACCTCGTCCATTAACCCCTCTTGCTTCTGAATCCTCTGGAATGATTTACTATTTATTTTCCTTTCTATATTTCGCTATTAATACGTCCGAAAACAGACACAAACATTTCTTCTAAATCTTTCACCATCGATTGGTTTCTTATTAACTATTGTAAAATGCCTTTTTGTCAATTAACAATTACATATAGGATGATTAAATATATTAACAATTTGCTTTTTCCTTTACAGAATCGAATGCAAGAAAGCTTGAAGCTGTTCGACTCGATTTGCAATAACAAATGGTTCACCGACACGTCGATCATTCTTTTCCTGAACAAGAAAGATCTCTTCGAGCAGAAAATTCGCAAGTCCCCCCTCACCATCTGCTTCCCCGAGTATGCTGGTAAGGCGCCATTTTGATTTTCAATGTATCGTATTCTCCTTCCCAAAATCCCATTCTAAAAATAGCCACTCCTCCTACTAATTTTAGTAAAGTAAATGAAATAGAATTCTCTTAATGCGTGTTCGATAAAAATAAACGCGTCGAGTTTACCTTGTTAGAAAAAAGTTTTATAATCTCTCGCGGCGTCCTTGAGATTCCTTCACGCGCCACACGAATATTATTTCTTCTTGTTTGGGGTGATCTAAATACATTCCGGCAATATACGATATGATTGAATGAATCATGTTGTTGCCAAAGTCGCTCTCCACGTCAGAACTCCATTGATTTTCGTAAACACTTCTTTATTTTATTACTGATCTGTCGAACAACAATTTTTTACATCATTTTCAACCTTGATTATAATACCTTCTTCCATATCAAATATATTCAATATTTTATCATTAATCAATTATTTAAGGATGCATTTCGTTATTAACACTAAATCCACCACCGATGGTCAAATTACCTGCTTCAGATTTTTTATTTTTCAATTATTGAAATTATAAAGATATTTTTATTTCAGTATATATTATGATAAAAATCGCTCAAAATATAAATGAATTCAACCTAGTTATTCTTAGAATACAATACTCATCGGTCACTTTTGATGGTCGGTAGGTTTAGAGTGAAGATTAAACATTTCAAGATCGTTTCGTAAGGTTCCTAAATAATTATGAACTACTCGTATGTAATAAAATTCCACGAAAACCATAGTTTACACCAAAAAGCGATTTCGAAATTCGGTTTTGGCGCCTCGCAGCATGCAAGAATCATAATAGTATCCAGCGCGGGCTGGAACAATTGAAAGTGCATCGCCACGGTGGTTCCCCAACAATGTGAAATGGTCACGCTAGGTGACTCAGCCCTAATCAGTCCGTACAGATCGCATGCGTGAATAGGTGACTTACGCCTATCGTTTACAATTATTAATGTATAACTTATTTCTCGTTGTTCAGGAGCGCAAGAGTACAGCGAGGCCGCCGCGTACATCCAGGCGCAATTCGAGGCGAATAACAAGACAGGCAATAAGGAGATCTACTGCCACACGACTTGCGCCACTGATACAACCAACATTCAGTTCGTGTTCGACGCAGTCACAGATGTCATTATCGCCAATAATCTCCGTGGCTGCGGTCTCTATTAGGATAAATATTGCCGTCGTGGAGCCGATCGACCGATACACACTTACCCATACACACTCAGACACACACGGTCACAGGAAATCATGTTTTGCGAGCACGCGGAAGTGTATGAGAGAGAGAATGAGAGACCGAGAGACTGAAACCAACACTACTGGCGAGAAAGGGGACCGAGAGAAAGAGGTTGGAAGAAAGCGAGACCGGAGAGAACAAGAGTGAGAGAGAACGAGAGAAAGAGAACGAAAGAGAGCGAGCGAGTGAGCGAGAGAGAGTACGAGAGAGATATATACTTGTGTGTACCACCGCTACTACTACCGACCACCTGCGGATTCCTTCTCAACTTTTTTATCAACTGCCCTTTCGACTATTTCTTCTTTTACGGGGACCGAAACACCGGGGCCGCTCCTTTGTCTACTCGCGGGACCCGCATTCTGAGCAGCGGAGGCTGCTGGGAGCTGGAACGGTGAATCTAATCTCACTGCGATCGTCCCTCCGTTTGACTCTACTAAGATTTATATCTTCTTTCTCCGAAGAATACACATGATTCTCGTAATAGCTGCCCACCTCCCGTTACCTAAACGTGGGAGTCGTGTGGACGAGTATTACGACTGTCTGATTTCAGATGTGTATTCCTCTGCCGAAGAGGAAAACATACAGTTCTGATCGGAGCACATCGGGGAATACCTATGCAATCCATTTGACCGCCAGAAGAACAATGGCGAGCTGATACCTGTCTGCCATTTTGTAAATTGTAGAAATTTAAAGAGTCAACGAGGGGCCAGCAGCGGCCAGTCGCGCTCTCGAGTTGTCACAACAAACAACAGGATTTACGTTTTCTCCAACTCTGCCACGAATGTCCGAGGCGAGTCCATATGGCCCGTCGACTAAGGAGCACCCTGTGTACACTTCTTCAAAACATCCTCGCGTAAACGAAGAAGAAAAGAATTTCATAAACAACGGGATCCTACGAGAATAGCTGTGCCGCGAAGACCGAGAAGAATATCGAAAGGAAACTCACCAAAGATTGATCCAGATTTTTGTCATGGATATCGCGACGAATCGCACAAAGACCAATCACGAAGCACATAGGGGATCTACCGATGCTCTATCTTGGTTTTATTGGCGAGTCAATGACACCTGAGGGTGTAGGACTACCTTTGGGCAGAGAGTCGTTGACGTGGTCATTCGGAGAACCTTTGCACTGACAGTATACAGAGTGATTCATAGTTAGCAAGATTGTAAATCAATGGCAGCGATCATTTTATTTTAGTTTTTTTTAAGTAGAATCATGATATTGGACCTAAAGACACCGTAGTCGTCGTGAAGGGGAAGATGGCTGTTATAATTAATGGTGCATACTGTTAATTATAATAATAGCTCATAGAACACTGTCTTTCTACGTTGGGTGTGGCTAGGGGCCCTCAGCAGCCCAATCAACGCCGGCGTTGCTACGGCGACGTCTAGAATGGAGGCCGACCGCGCGAATTTTGAACGGATCTTTGTGTTTTGAATTTTTTTTACGAAGTGTGATGAAGAGAATGATTCATTGAGGAAGCCGAGGAGCTTATGGTTGAGCGTATGAGGATTCTGTATACGTTTATTAAGAAACGAAGCTTCGTATTAGGTTATAATGAAATTTTTAGGCGACGAATGTTGTGATTGACCGATGACTTTGTGCCCCGGGTGGTCCAGGACGCTTTGTAATATAAAATCCAATTTTCCTTTGTCTCGTGTACAATTATTGTTCAAACATGTTCGCTTTACTTCGAGTATGTTACGTTCACGAACGATCGCACAGGTCGCGCACAACAAATCGACATTTAATTACACATGTGTTTTGCAGTTGTTCGAATAGCAATGAACTGCGCACGCCAGGCCATTCGATCTGTTCTTTTCTGTTGGAAGACTGAACCGTAAAAGTTCGATGCGTGGGACGGTCGAAGTCAACAATTTCTATTTTTCTTTCACGAAAAAAACCGAACGACGTGCAACAATGCGAACATCTTCTGTTTTCCGGAACTGCGAGAGTCCGCACGTGAAACAATTTATAAGAAATCTGTTCCAAGACCAATATGGACAATCTAGATTGATCGATCGATTGATTTTGCTTTTATATCTAGACTGGTGCAATATGAAAGTATAGAAAATTGTTTCATGGTTGTACGAAGGATCTTTGAATTTGATCATTTTCCAAGATCGTCTCGTTTGATCAGTTACGCACATCTACACGAAACTTACAAACATTATCGCACAATCATACGCGCGCGCACATCTATACATACTTTGAGAAATGTTCCAGCAAAACGTTGCTATCCTTGAATTTCCGATGTTGGGGTAGTTTAGGCTCTCTTGCGGACCTATTTGTTTTTTCAATGTTTTTTTTTTAACTTTGCTGATTTCATCTCGGACAGAGTAACATTTTCAGTTGATCATCGCTTGTCATGCTCTTTTGTTGAAGAAATTTTACTATTGGCTCTGAAAGGATATCAAGACAGTCGAACAACTACAAATGAAACATTCCACATACAAGTACAGTCTTTTTCGTTTTTAATTTATTGTATACTCAATTGCAGCTGCAAAGGAATATCATTTCTTTAAACATTTTATTTGTTCGTCGACGGGGCTATTCAGTTTTTCTTGAACTACAGATTTTTCCTTATGGTTGACAAAAAAAAAAATGAATAATTCATTGGTAGAGATTTTGTTAGACGAAATTTCACGATAGGGAACAAAAGATTGCAGTTGCAACTCCACGCTACTTAATTGTAATTTAATTAATAACCGAGAAGGGTGTTTGACCAAAAAGAACCAAAGAATCAAGTAGAACAATAATTACGATGTAACGAACAAAAAGTATTCTCGAAAAACAATCCGAATTACATATATAAAATGGAGGCCAAAAAACAAAGATTAACTTTTAAACTCTTCTTTCGATTATGAGTACCGTGAAGATAAACGTTTTATGATAAAGCGGAAAAGAACATTCTTTTCATTTCGACATCGAGTTTCGTTCTTATCTTTACGCCGATTTTGAGAATTATTTTTATATATCGTTAGTTAAATCTAGGGATAAAAGGAAAATAGTATTACTGTCACCGCCGTTGCTATATTATTATAAAATTAATATATATATATATAAATATATATATAAATTTTAGGGTTACGAATTAATTAATTAAGTATTCCTATATGTAGTAGCTATAATTATGTATAAATAATTTCACGTATAGAATTTCTAGTCAAGTTAGAAGGAAAAAAGAACGTACTAGCTCGTTAAAGAAAACACGATCGGAAATCTAATTTTCATGTAAACAATTTGTGTTGTCCGATGCCAATCGCGTACAATCTGGTCGTTAATTAAAATTATAGCAAGCGTCTAGTTGAAAGATTTAATTTGTACATTTATCGCGGATGAAGGTTCTGTCGGTAAAACAGACTTGACGCTTCATTTCAGGCGCGAAAATTCGAACTGAACATTTTAGAGTTTCATTGCTTGTTCATTTTTTCGAATGAGAATTCGATCAGCGTTCACTAAGGAACTGTTCTGCGAGGAGTGACAATGAAACAACTTGAGATAGAACCGAGATTGTACCATCGCCACGGTACATTTTTGTGAAAGAAATCGTATACCAGAGTGTTACAGTGAATAATAATATGATTGCATAATTGACGTAGAAATTATGCATATACACATATATTTTCCATTCGGTTGAAAAGTATGTATATTTTTCAGTGATTTGTCTCTTTTCCCCGGCTAGGTTTAAAACGAAAAGCTAGCAAATCATGTTGACTAGCCCATGCAGTCGAGAAAAAACTTGCCAGTGTTTCTTGGAGGTGCTTTTAGATTAACAAGGATGACTATAAAAAATGAAATTGTATCAAGAGCCACTTTCAGGAACAGTATTTTCTTTTTTTACTCGTTTTCTAGGATAACTATTTTCTTCATTGCCGCCATATTGTTTCCGGGATTATTCTTATTCCTCATTGATTGTCTCGGCGCTTTTATTTTCCCATCGTTTGCGGTTTTCCTTTCGTACGTCGAACGTGAAATTCAGGGATTTCTCTCCTTCAAATTCTGCACTGGCCAGTGGCGGATCTAAATACATGGGCGGGAAACACGCATTCCTGAAAGGGAGAGCGAATCATCTTTCATTTAAGAATTTTAATGATCTGCCACTGTGCCAAACTATACCCTCCCTCCCCCCACCCCTTGTTCAAATATTTCTCACGAACCCGCGCTCAACGATACCCATTTCGCAATACTGTACACGTTTTTATCGACATTGTACCAGTCACCAAGCGATTTTCAATTTGCAATTCCTCGGCGACATTCGATCAACATTTGGCAAGCGTCGGGACGCGGTTTCCCAAGTGGGAAATTAACGAACCAATTGCACATTGAAATATTTGATTGCCGGCTACAATGGAATCGGGACAAAAATATTAGACAATGAGTGAAAAACATCGTTTAGCGAAAGAGGAAAATTAAAGAATGAAAAATATTTTTAACGATGACGAGGTTACGAGAAACTCTGGAGTATGAATATTTCGAATGCGAGTATGCGTGTGTGAGAGAGAAAGACAGTGAGAACGTGAAAAACAATTGTGACAAACGGACGAAGAATGAAAAAGTATATCGTGTTGTAAGAAAACTTAAGTCAGGGATTATGAAAGAACGAAAGAAAGAACAGGAACAGGATTGCAACAAGCGGTTCTGTTGACGGTATTCCGAAAATTGTAATTCGCGATTTGAACGTGGTGCCACGGTTATCTGGGTAGAGGGGATAGGTGGCCGCGTGGTGGGGGTAGGAAAGTGGGCGGGGCGAGTGCGGGTGTTACTAACACTAGTGTTATTATCGTAATTGTAACGATTAATGGTAACGATCATAATCTTATCGATAAACGCTAAATGATAATAAGGGACGTGAACGGAACAGTGAAGAGAAGAGGACGAATAGAAAAGGAACGCGTAAGACGTGGAAGAGAATGACGTATAAGAGCATATGGGAAAGAATTTCACCAGTGTTTTTGCGAAGATCGAACGATTAAATATCGCGCCCAAAACCGAATCGTTTCGTAAAATCATTCATTGACTTGACGAATCGACGTCGTTGTTTCTTTCTTACTTTTACCTTTTCATTCTTTTATCGTGAAGAAACAAAGCGAGAGAGTGAGAGAGACAGATCGAGAGAATGAGAGCCAGAAAACGACAGAGATAAAGAGAGCGAGAGTGTGTGTGTGAGAGAAAGAGGAATAGAGAGAAAGTGAGGGAAAGAGAGAGAAAGGGTGAGAAAAAGATAGAGGGTGAAAGAGACTATAGTGAATGGACGACAGTGGGGAGGGGATTTCCCGTCGATGAAGAGGGAAATGCCGCGAGAGGAGAATGCTCTCTCATTATACATATATAAATATATATAATTATTATGTAATAATTGTCCATACATCTTGAAATGTCGAAATAAACGAACAAACAAAGATTCATAGGTTTTTATTGCTGATAGTGTGACAGAACGATGTCTAATCGTTCGTCCTCGAGTTAGGGGTCGTAAACAGGACCGGCGCTATAATTTTGTGGCATTCTTAACAGTATCTCTGACGTTGTCACACCAATTTAGTTGAGACTCTGTATACTTGTAGATCTCGATCTCCCATTTACGAATATATACCATTGTAGACGCTAAAAGTCAATAGTTTTTCAGATATTCATAAACAAAGTTCTTAAGTCGCTTACAACAAGACTCCCACCCGGTGGGCTAGGGTTCGATTCTCGTTTGGTGAAAATTTTTTTTTCATATTTATTTGTATTATTTATTCGCTGTGCAACATTGACTTGTCTATATAATATTGCACATTTATTACAAGTTGAGGAACAAAAGGATTAATAAATTATAAATAAATCAGCCGAAATTAATTCGTTATATACCTCTAAAATACAGATGTCTTCGTACAGCGTCACTTCATGCAGAGGCAGAACGCTGAAACTTGTCGCCAAACGTTACCGACAGCGCAATTCGCGGGTCGGTAAAAGACGCAAATGCTAGTGTTACCGACAAGCCATAAACTCGAATATTTTGGTGTTTTCTTACGTCCCACAGTGGGGCATTTGATGAATCTTTTAAAACACGTTTGAAATGTAAATATTAATTTATTTATAGTTCTATATCTTTTAATGGATAATTACAATCAAATAAAAAGTAACCCACACCGCACCGCACTGTACCACACCCAGTGTTGGGCAACTTTTATTTTAAATAATAAATAATTAAATAATAAATAAACGTGTGATTTTATTTGCAAATAATAACTGAACTTGTTATTTAAATTAAAGTTATTTAAATAATTCCATAAATAATCTATTTATGATTTCTTATTTGCAAATAAAAGTTTATTTATCATCTTTTTTTTTGTTTAAGGGTGGTGGGGGAATTCTCTTACGGAGACCTTCTACTTCGGTGGTGGTTGGAGGGGGTAGTGTGGGGCTCGGCTCTCATCTCAGATGACGTTTGGGGAGATTACATATTGCTTTCCGCCTTCGCCATACTCAATAAACCTCCACTGACCTCCACCGACCAGGACTCTTTCCGGTCTCTGTTTTTCACACTTTTTATACCAACCCCCACTCTCCGCGATCGGCTATTCGCATTCAACTGGAGAGGGGGTGTTTGACTCAGTGTCGTACCTGTTCTGCGTATTGAACATCACACCACACCTATGGGACGTCAACGGGACTTCTACGGGATGTCTACACACGACTACGATACCCGTGCAATATTGTACTTCTTTTGGTGATAAATAAAGAATATGATTTACAATAATTAATGTCTTCTTATTTCTCCACCCTGTACCATGCGAATTCGATAGTAAAATTAGATTAACGTCTTCGAAAATCTCGAAATTTCAACTTTGTATTAGGAGAACATGATGTCGAAGGAGGTATTCGAAAATCATTAGTACAACTCAACGACAAGTCAGACGGTCGAAAATTTGCGAATATTTTCGAAAAATTACTTTCAGTAGTACAAGTAAACGATAAGTCAGACGATTGAAAATTTTCGGCCATCTGACTTATCGTTTAGTTGTACCACTTTTCGAAATTTTCTCTACTTTTCTGCAATTTTTGAGTTTCAGTAGTACAAGTAAACGATAAGTCAGACGGC
>CM052344.1:5887917-6046995 GCA_028455595.1 Lasioglossum vierecki | reverse complement strand
TTTTTTTTTATAATACATGATCTATCAAGCTGTGCGATCCGACGCATTTCTCTGGCGCTTCTTTAATAGTTCGGAGAACGCGTACATAAATTTTCCGTACTCGGTTTTACATATCTTCTACCGGCTCGAGTTATGCCAGGGAAGCTTTCGTTTCGAAAATTCCCTTGTTGATCTTTTACAAAAGTTCGCCGGCGGCGATGCATAAATGCATAATGCGCACCGTTGGCTAATAAAGTCCGGTGCAGCGGCGCGCATTCCAACAAAGCGGCGCGGTTTTAATCGCGCATCTTGCGTCACGACGATACACAGATTAACGTATCGGGTATAGAACGTGCGCGTATCGAGGAAACACAGATCTTTTCCGTGTATCGGCCGTGTCGGTTTCAATTGCTCGCCGAGAGTTTCCCGCAACGGAAACCGCATTTCACAGCCAAAGAAAATCGAATTAACATCCGCGCGCGCGTCGTTATTCGCAATCGTAACTCGTCCCGGTTTCCAGAGACACAATGCTCGTTCTTTGTCATCCTCTCCGCGAATTTTTGCAAACGGGATACCCGTCGCTTTTAATGAAACATTGCAGCCGAATGATGGTCGCGGACGAGCAAAGCGGCTTCCCCGTGTTATTGCGCTTGTGAAAAGTACAGGTAATGTGTTGTAATATTGTTGCGCGCTTATTGTTGGACGTTCCAACGTTATTCTCATTCTAATGTTGTCGGAAGCTCCCTTTGTTACGTTCCGATTACTAAAGTGTAATAATTAGATTCTTGCCGAAAGCGGCAGCAACCGTTTCTGTTCGCGAAATATTTATATTTTCAATGCAGTGTTACAAGGAGATTTTCAAACATTTTGCTCCCGTGAAATTGTTTAGTTTAATTCGACATTGTTGATGAGGTCCCTTTGTTGCACTTCAGTTAATAAACCCTAGTAATTGAGTTCTTGGAAGCTGCGCCGCTGACGGCCATTTTTGTTCGCGGAATATTAACACGTCGTTGTTTAAATGTCTAGCGAATTTTCAGGCGTTTTACTGTACTGCATTCGATTAGTTTAATCAGTAGTGTACATCCGGTATACTAAATATAATATAATAATTAATTTTTTTTCATAGGATTACTAGCATTAAATATCTTAGATTAAAATGAAACATTTTCTATAAATACATATAATATAATGTATTTATAGATTTATATAATATAAACATAATATAATTTGAATTTTGAAATATCATTTATTATAGGCGTTTTACTGGACTGGAATAGATTAGTCTAAAGAGTAGTGTAAATCCGGTATACTAAATATAATATAATAATTAATTTTTTTTTCATAGGATTACTAGCATTAAATATCTTAGATTCAAATGAAACTTCTTCTATAAATATAATATAATGTATTTATAGATGTATGTAATGTAAATGTAATATCATTTGAATTTCGAAATAGCATTTTATTATAGGCGTTTTACTGGACTGGAATAGATTAGTTTAACGAGTAGTATAAATCCGGTATAATAAATATAATATAATAATTAATATTTTTCATCGTTTTATAGCATTAAATTTCTTAGATTAAAATGAAACATTTTCTATAAATACATATAATATAATGTATTTATAGATTTATATAATATAAACATAATATAATTTGAATTTTGAAATATCATTTATTATAGGCGTTTTACTGGACTGGAATAGATTAGTCTAAAGAGTAGTGTAAATCCGGTATACTAAATATAATATAATAATTAATATTTTTCATCGTTTTACTAGCATTAAATATTTTAGATTAAAATGCAACATCTTCTATAAAATTAATGTCAAATGTGACGCAGAAAATGTGCCCGAAAAGAAAAATTAATTTAATTTTCTTCGTAGCGTGAAAATTCTAGCGAAATGTCACTAGAACTGTTTGATGGGGACCAACATGGCCGACGCGTTATCTAGGGGAAAAACGGATTGACCTTTCTTTTAGAATCGTGAAACGGAATCGGGAACACAGGTTGACAAGCTGTCGAGGTAAATATAACAATTCCTTGATCGCGAGCGAGACACGCGGACCAATCCCGCCGTTTCCGGTTCGCAGGCCGAGCCTGCTGGCCTGACGTTTAATTAAGGTGGGAAATTAGAACGAACAGAATTTCAACAAACTTGTTCCATACGAACTTATTGAATCCTTTTTTAAATTTCGCTGCAATTATAGGAAATCGATGACCGCCGCTGGATTCCTCCGGTTTTTATCTATAATTTTTCAAGGAGCAGAAGATAATTTTCTTTCTTTGTCTCTCTCTCTCCTTCTGGTGTTCGTTGAGGAGTTTTTTACATAGCGCGAGGAATAATAATAATTTGTCAATGTTGACTTTTTTGACTTTGGTGTCAGATTGTTTACAGTGAAATGTAATTGCAAGAATCTTATTACTGAATTATTTCTGACAATTTCATGATGAACAATGCTCTGGTGGTGTCGAACAAGTTTTCTCGTCGACTCTATCGAGAGATCGAATTTTCCGTCGGAAGAATACGATCAATCGTCTTACGAGAGTTATGGTAAAATGTATTTTCGAAAGGGAGTTTAGCTCGAGAACGATCCATCAATTAATTCGAAAGTTCCATTGTTACTTCGGATGTATCCTACGTGATCCGCAATATAACGTGTACACGAACTTCGACTCTAATGTGAAGCGAAATTATTATTATCTCAGGGCATAGATACTGGATTATTTCGTCAGGTTGTTAATTCCCGCTGGGTTCATTTGGTCCATTATCTTATTAGCTTCCACTCGTCTAAATTATATACGAATTCAATTAGTGTTGCTCCGGTTGTTTAATGATATTCATTAGTTTGTATCACTTTATCTCACTGTAACTTTGTTCCCAACAATTACATCGCGTCTCTGTGCTGTTGTTCTCATCAACAATATGGAAAACGAATTTATCAATGTTTCAGCTATTTCTTTATGAAGTAAGAATTTAAAATTAGTAAACAAATCTTCTGGCTACTAAAATGCCATTGGAGTAAAATTTTGAATTTGTTTATAATAGAACAGTAGTAGGCTTTTGAGAAATATAAAAACATAATGTCACTTTTCGCCAAAAATTGTTTTAAACTAAAGTTAAGGATATTCAGGAGGTATAAACTTAAAGTTTGCACATTTTCACACTTCTTATGGAGAATTCATAAAATTCCACTTGAAACCGTATTTAAACCTTGAAAAAACGCAACTAGAAACTCCATTATATATATCATAAAAATTATGTAATTAATTATGTTCAAAATTTATTAAAATTCACGACACAGTTACAGAGCAAAAGATTATTAACTGTTACTTTTTTGTTATTATCAGAACATAATTTTATGCAAATTTTACATGTTTATTTTCAGTAATAACCGTGAATATTGTTTTCTAAGGTTCTTTTAATTTATTTAAATATTTATTTTTAACTTTATATTGCGAAATTATATATATTGAATATCACTATCTTGAAGTTCAAATCAGGGGCTACAATCATTCGCAAAAGTCACTTACAATGTTTTATAGTATGAAGACAATTTGATTAAAAAATAAATATAGCATGAAATTCACTAATTAAACGAGAGCTTTTTAAATTAATCTAATTGCTAAATGTCAATTTTTAATAGTGCCACTGGAATAAAATTTTGAATTTGTTTATAATAGAATAGTAGTAGGGCCGTCTCAATTTTAAGTCTACCAACTTTTGAGAAATATAAAAACATAAATTGATTTCTCGCGTCGGAACAAAGGAAATAATTTTTAGCAGCGCCACTGTGGTAAAATTTTGAATTTGTTTATAATAGAATAGCAGTAGGGCCGTTCCAATTTTTCGTCTACCAACTTTCGACAAATATAGAAACATAATGTCACTTCTCGCCAAAAATTGTTTCAAACTAAAGTTCATCAGCCTGCCATTATCCTTACGCAAGATTATGGTAACTTTTCGGATTAGATCTCTCGCGTCGGGACAAAGCAAATAGTTTTTAGCAGTTCCAATTGAAAAGTTTAGGTGAACGTTCTTTACAGTTCGGAAGTTCGATCGGAGTGTTCCGAAATTCGCCGTGCGCGGGCGCCGGGCGGAGCGTCATTGTCCATTGGAATGACTGCCACCGGACTGCGCTTTTTTCCTTGTCCGTTCATTCAATTTCGACAGACAATAAGGAGCCTCCATACGGGAAACGGAAGCAATCTGAAGACCAGCCTTCCATTAAAATCTGGGTCGAGCCTTCGCTCCCGCGGGAAACCGACGTTTCCAATATCCGTAATAGGTGAGAATTTCCTGGCCGCGAAATTAAGTTGCAAAAACCCGGTTGCCGTACCCACCATTCATCTTTCTCGCGAGGCGACGACGCGCCGGCGGTTTTTAATACTGATCTCGAGGTTTCAAGTTGGTAACAGCCACCGAACCGAGTGATTCTCACCGATTTTTTCTCCTGGAAAATACTGTTCCCAACTTAACCGTAAACTCACTTAAAACGAACAAACCCGTGCTCAAACTGTGAGAGAATATTTCGTTTTTGTTTATGAATTTGTTTCTTCAACAGTGTTTGGATATTCTCAACTACTATCTTCAAAATTTACAATATCTTCAAAATTTATATCTTCAAAATTTATAATATCTTCAAAATTTACAATATCTTCAAAATTTATAATATCTTCAAAATTTATAATATCTTCAAAATTTATAATATCTTCAAAATTTATATCTTCAAATTTATTGAACTAATATTTTTGTCACTAATTATTTTCACACGAAACCTTCATTAATACATCCGCGACACTTTCCCGAGTAAAACGATACCAAACACGATGCAATTAGAGTCGTACATACTGCTTTAATCCACGAAATAATAGACCCTCTTTTATCCGAACCACCCCACCAAACCGGTTCTGTGAAATCGCGAATTAAACGAGTAGTAATAATCGAAATATATCGTGCGAGGTGTCATTTTAATCGGATAAATGTTAGGAGCGATTCAACTAATTTTTCGTCAACAAATGGTTAACGATAAGAGGTTTCTGTGAATAAATTGACTACATGGTTGCACGTACCTCGAAAATTGAGATTCGGCTACACTTTGGAGGAACGGCACCACGTTTGGGATTCTTCCTGTGTTTGTTGTTCCGCCGGGGTGCTGATGGTGACTGGTTGCCGGTTAATGACGGTAACTCGCGATCAACTGGAACTTTTAATGCAGTTACTACGACGTCCGAACTTTCTTGGCAGCGAAGCAGCGGCTGCTTCGTGGGTTTATTGCTCGCTGAACGGCCTCTAAATTGCGTTAGCCGGCCACCGTGGCTCGTCCCGGATGGTCGGAACGTGTCGCGATTTTTTTCACGAATTTTCCGCGCGTCCCTCGTCTCGACTCATTCGTAATTAACCAGGGAGTTCGCGCAATTTAACGACCGGCGAAACGACAGTCGGTCGGACAGATTTTCCTATTCGGACACAATTATCTGCCTTAATCTAGCACGCATTTAGAATTTCTTTAAACATTTTTTTTTTTTTAATTCTTTAAACATCTTTTATCGTATGAAAAACTTCTCGGAACAATTTTTAATTTCAAGGTATTGTTAACCCTTCGCTGCATAGTGTATCATATCTGCTGATACTTAACTAAATATGATACACATAGAGTATCATATCTGCTGAATCTTAAAGCAAAATAAAAAAATTGTGTATCAATTGCAAAAAATAGAAACTAAATTGAATTTTATTTTTTCCCTTAATGAATTTAATAGAGAAATTATATACGATACTAAAAATAAATCTTCGCTGTACCCACTCCATATTATACAATACATTTCCATCTTTTCCATAAAAAATGATTAAACGAAAAATAACCAAATATATTTTACAATCATTCAGATCAACATTATAATTATATCGTATCTGATACAGTTAACAAATCTGGTACATAGTAAACTAAAAATGTGTTTTCTTACTATGTTTATTTACGTTTATGTTTCAGAAAATGTTTCAATTTTTTAAAAAAATATTTTGCCCTTAAATAAAATACAAAAACTGGCCTTCTTTCAATATTGTTATCACAATTAAAAAACGTTTTTCGTTTGAAATCTCACAAGTATTTTCACAGCTATTCAAAATTCACAATCACAAATTTTCAGGACTATCTGTACGAGGTTAGGAATCTGTATGGAAAAATTATTTTATACTTCTTAGTCCGTTTGTAAGAACGTGGTATTTTTAAAAATTTTTATTTAAATAATTATTTTCTGCTTTTTAGTCTTGTGTTAATACTTGTATCACTCTTTATTAATGCTTTGTATACTTACTAACCTTACTGGAAATTTCACTTGGTAAACAAAGCGATGACGCACTACCGGTCGTGATCGTCGCGCGATGATGTACTACACTACCGATGGTTCGCGCGTCGGGGCGAAATGGGTCCGTGGAGTGGGGACGAGTCAGAGTGCGCACGCATACTAAAGTAGAGAGGGTTGTCGAGCGAAGTGGGGATCGCTGAACGCGATGATGAATAGGTAAATATTTAATTGTTATTTTCTCCGAAATGGTAAGACTTTTAAAAAAATTTTTTTTGAATAATGCATTGTCATCTAGTTCTGAGCCATGTATCCAATTTCAAGTCTAGCCCATCGGGAAGTTAGTTTAAAATCAATTGCAAAATTTGTCACCGAACAGACAAACAAAAAAGCGAGCTAATAAGAATATTTTTAGGAGGAGACCAACGGTCGCAAAGTATAAAATCTCTTTTATATGGATCCCAAAGATATTGTGCAGATTCGTCAGCAATGTTTACAAGTGTGAAACGACATTGCTAAACAATATTATCACAAAATTATCATAAAATCACACTATGGAAATTGTTGATAGCGAATACAAATTTTCTTCGAAAAGATGTCAACGTTGACGTTAGCCAACCTTGTAGCGATGCGTCCACGGACAAACAAGCAGCAGCAACTCAGTTGTCCCAGCATTAAGTGACGTTTACGGTATCGCATCGACGTGCTCGCGGCTCGGAGACATCGAAGCGTGAGAAGCCTGGTGAACAGAAACGAAAATAAGGGAACAACACTTGTCCCGGGTCTGCCGAGCGATTTCTGTGGGGGGTCAGGGAACAGCCGGGAATCGAGGAAACCATAGTGAAACGAAGTGAAACAGAGGAGAAACGAGAAATCCGCTAACCGAACTCTCGTCGAACCGGTCGAGCGTTTCCGTTTGCTTATCCGTTCCGGTCTTCGGGGTCGTTGAAAGAGGACGGACGCAAAATAAACCGCGAGGATCGAGCGGAAAAGGAACCTGAAGAAAGCCCCCGGATCTATGGCCTCTTGTTGGATCGGGCGCCATTGTGATCGCGAACCGTTTCGATCGCAAACAACATGCGAATGTATTGGTCCGAACCGGCGCTCTTCGAACAGAGACTTTGGCATTCTGGACCACCTTCTGGCCTCCCCGGTTTGCTGGAACAGTGTTTAGGGGGTGGGGCAACTTGTCAAGCGTGGACACAACCGGTATTCGAATTTACAACTTGCTATTGTTGCTTCTTTTCGACGAACCCGAATACGAATTTGCATACTGGTTTCGATTGGTACAGAGTGTACAATAAGTAATGGTCATCGGGATCGGTGGACGTTTGTAAAAGAAACTCCACATGCAAAATTGTTTGTACCAAAGAAACTTGTTATAGTCTGTTACTACGTCAACAGCTTCTACAGATGAGAAAAAACTTTTTAAAAACCACGCCTACAGTAAAATGCACTGAAAAGGAGAAAATAATATTTTTAGATATTAGCCCACGAAGATTACGTTAATATAATTTAGCGGTCCACCCTTTTATTCATAGTCATTAATATCTAAAAATATTATTTTCTCTCTTTTAGTATTTTTTTTATTATTCATCGACTTAATTATTGATTTTTGTTATTTGCGTGAGATGAACCCATTGTTATCAACACCTTTCGACACACACTTCTGTTGTTTTAATATGTAATATTTATAATTATTTTAATAAATAATGGCGGAATGTGTTTCCTTTTACGGCAGTAATGGATGGGACGGAGAGAGGGGGAGAGCGAGGGTGAGAGAAATGTAAAAGGAAAAAGGGAAGCGTTTCGTTCTGGGTTTGCTAATGGACTCATCAGTTAAACCACCTCGTTCATTTCAAGAAGAAGAAAATAGATGCGAAATTTGAAAAATCTTCGTAACTAAAAGCTTCCATTTAAAAAAGAATTAAAACTAAAAACGAGTGTCGATGAATCGAATATTTGTCAAATATTTTTTTGTTTTAACGTTGAAATACTAAGAAGAAGAAAAGGGTACATCATTTTTAATTTCACTTTATGTTTTTATTTTGACCTAATAAAAATGCATCCTAATATTCTCATGGTTTTAGAATATAACTCATAAACAAAAATAACAATTTTTCGTATTAATTTTAAGAATCGGAAGATAAATGTAAATCTGTTGGATCAGTTATAATAAAATGGAAGTAGTGCAATGAAATTTATTATACTTTTCGCTATAACTGCATTTGTTTTCGTCTTCGAAAATTAATCTGACCGGAAATACCGCAGGCACGCGTATTTCCTCGTTAACCTAACGCTGCACCACTCGGAAACCATTGACCCAAATATTTCGAAATTTTTTGCCCTGACCTTTTTTTCTCAAAGCGATGCTTTTTCTCGACTTGGAGTTTTAATGAGTCGCATTAACTCATTACTGAAATGTAATTTTCGCGTGACTCTTAATATTTCGAATCGGACTTCTAACTATCAAACCATACGAAGTATGTAAGAACATTTCAGGCAAAAATGACCGAGTGCATGCTAATTTTTTTCTAGCGAAAATATACCTCTTTTTAGCAGTATGTTCGCTTTATTTTCACCTACGTCAACGAAACGAAAAAATAACAAAATTAACTTGCATCTGTCATTTTCAAATTCAACTACGCTTGCAAAAATGAAATTTTTAGGTTATGTAGGGTGACTTTTTGTCATTGTAAAAACTGCTTCAGGCATTTTACCTGTTAATTTAATTATGAAGAAGAATTTATACAACAAATAAGAGTCTTCTTGCTATATAAGCATAAATTTTATGAAAATTAAAAATCCATGAAAATCAAAAGAGTAATAATGTAAAACTAATTTTTCAAAGTACTCACCATTTTTCCCCCACTTCGACAGATGACACACCCGTCGTCCGAAACATTTAAACCACCGGGTATGCAAGAAGAACCGGCGTGAAGCGGTGTGACTGGTTCAGTCACTCGAGGCGCGATAAACTGGCGTAAACCATGAAACAAGACGGTCGAATAGGCCGGGGGAACGTGTTCCTTAATTTCCAATTAACTCGAGCACGGGTGTACGTCGTTCGTCAAACGCCCACACCCTCTGCCGCATCACCCAGCCCCTCCCACTCTCACACCTACCGTCCGCCCCCCCGGGGATCGCAATTTCGCGGAGGGAGGGGTTGCGTGTGGGTGGGTCGCGTGTCGCGCGTTCAAAATAACATGTAATTTCGCCGGTTGTTTGACAGCCGTTGAAACCGGCCCGCGGAACTTGCAACAAGCTCGTCGGCACACTCGTTCGCGTCGTTTCGCATTGCCGCAAATTAACGTTTAAATGTTTAATTGCGCCCTCCGGCGGTCTGTACTAATTAAGAGTGCGTATCCATGACGCGTCACGACTAGGCGAAACTTTTCCGTGATACTCGCAGGTTTTCCATCTCAGGACAACGAGTTACGCAAGCGTTTAATGATGCAGCTCGCGGGACTGTTAGCTGCTCTAACGGGTGCTCCGAAAACCTGGGATTAATTTCTCGATTTTATTCACAGAGATTCGACTTAAAGAATGAAATGCTTGTAAATGGGTGAGATGAACAGATTTTTCGCATTTTTTGAACGGACAGGAGGCGTGGTCAAGGGCGTGGCAACTCCTCCCACTTTTAACTGTGTTAAATGTTCAAATGTTAATCATTTGTATGGCTGTTGTGTACTTTAAGTACGTTCTGGTAAATCATTGACTGTTACATTATTTAGTGGGCGGATAATTTTAACTACTGGGGCGGAGCTTGCTTCTATTATCTTCTAAATAAATCTAGTACTTTCCCCGCACGTATCAGTGGAAAGAATGCCGAAAGATTTATCAACAGCTACACATTACGGAAAGAATGTTACCTTTCACGAGATTTTTGCATTTTCATCCAGAGGGCGGGGATTCGGAATTGGAGGCGGAGCAACTCCATCAATTCTTCCTAAATATCAACTAAATCGTCCTTCGCGGGTTCCACTGGACACTAAAGAATACAATGCTCGGAGAAAAAAGCATTGCGATGCGAGGGAAACATTTCGCCGCAAGAATGTATCTCGTTTTAATTAATTAGGGAGGCGTGGTATTAATTCCAGAGGTGGAGCGAGCCAACCATTATGTTCCACTTGAAGGTTCTCGGTGCATACATGGTTCATGCGGAGTCTGGCGTGGTTCCAGACGTTTTTTGCTCGGCGGACTGCTTACTGCATAATAGCTTCAATGTTATCTGGATCACTTAACACAAAATAATCTGTTCCTCAGCACAATCTTGAGATACGGTGGCCACGCCCCCTTACAATTCTACTATATGTATGTATGTACGTACGTGTTTGTAAAAATTTGACAAACTAAACCGTGATACATTTTTGTATTTTATTTTCTGCCAGCTGATCCGACATTTTCCTGTCCAAAAAAACATGTCAACCTACTATTTGTACCGTTTCAAAAATTATGATTTCTGCAGTTTGTACGAATTTTTTATCATGAAAACTTTTCCAGGACCATAACGAAGAAAACAAAAAAATAATTAGGCATATACATCGTTCGAATCGTGAGCTATGGTCTTGAATTCATATAAAAATCCCATAGAGAAAAGCACTTTAATTTTTTCCTGAATTTTCCAGTTTTCCGGGCAACTTTTCCAATTTTTCTTTCCCTAAAAACCATATTTGGACCATTACGAACATTTTTCTAAAAAAATTAGCCAAACCGGTCCAACCGGTCTCAAGTGATGCGCTTACCAACGACCAGCATTTAATTTTCATTTATATAGATAAACAGGTAAAATATAATAAAAATAAGAAATATCCCGTTTTCCGTTTCTCATAGAGCCAAAACTATTTCCAATGATCTGTTCCGAACGATTGCACTGTATAAATGAATTACCGAAATTTACGCAACGTGGAAATGCTTTTCCATCGATAACAAAAAAAATACGTGTCGCTTGTTTCTGCAACGAATTATAACACGTTCCAACAGAAGACACTTGATTAACATTCGCGACGAGCTCTTTTCGAAAATAATGAAACTGCGCGCGCCTTGCCGAGTTATGGTGCTTTTACGAGGCATAATAAACAGAGGAGTTTCGTTTCAACTTAAAGCTTTCATTGTGTTATTAGGTTAATGGTACCGGTAATAAAGGAAATTCATTTTTCGTTCACCGATGTGTACGCGCCGCGTCGCATATCAGCCAAACAAAACTTATGAAAGTCGATAAAAAAAGTTTGTATTTGCATGAAAACTCGCCCGTAGAAAACTAAAAATTTAACAAATTTCTGCGGTATCGGTTTCCATTAAATTAATTCATACCATTGCCCATTATCATTTCAACCGCTCTACAGTATTATACGTCGAGATTTATCGCGGAATTTAGTTGTTGCTATATGTCTTCATATAATAATATTTTTGCGAATGCATCGTATAATTTTATTTTTCGCGAAGTAATATTTTAAGGGGATGATCTACCGTTATCTCATAAAAGTTCAATGCTAACATTAAAGTTTAATGGACAATCCCTCACGTGAGTGAATTACCTTTAACTTCATGATAAAAATCTGTAAATTATTAAATTTGATAAATCGTTAAAAAAAATATAATGCTAGACAGTACAATAAAATATCTCCTAAATTAATGATTTTTTTACACAAATAGATAAATACTTTTTTTAAAGAATACGAAGGAGCATCAGCTGATGCGATAAAAAATATAGATGGCAAAATGTGGCGCCCCACCCTGTATATACAGGGTGTCTCGAGATTCCTCAACATCCGGAAATGGGTCGACGGAATTCGAGATGCAATAAGACAAATAATGACAATATACTAAAGTTTAATGAACAATTTCTCATGTGAGTGAATTACCTTTAACTTCACGATGAAAATCTGTGAATTATTAAATTTGATAAATCGTTAAAAAAATATAATGCTAGACAATACAATAGTAATCTTCCCCGAAAGATAACGTTCGAGGGACGGAACTACCCTTCCACGTATCAAACTTTGACGAACTCGTAAAATACGGTGGCGAAAGCTTTCTTGGCCAACTTCGGCGACGTGTCCTTGCAGAAAAGGACACTCCGACGAGGGATGTGGCCGGAATTGTTGGCACACGTCTGCTTCGTAATTTCTTCGGATTCAATTAGAACGTGTCTTGGATCTGCCCAGGACCCAGGGAAAAGAGGAGAACCGAGTACATGCGCCGACCTATTTGAACAGTTTCAAGCAGAACCAAAGAAAAGGGACATCTAAATCCGCAATCTGGATGTGGTTTCGTATTTCTGTCCGACCGAGACATTTTCCCCAGCAAGATTTCACGTTCTGATAAAATATTTTAGAGGTCAGAATTCCTTAAAAAATAATAACCCTCTAATCTGCACTTTCATCTGCAGGACGATGTATCATAAAGTTAGGTTATGAAATAAATTTTTTTAAACCTCGCACGCTCCTCGGGTGAAAATTGACCCATTTTCTGTTTTCAGATATTGTATTATGTTTGATATGTCATTAATGTTTTTATAAATGGAATCTCAGCTGATGCTCCTTCATATTCTTTACAAAAAAGTATTAAACTATTTGTGTAAAAAAATCATTAATTTAGAAGATATTTTAGTTATAATTTGTTCCACATTGAACCTTTTCTGTAAATAGACATTATAATTAAAATATCTCCTAAACTAATGATATTTTTACACAAACAGATTAATACTTTTTTGTAAAGAATATGAAGGAGCATCAGCTGATGCAATAAAAAATATATGATTCTATATTGCATACATAATATTACAATAGAGCTGCAAGATATGATATAGAAATTCCCAAATATCATTAACTTTTAATGAAATATATTATAATATGTAACATTAATTGAAGTGTAGAGCGAATATGGATCTTTCGTGTAACTCTTTCCGAGGAGCGTATGAGGGTTAAATATTTAGGAATTCGAAGTATGTCAGGCAATAAAATTGATTTTTGATAAGCGTTAAATATAAAATCGGAGCCAGAGCTGGGTTCTCCAGGGGAGGTTTCCCCGAGTATTAGCCAAAAAATCTCGAGCATATTTCCGGAGGGAAAAGTATGGTTGTCGAGTGTTGTCGCGATGTCTGCGATCGATGCAGGGCGATCGTTGTGCAAACGCGATTTGTCATGGGGCTGCGTGAAAATTACTTGTCGGCCCTAGGGACCAATGGGGAATGAGGGAGAGAGAAAGAGAGAGAGAAAGAGAAAGGTAGAGCTTGCATTATTTATTTTAAGTGTGTCCCGCTTAAGCCGCGTCTTATCGCGAAACTTTTCCCCGCCGGAAGGCCATCAGCGTTCCTTTATTAGTCGTCGGTCCCACGAGAAAATATATATATATATACATATCTCCTTCTCTCTCTCTTTTTCTCTCTGTTTCTTGTGGTTCCTTCCGGTTTGCAACGAATTTCTAAGGGGACGCGATATTTTCTTGATAACCGTACATCATTAGCGGCGAAAGTTGCTTACGAGAACTTTCGAGCAACTTACTTCCGCCCGTAATGCAATGCAAACACGGTAAAGTGTGTGCACTAGTGTACTTTGGCAATTCGTTTCGCGAAAAGAAGAGCGTGGCCTAAGTTGCCGCGATTTTGTCGCCCATGTGTTTGCCGAACGTGAACCACGCCGAGGACTGAACGGCGCGAAACGTCGCTCTCGGTTTGCAAATTATTTTCGGGTGTGGCGGATTATTTACTTTGGCGGACTAAGTAACTTTGTTTCGCATAAATGCGCCGAGGTTTGCCGAACGTGTTGCTACAGTCGTCTGAAAGTACATTTATTGAATTTAGAATGTATTTTCACGTATGTACTGTACAAGAAATAAGTTGTTCTACTTATTAATTAAACTACATTATTTAATTCTTATACCGTAATACTGACTGTATCCTATTAGGCTGAAACATATTTGTTTTAATTATCTGATCACTTATAGTGTTCACTGCAAATTTGTCTGACCATATGCAACACGATTCTACTTGTCTGACCATATGTAATACGATTCTACTTGTCTGACCATATACAACATGATTCTACTTGTCTGACCACAGACTGCCCTCATTCTACTTGCTGGAGTATATTAATATTTTTAAATTCATTTCATATTTACCAACCGTATTTCTGGGTCATTAACAACTTGCAGCAGTAAAAGTCGCTAGAAATAGTTGCAAAAAGCAATAGAGTCACTAATTGCCATAAAAGGCAACGGAGGGCCATTAATGGCTACTAGTAGCAATGAAGAATAAAGAGATGCAAATAAAATCGACTAACAGCCAGGAAGAAGCAATTAAGGGTAATCAGAAGTGAGCAAGAACGAGTGTTAATGAATGTAAATACATTCCAGCAGATAGGGGATCAGATTTATTGACCAACCTTGCATACACTATACTACTTTCACCTGCTCGTTTTCATAACTTTCGCTTTCGTTCGCGAAGGTTCTGGAACGGCAAATCCTGGACAATTCCGAACTCGACAAAAATCATACTGTAAAAATCATATTGACCTAATTGTAACACCTAAACACACTACAGCTACCAATGTAATTTAACCTTCAAACAATTAATTATTAAATGAAGATTTTACACACTATTAAATAAATGAATTAAAAATTCGAAGAAAGTGTAAAATCAGAAATTAGATAATGTACGATGTAATTTTTCTTTAAAAAACAACTTTGCCATAATGGCACTACGTTTAATCTGAAACGAGACAAGGACCGTGAATAAAGAGCCAGTAAAAAGTTTCTGTTTCGAAGCTGCGATGAAAAATCGTTTAAAAGAAACTTAAATTTTGATTACAACACTGTCGCAACTCTCGTTTAAAGGGGTGGACTGTCACCAGATAGAGTGTAATATTTCCAAGATGTCCACCCACGGGGTTGGTGGAAGGAGAGGGGTTAGGTGGCAATTTCGAAGGAAAGTTGAGCAATTAAAATTTTTTTCACGCTAATAGAAGAAATTCCCCCGTAAAAGTTTCACGAGCTTCGTGGGGTATTTTGCTACGTTCCACATCCCCTTTGCGGGGGATGCGATGAAATGGAGATATCGAAGTATCCACGGAAACCGTAAAAAGGCACTTATCATCAAACAAATCCTGTTCGTAACTTCTCCCGTTAATATCGCTCGTCTCTCACCGTGTCACTCGTTGAATGTCATCTCACTTTAGCGTTTACGATTTCAGAATTTTTATTTTTATGCGGCAAGTTGGCACTGAAAGTTTTAACCATTTCCTAAATATATTTATTGATTGGTGATAATGCATCGTAGAGAAGGATTGAAATTTTGATTATTTCGATTGTTGGCACGATGTGGCATAATTTGTACAATTTTTTACACTTTTGGTTTCGATTGTTGCTAGTATAACTTCTGGAAATTAAAGCGGAGTATTTTTATTTTTGTGCGATGAGTTTGTACCGAAAGCTTCATCCATTTCTTAAATATATTTATTCATTGGTAATAATGTATTATAGAGAAAAAATGAAATTTTGATTATTTCGATTGTTGGTATCGCGTGGCACAATTTGTACAATTTAATACACTTTGAATTTTTTTATTGTTGCTAGTATAACTTCTGCAAATTCAAGCAGAGTATTTTTATTTTTATGCGGCAAGTTTGCACTGAAAGTTTTAACCATTTCTTAAATATATTTATTGATTGGTAATAATGTATCATAGAGAAAAAATGAAATTTTGATTATGTCGATTGTTGGCACGATATGACATAATTTTTACAATTTTTTACACTTTTGATTTTGGTTATTGGTAATGGTACATTGTACAAATTCAAGCCGAGTATTTGAATATAAATTAATCTAGATCTTCATTAGCAATTTGAAGTTAGCACAGTATTTATGTGCTCGATGAAAGTACGACAGGAAATGTTTAAAAATGTCTAAATTGCTCACCTTAACTGTAAATTGCCGAGGTGTCTTGATCCTCTCTCCCACCGAGGGTCCTATCGATCTTCATTAGCTCGGTCCTCGGCTCTCGTCGGTTGCCTAATCGAGAATCAACCTCGTAAGCAGCCGATTAGGAGAGAGATCCTTGGAATGTCACTCGATCAGATACCTTCTCGAACGGATCTATGCTCGAAACATTAGCCGGCCCCACTTCTCAGCCGTCAAACTGAAAATTTCGGAATAACTCGGCTGATATCGGGTTTCAATGTTATCGCGATACAGTCGCGGTGATAAGCCGCGGGAAGAACGCGGCCGAGAAACTATTCATAGCCGTCTGACATTTAATCGGTCACGTTCCCATCTTGGTGGCCCCCTACCCCCACCCTTCAACAACCTTCGAAGTAAATATCCACTTTCTTCGACTCATTAGCGTGTCAAGGGGATCAATCCGCCGCTAATTATTTGATCCAAGTATAGAAGAGCCGCGTGCAGAGCCCGTCAGCTGATCCGGCGCCGTGATACATCGGCCGCTTTCCAACCGGAGAATTCAATTATCCCCGTTCCCAGCCACGGAATCCGGGAATCCTGTTAATTTTATATCGAAATCACCTTCTCTGTCTCATTTCAGTCATCACGGGTCGATAAGGTGGTCCTCATCGGGAGTAGCATTAGGGTTTCTCTTTAAGAGATAATAAACTTTTTACGAACCGTACTAAAATCAGCTCTTTCCCGAAACTATTAGGTCGAGTCATAAATAATGATATCTGATGATTTACGATATGTGTTCGGCGCACACGTTTTCGTTGCACCAGACCAAAACGCAAGCATTTTTCGATTCACTGCTTTCGAAGCAGTCCAAACGCAGAGTCATGCGTTCGTCTGCCCGCTGTATTTCTTTTTACCACGTTTAATTAGCTTGCCGAGTTGTCGTTATTGTCGTATGCGTGAAATATTGAAATCGAATTTTAAACTACTTCCATATGAGCTAGAGTCTTCAAATTTTCAACATAGCTCAGAACTAGATGACAATGCAATATTCCAACAAATTTTTTTAAAAAGATTGCGTTTAGAATTTAAACAACATTTTAAAATATTTTTTTCGCCCCTCGCCACGCGACGTTCGGTAGTAATCGCGTGCAGCGATCCCCACTCCTCGCTCTTCCTACTCCACTACGCGTTCCCACTCCGACTCCGACCCCCCTCCACTGGCCCACTTCGCACCGAAGGAGCTCAGTTTACTTACTGGGTTGGTTTGGATTTGTTCGGGAGGGGAGTTGGACGACAAGGTAGTAAAGACTAAAAAGTAGAAAATGAAAAAATATATAAAAAACTTTTTTAAAAACCACGCTTATATTAGAATGCACTAAAAAGGAGAAAATAATGTTTTCAGATATTAGTGACTATAAATGAAAGCGTGGAACACCCACGAAGATTACGTTAATATACTTTAGCGCCAGACTATTGTTTCGGATTTCGTTCAAAATTGTATTTATAAATAAAATTTGAAATTGTTCGGTTTCAAAGCAGGAATAACATACAAATTGTTTTTGTCCCTTGAAGACTTTGTTACATTAAAAACAACAACATTCTTGAATTTTTTTAATCATTTCCTCTTGTATATTTCTCCCAACTAAATTATTCGTAAATGCATTCTTTCGTTCTCTGTTTAAATAAGGTATTTTTTGAAAAGATTGACTGACCTATTAAGCAAATTAAATTAATGTCAGGACATTCTTCAAAGGTAATTCGAGTAATTTTATTTTTCGATCGCGCAGTTCAGATTACGCGGTTGATGTTGTTTACGGTTTAAAAGCTTAGGTGAAAGGTCGCGAAATTTTCTGGGATCACCGGGCGACGCCGACGTGCACGTGGCAGGCGGCACGAGGTTTTATAATTTGTCGGAAATTGAAAATTATCGGGGTCGTTTAATAAGCAAGTTGAACGCAGAACGAGCACGAGAGCTGCCGTGCTCGACGATTATTTCGTACTTTATCGGCTGCATCGTGGACATTACGCGAATTAACAGCGAGATGCACGCGTCGCATTGCGAAATGCGCAGTCAGACGTCCGCGAAACCAACGAATATCATGGAGACCGAAGGAGAATTTCAGGGGTTGGGTATGACGTAGATATACCAGATAATTGTTAAATTGTCGGTTTCGTGCGACACATAAGGGAGTATTCTCATTTCCGATTTTTTTCAGAGATCTTTCCCAGAGAAAGTATTCAGCCTTTTCCATTAAGATTTTTAACACATTCATTGCTATTTAAAGAACAAGTGTGATTTTTTTAAGTCGAAATAATCAAAGTTACACGAGTTATATTTTTTAAAAGAATCAATACTTATATTCGAATCTATATTACACTTTTTATAAACAACTCGGAAACATTTTATTTCGCATTAATAAAATGTCATAATCTCTCTTTCATTTAAAAAAATCTTTCCTTCTGCAAATGAATAAACAAAGAATTTTGAGAACCACTCGACAATCGATAGTGGCGAAGATTTTCTTGGATATCGATCATTAGAATTGCAAAATCATTGATAATCGTTGAACCGCTCCTGGGGGTGGTTGCGAAGGGGCGCTAATGAACCGAACCATCGCTTAATAGTGCCACATTATGATCAATGAAGCCGGCCCAAATTGATCGTGCAGTTGCCGGCTTGAATCAAAGTGAAACAGGCCGTCAAAGCAGCGTAGACACGTCGCAATTAATGCCGGAGCCCATTGTCAGCTGATTAAACTGTTACGCTACTTTCTGCCCTAACTGTTTCACAGAAAGGCTCTCGTGCAAACTATATTATTACTAGACCGCGGATCTTTATTTAACATAAAAATTATATGTATCAGTTGCAAAAAATTGAAACTAAATTGGATTTTGTTTCATCCCTTAATGAATTTGACAAAGAAAAAACCGTACATTGACATCTTCAATTTTGAAAATTCTTCAATAATTTTCAATTTCGTCAATTTTCCCAAAAATGTATCAAGATCCTCAGTTTAAATATTACATATACTCCTCGTGTGTGCATTTATTGATAAATGACACACATAAAAATTTTTAACAATGCAAAAAAAAATTTAATCTATACATCTATCATCCAAGTTGTATTATTATTTGTATACAGCGGTTCGGTAATTTTTTTACACTAAACTAATAAGTATATTAATTTGAAACTTCATGGATATATTGATCAATCTTCGGACCACCAATACGGTCTCTGGTGGTGTTAAAACAATAGCAACTTCATTAACAAAAACATTTTCTATTCAATCTTGGTAGAAATGAAAATCAGAACGAAGTTATTTCAACCCTCCGGATAGTTATAGCGTGATGACCGGCGCGAGATACGCGACATGAATAAAAAATCGTATAATTCTTAGCAGCAATTGGCGAAGGAAATTTTCACAACGGACTGTACAAGAGACCCTCGTCTCCCAACAAATAGCACAGTGCCGGGACACGTTCTTCGGCGTGTTCCCGCAGTTTCGGGGGTGCAAAAGGGGCTCGGGGATTCTTGTGGCGAGCCACTCGATTAGTCTGAACGTTGTAGCATCGGGGGATGACCTTTTTCCACCCCTTCAACCCCCTGCCGCAACCGCCACCGAGAGACTGAAATGGTTGAAGACGTTCGAGCCAAGCAGGCCGGGTCTTCTGTCTCTGCGGGGGTGGTTTCAACCCCGTGAACGCTCGACAGTGTAATAATTTATGTCCCCTTCGGAAATATACCGGCCAATAATCGTAGCTGGCCAGCAACGGTCGAAGAAAATATCGTTGGGGGTGAAACATCGGGGTGAACCGAGCCATTCGCAGTTCCCGAGAGGTTGAGGAGGGTGGGAGGGATGTGTTTCCCAGAAAAAAGGAGAACTTGGAGAGCCTGCCAATTCCCACAGGACATACACTGTCCCCCAAAATTCACGCGAACATTTTTTTTCATGCGTTCAGGTGCGAAAACACGACCAAAATTCACAGAAAACAAATTCAACATAATTGTATTAACCACGCTGCCGGTATTTAAGTGCCGCGGTCTACAATATAAATATCAAGTTCGTATATGCAAATTGTTGGAATCCAACGATAATATTATACAGTATACAGAAACAGGCTATAGTGAAACTCCAGCTGGAGTCGCAGAGATTTCGTTACCTGGCCCAAGTGGTTTATGGCACCCCTATTCAGGGGGTGTCGACTCCCATGGGCACGAATTTAGTTGTAACGAGGTACCCATACCTATGGTGGCAGCACTGTAGTGCCCTGGTGGTGGGGATACAAACTGTATCGCGTCATTTGGCGGTCATCATTGCACTGTTGCTTGTTGTGACAAATGGAAAATCCAAATTGTTATGAAGATATTACATTATGAACGTTTCAATGTATAATTTAGTTTTAAGAATAAATATGTTATATATTGAATATGTGTTAATACAAATTAATTTCCCTGTAAATAAAATCATAACCTTCAATAGCTAGCGTAGAATACGATTACACGTACATGCAAGGTTGACTATGTGTGAGTCAGATGTGTGTGGTGATCACACAATGCTAGTGTCCCTACTCTTTGGTCTCTACTGTGCTGCCACCATAGCTATGGGTACCTCATTTGAACTAAATTCGTAACCACTTCAAATTGGTGAGTCGCGCACCGTTTCATATTTAAAAAAAAATAATGAAAGGACGTTTCTCGTTAAAAAATGAAGAAATTTCGTATGTCCAAGTATGAACCAAAGTACACAGAAAATAAATTAGCCCTGCGCAAAGTTCACGACCCTTTTAAGCTTAATTTCATTGACCACGCAGCGGACACAAGAGTGTCGCAGTTTACAATAAATAAAGCCCTTATTTGCGAGTAAATCCGCTCGAAAAAATTCATGCTACTCACCGAAAGCGTGCCAACAGCCCTCCGGAAGGTACAAATTGGTCGCGCCGTTCCATGTTTAAAAAAATATATAACGAACGGACGTTTCTAGGTAAAAATGAAGGAATTCTGTCGGTTTACGGTCGCGCGTCCTAATCTAGCGCATTAGCGTTTACGTCGGGGACAGTGGCTGGTGCGAAGCACAACAAACAAAGTTGCCAGCAGCGTACAGAGTTCCCACGGGTCTAGCTTTTTAACACTGGAGGCAGAGTCGTAATGAGACATCGCCTCCCACGCATATAAAACCCGCCGGGGATGACCGTCGCAGGTTATTCTGTCGTTCCTAACGACGCTCAGCCTCTATTCCAGCTTTTACGGAGACAGCTTACGTGTCCACGGCGCGTTCTGTCGTTCACTTTATGACTGCGTCGTCTGTCCATAGTTTCTGTTCAAGCGAGCCTCCTTTCACATTTTTACGGTGGACCCCCGGCTAACACCCTCTCCGCTCGTTCCTGAATCGCTTAATGGCGTCTGGATATTGCTTTCTTGAGTGATTGCGACTTTCGAACTCCTCTTTACACCCTCGCGCACCCGTCCAACATTGTTGCCCTCCCCATCTGTTCGAAAAATGGACGCGGAAGTCTCGAAAGCTGAAGAGATAACTGTTGTGGGAAGTAGCGTTGTATGTTACCGGGGAAAAGAGAGAACGGGGTAATTGGGTCGGTGGAAGTTATGAGACCACTTTCGGAAGGGCCTTTCTTTCTGATCGGGGTATTTAGGTGCTCTTTCTCTTTTCAATGGCACAGGGGACCAACAATATATTGCTTCGGTCCTGATTTGTGCACCAACTCTATTTTTTGAAAGAAAACTAATAGTTCTATTAATTTGAAACTTTGCGAATTCGTTTATCGATCTATGTAGAGTGCAGACCAATTTTATAGAAAATTTTGGAAATCGTTAAAAACGGAACTAACTAGGCACATTAGCTTGAATCACTGAGAATACAGATAAATTTTGTCGCGTTGAAAAATTCTGCAACAAATTCTTTTATTTCAATTATAATGTTTTTTTCACATCACCAACCTACGTTTTCGGGTGAGAGTGATTATTTTATCTCGTGGTTGGTCAACATCCACTATTTGTCAACACGTTCTACTTCGGGACGTATTTTTTGAAAGAAAACTAATAGTTCTATTAATTTGAAAATTTGCGAATTCGTTTATCGATCTATGTAGAGTGCAGACCAATTTTATAGAAAATTTTGGGAATCGTTAAAAACGGAACTAACTAGGCACATTAGTTTGAATCCCTGAGAATACAGATAAATTTTGTCGTGTTGAGAAATTCTGCAACAAATTCTTTTATTTCAATTATATTTTTTTTTTTACATCGACAACCTACGTTTTCGAATGAGCGTGATTATTTTATCACGTGGTTGGTCAACATCCACTATTTGTCAACACGTTCCCGTTCGGTCAACAATGCCGAATGTTTACAAACCGTTGGGTATCCTGCAAAACCATCGAGTGTATTTTAAAGTGGTTCTTAAAATAGACGGTTTTTCGAACATCAAAGGATCGCGCACACGAAATATCCTACCTCTCTCATCTCAACGAATAAATGTCTTAGAGCGTCGATCAATAAGACAAAACAAATTCTGAAGTCATTATCCAGGATTAAGCTTGAGAGCAGAGGGAATTAGTTAAACTTTCGTTAATCAGATATAATGAATTCCATTAGCGAACTGTATTAATACCATAACTCCTGGAAGAAGCTTCATACTTTCAGCTTGAGCTACTCTAATGGAATTATCCGGGTCGTCCCCATAATAAGTCCCATTAAAATTGCAAATATTTGGGTTAAACAACCTCTGCCACGCTGAATTCGCTTTGCAACGCTTTTATACTAAAAATTCATTATTATCGTGTGCATTTCGTGCATAAACAGCGTTCCCTATACTCTAAAACTTCATGCAACTCTTTTGATGTTCATGATTTGTCGAAGTAACCTTTCACAACATATTCGCGACACTTTGCTGATTAATATGATACCAAACACGATACCGTTTGGATTACGCTTGCTCGAGTAATCCACGATATAGTAGAACCTCTATTATCCGAATCGAAATACCGATTAGTCTGTACCACCATGACATCGTGAATTATTTATGGTAAATATGATCCATTTTTTTCGGGAAATTGTCAAGAATATGTTGGCAATAGTGTCCGTACAAAAACAATTAAAAACAAAATATTTTGCCATTGAATTAACATTGATTCACCTCGTACCTCACGTCACACAGAATAATAATTTTGTTCGACAATAAAATGAATAAATAATGAAGAATAAAGATTTAGAAAGTAATGAATTATTAACAAAGATGTTGGCTTTGAACACTTCAATTTTTACAACGCAACACTGACCGATTACTCCTAATGCCAGCCAGGTTTATCGTTAATTACCCTTTATTAAAGCTGCCGTGTGAAACGCTGACTATCTTTCTTCATCAAGGCTGGTTTCATTCATCGCTGTTGGCCTATCAGGATCCCTGGCACGCGAATCGAACCTTATCCAAGGACCCTAATCTGTTCGAAACGAAGAGCGCAACGGACCTTGGCTGCCAACTATAATGGACTTTATAGCCGCATAATCGTTTCAATACAGACAGAGAGACCTGTTAGAGCAGGTCGCCATCGTTGGCCGAATAAAATAGGCGGTTATCACTATGTTCGCACGTTGATGGAGCGATATAACCGCCATATTGGACTCTAAAATGCAGCTGGCGTGGATTCCGATCGAATGCGTGCTGCTGCGAGCCAGGGAAATTGCTTTTAGTGAAAAATAGGTGATGACGGCCAATGAGAGAAGTTATGGCAGGCCATTTAGACCATTAGTTACCCTAATGAATATCGCAGGATTGAACTAAATATTTACACCAATAATTAGACACATTTGCGTGCCTTCTGTCAAAAGATATTTTTGATGCAATAAAAATACATGATTCCATTTATAAAAACATTAATGACCATCATATGTCCTTTACTTCATATGTGCCCTCTCAAAACCATTCAACTTCATCTGAAACATTGTTCGCTATGCGTAACAATAATGACGTAAATCTAGATGGCAAAATGTGGCGGCCCACCCTGTATACAGATAGATAAAGACATTAGACCTTTCAAATCCACCGACCATACATACCTCGCGAAAAGCGGATACTGTCCCATTTCTGTGAAACCCCAGCTGATTGTAAGATCCTTGAGGAGCGATCCAATCAAATCGCCAAGTGTCCCCAAACGTGATCGCTCTTCAAGTCCTCGAACCTCCGCCACATCCTGCGACCCTTACCAGAGAGAAGAGTCAAACAGAGGTCCGGTTCGCTGAAGAACTCGGACCGTTTCCGAAAAGGAGTGCGCTCTCTGCAGGAAAGAGGGTGTAAAGTAGTCGCTCTCGTCAGGACTCCGTTGCATTGATGAATGATCGACACTCGACTGGCGCTCTGTGCTGCTCGGGTACGGTCCAGTGGCTGATCGAGTACGCTTCAATGAATACTTTCCCGTCTGTGACAAAGGACGTCTCCTCGGACCAGATCTGGAAGAGGCTGGACCAGTGAATTCGATTGCAGAAGGGGGCCGAGTCAGCGGGCGTCGGGGATCATTCGATTAGGTGGGCGGCGTTAAACTGACTGTTGAACGACAGACCGTCCGGTGGCGCAAAATATGTTTAACCCCGTTTTACCGATGGCCGTCGTGCCGCGCCGGAAGCCGGTCGAACAGGAAGACGTCCGGATTTCACGCGGCCGGCAGAGAAATCGAATCGGGCGTCGCGCGAACGAACCGTTGAAATCTGACAAGAAACGTCGGACGCGCGGGGGCTCCGTGAAAAGGTCAGTGTAGTCCCGTCGGTGCGAAAATAAGTACGGCCTTGGTTCGCAGATCGATCTGCCACGGTATTGACCAATCGTCGGGTCGATTCCGCGCCTCCGGACACGTCTTGCAACGGCCCGGGGAAACCATCCGGCTCTATAGACTCCTAGAAAGAGGATGCCGGCCCCGAGTAATTACCCGACTGTTCTCTACTGTACCTGGAAAACCGAGGCTCGCGCACGTAAGCCGTTGCAGAACTAGCTATTCAGTTCCCCCTCATCCCTCCCTGAACCTCTTTACTGTTACACGCTCAGGATGAAAAAGATCGGGCGCATTATGTTTCTTCGTGTTTCCGCGCGATTGTCGAATAGAATGCGCGGGTCTACGGCGAATCCGGCGCGGTTTTTGCGCCGTAACTCCGGAACGAAACGAGCGGTCCTGATGGGACGTGGTCCGTTTGAAAGCTCGTAAAATACGCCACTAATGATTTGTTTTCGGTTCCCGTCCGAAGGTTGCTTCTTGAGAACTCGACTACACAATAGGGATTTTCGTGTTCGAGGCGGCGCGAAAAGTACGCGAAACTGATGCAAAAAACCAGGGAAATATGGAAAATGATATATCGTTGGAAAGCTTGAATTTCTGACGATTTTTTCAGGTAGATCCCGGGCCGATATCTGGTTTTAATCAAAAGTTATAACTGTTTCTAAATTATTCAAAGGTCGGACTTTGGTCGCTTGCCCTATGTGACCTTGGGGATTGGGGGAGAAGTTGTTCCGTGGATCGATGTGGTACCTTTAGCGGTAACTGTGTACAAAGTTTGAAGCGAATTGGTGGTGGTTTATTCTATGGGGGCTTTTGCATGGTCTTGTATACGTGGAGTACCCGCGGTCGAACACGAGTTCTCGTTAAATTGCAGCGGAGTAGGTAAAATTGAACTGAAGGATTATTGAACATCGAAGAAGACAGAAGACTGATGGAAATGGGGATTTAGTCTCGTGAAGAAGGTTGCAGTCACTTTTGTAAACGAAGCTACAACGTCACTGAATGATTCAGCAGCCGTCTAACCAGAAATAGAAGCTGCCTGTCAGGCTAAGAGGTTTTAGAGCCGATGAATGTTTGATCGTTACCTCGGATTACATTCCGAGATCCGTCTTTTTCATCGCGGTGTTCATTTACCGGATATATTCGTCGTTCTTGTACCCGTAACCGACGTAATTTCCTTCCGGATTTGGAACTTCATTTCTTGCAACACTTCCAATTAATTGCACAATTCAATTTGTTCTGATTCCATTCAATTTTATATTCGATTAGACGTGTTTACCGGGAAAATCAGGTCGGTATTTATAATACATGAAACGGAATGAGAGGTTCTTGAGACCATTTGAAGCAACATTTTCCTTTGCAAAAATCACGTCCGCGGTTTAGTTAAGGAGTTATTAACGAAAAACGCAGACCAATCAGAGCGCGACTTAGACGCGTGTTGGCACAGGTTGGTTTTTCGTTAATAACTCCTTAACAAAGCCGCGGACGTGATTTTTGCAAAGAAAAAAGTTGCTTCGAATGATCTCAAGAACCTCCAATTTCCACATGTTGAAGGAATTTCGAGACACCCTGTATATAAATAAACATTAAATGCTGTTCGTTGGTAAAGCTTGATCATCACTTGAGAACGGATGGACCACTGATTTAGCTAATTTTTTCTTTTCAAATGTACGTGATAGTCCGAATAAGATTTTTAGGGAAAGAAAAATTGCAAAGTTGCCCGGAAAAATGGAAAATTCGAGAGAAAATAAAAGTGCTTTTTTCTATAGGATTTTTTTATAAAATCAATATATGCGTAATTCTTTTTTTTTTTGTTTTGTTCGTTATGGTCCTGGAAAAGTTGTCAGGAAAAAAAATCGACGTACTTACAAATGGTAGTCGGAAAATTCGGACAAACTGGACAGGATAACGTCTGTCGGGTTGGCTAGTTTTATTTAAATAAATGGTGAATAATACTGAAGAAAAACGTTATACTCATTATGTTCGTCGAATTTTTTCCGACTAGTGTCTCGGGGGTGTTTCCCGTTTTTTCGCCGGCACTCTTTCGCGACCGAATACGGGCGACGCCATGACCCGATTAAACACGCAAATTTCCCAAAGAAGCATTCCCGGTTTTTATCGTGCCGAGCCACGTTCCCCGGCAATCCTAACCCGCTATCGCAAACACGCGGTTACAGTACAAGAAACGTTAACGAGAAGAAACTCCTCTCGCGTCGGTCTACGCGAGGAAATGTATACCGAAGTTTCCACGCAGATTGCCATTGGCCTCGGTTAAATGCGATTTAAGGGTGGCGCTAATGGAGCCGGCGCCTGCTCGTTTCGTTTTTTCGTCGGCTTTCCAGATATTTCGTGTTGACTTCTTTCTTGGCTACCCTGGGATTTCGTAGTTGATGGTCAATCAGCTCTGTTGATAGAGAGAACTGGGTCACCGGGATTATCTAACTAGTCTTAGCCACAGGTCTGCAAATTTCATCACCCTAGTCGATATTCCAGATACGCAAATCTTAAGATCTCCTTGCAACAAAATTACGAACCTACTACGACCTTTGCGTATACTTTCTCCTATGTTCCAGCCAGGTCTACAAATTTTTTTACATCGTAATATTCAAACCGTCAGACACAAAAATTTTCAAAAGAGAAGCTATCGAACCCATCACTACAAGACCTCTTCAAACACTATCAAACATGCTCAAACTGTGCTGCAATAAAAATACTACTGATGTATTCCTGACATTTTTCTGATTAAAACGAGTACCCACACGACATAATGCAGGAAGATTCGTCATTATTTCAAACTAGCTGACCCGGCGACGGACGGTTATCCTGCTCGATCTATAAATTTGTTCACTGGCGAATGTTGATAATGCAAATTCTTATTGAAATATTAATTAAAAGCTGCGACGTTCGTATTTTGTTGTTGTATTGAAATATGATTCAAAAAGCACTTTAATTATTTCCAATTTTTCTTTCCCCAAAACCTTTTTCGGACTATTTCGAACATTAAAAAACAAATTAGCCAAATCGGTCCAGTCGTTCTCAAGTGATGATCAACGAACAGCATTTAATTTTTATTTATCTAGAAGATTGAAGATAGATAAGCAAGGTTCTCTACTATCTCGTGAATTGAGCAAGTATATTTGATGCAAATTGTATAATTTTCTTTGAGAAAGTATCAGGAATAAATCGGTAAAAGTGTTATGGAAAAAATGACGACAGAACGACAGCGCAAATATTTTCTAAATTGTTCAAACAGAAACCATCGAACCCATCACTAGATGACATTGAGCCACGTGTTCCCGAACGGTCGGCCAGTGTCCAAATATTTCCTTGCTTTTAAAATCAAAATTGAAGCCTCTGGCGGAGGGAGATGGTATCCTCTAGAGGAACATCCTGGAAATCCGGTTCGAGGGATGAAAGGGGGAGCGGATCCACCGTTGTAGAACAAAGGCGAGGGTAAAAGCGAGGACTGGAAGGCAAGATGAAGACTCCGGCGGTAATAGACAATCATTTCCGTTCAGGCGGGCAGCTAAATTCAGTCGGAGACCGAGTCGATCCCCAATAGGATGATGTCGCTGGTTGTCAGCGTCGGTGTTGTGTTTCGCGGATCGTGCTCATTGCGACGTACGGTTGCTGCCATATTGGCCCGGAGTCGTGCCCGGAGAAATCTGTATCTATCGTTCCGCAACGTCACTTCCGGCGCCGATAACGAAACGATATTAGTGTCGCGTGTAACCAGCTTAAGCAGGATTTGCCTCGGGTCTCTCTCTATCTCCCTCTCGGCGTCTCTCGCAGGCCGTATCGTGAAATTGGAAATGCCCCGCTCATTTCGTGCCGATCGGGCTTTTGCCGGCTGGCACGTGTCTCGCAAATACCGCGCGGGCCGATGCTAATGCGAATTAATTAAAAGGAGAACGTGCACGGATTAAGGGAACGCTCCGATTGTCGGACCTCAGAGGACAACTGGTTTCTGATCTTTGGCGATATCGAACGGGGATGAGCCAGACGGTTTTTATCGACGTCGTTCTGCGTGATCCGGGGAAATTATGTGCGATGGAAGACCACTCCAGTGAGGGAAATAATTGAAAGATGAGTGGAGTGTGCTTCGAAAGGGTTTTCTAGTAATTATTTCATCGAATGGGGTGACTCCCAAGACCATTTGGAGAAATTTTTTCCTTTTATTAATTAGTTCCTTGCCAGACCGATTTTTGGAGACTTTCACACTCGCACGCCTTACAATTTTTCAATAGTAGAAAACTATAATTATTGAGAAAAGAGTATAGAGTTTAATATGCACATTAGACCACAAAGTAAATTAAGTTAAAGTGAATTGAATTTTTAACGATACAGTATTTTATACATGTAAGTCCCCAGCACGGGTCTGTCGAGGGACATTTATGCGACAGGGACAGTATTCTTTGACTTTTGCCGAACGTAGAGAAGGACAGCCGAGCTCGAGAAGCCTCGGTCCCATTACATCGGGACAACAATTCACCGACAACGAATTTAACCGACAACGATTTTGACCGCCACGATTTTGACTGACAACGAATGTAACCGACAACGAGTTTGACCTCCACGAATTTGACTGACAACGAATTTAACCGACAAAGCATTTAACCGGCAACGATTTTGACCGCCACGAATTTGACCGACAACGCATTTAATCGACAACGAATTTAATCGGCAACTCATTTAACCGACAACGATTTTGACCGACACGAATTTGACCGACAACGATTTTGACCGACGACTTTGACAGACACGATTTCGATCGACAACGATTTCAGATTCGTTGGCGGACAAATTTGTTGTCGATAAAATTCGTTGTCGGTCAAATCTGGAGGCTGTGAAAACTGTGTCGGCGATTTCCATAGGACCCAAATGATCTCAGGGCAACCTTGTAGACATGATTCGAACACCGTATGAAAGACATTTCTGTTAGCGTCCCCTCGAGTATAGTTGACCGATGATATCCACGGTGTATGTACGTAGGTCAACTGTGAATGTTAGGCGTGGCTGGGCCGTGCCTTCTTTGCAGAAACAACATTGATTGAGAAGGCAAACACGACTCTTTACTCTGCCAATAGGAGCTGGAATGTCTCTAGCTCCATTTTTTTTCATTGATAATTCTCGCACACGGTAAAGAGGAAAGGTTCGTAGAGGTCAGGTTTCCGTAAACGAAAATCGTTGCGTACTTTTCACAGAGTTGGAAATAAACATTAACGGAGGGTGGATCTTTTACGAAACAAAAATCTGTCCATCCGTCGGAAAATTGCGCCTCCACGCCCCCTGAAACTCGGAAATTCGGTCAGTAGGAAATAGAGGGGCGGAGATAAAGCTTGATTTACAACTAACTCACTGGCTCTCCGCGAACTTTTTAATCTGCGCAGGGGGTGCCTGGTTAATCGCCGAACGAGATAAACCGGTTTCGATCGCGTTACACGGACTATTATGTCGTCGTTTGTTGTCCCCGTCCTTTTGACAAACGAGCCGTCGCGTCGAAAGATAATGGCTCTTGTTGAGCTTTTCATTTGTTTTTTACCACGTTTATATTAGCTTGCCGCATTGTCGTCGTTGTTGTTGTATACGTCAAATTTTGAAATCGAATTTTAAACCACTTCCCGATGAGCCAGAGACTTGAAATTTTCAACATAGCTCAGAATTGGATGACAAACAAAATTTTGTTTAAAAGACTGCGTTTAGAATTTAAACAACATTTTGAAATGTTCTTGATGTGTTGACGTGTTGTTTGTATCAAATCTTGTAAACGAATTTAAACTACTTTCCGATGTCAATGCAATATAAAAAAAAATTTTTGGATGACAATGCAATATTAAGAAAAGAAAAACATTTCATGAGAGTATCTCAGCGGAAATTGAACCCGAGCCTTACTAAATATGCTCCGTAGTAAAGACTAAAACGAAGAAAATAAAAAAAAATATTATTTTGTTTTTATTTTGTTTTTTAAAAACTACGCTTATATGAGAATGCGAATATTAAAGACTATAAATAAAAGCGTGGAGCGAAAACTATTAATCTGTGCCAAAAGTGGTATATACATTTTGTGTTCAGCATGTCAAAACGAATAGAATGACGTATGTCACATGTCGAAAGGAAGAGGTGACTTACTAAAATATATATCTTCTTTTTCGCAAGTCCACGTAAAATTATTGTGCTCAATCCACAGAAGATAGATAAGAATTTCTTTTAATTATACCATCAAATTGAAACTGTTACGACGATGTTTTTAAACCTTTTAAATATATGTACGATCCGCAGTTTGGTTATAAGCAATTCACAATCCGTAGGGTAGCAAAAGCAAATTTACTTACGTGACCTGATGGTGCACACTGGCAGCGAACGACCTCGGAATATTAACCAGCTCAGTCGAAAGTCTCCACTCGACTGATAAACAATTCGCCCTCGAAAGCCCGGGAACGTCCTCGTCCAAATAATATCGCGATCCCACCGTGTCACCGGCGGTCGTTCGGCATCGCAAGCCCGGGGCAGCGTCGTAAAGCAATAAAAACTCGGAAGGGATAGCCGGAGTCAATCTATGAAGGGTACAATCGTCAAATCCTAGCCCGGGGATTCCTCGATGTAAAGTTATCGGCACGCGAGCGCCAGTCGTACACCCCCAGTGCAAATAACATTTCTCGAATTCCAGGGAGGAGAGGGGGTCCCGATAAAGCCGAGCAATTTTATTCTCCCGGGCGGAAGCTCACGTCAAATAAGACCATTATCGGGGAAAATCCGGCGTACGAGCAGCAGAGAGGGTGGAGGAAGGGCGGATCGGCTAAGGAAACAAAAGGGGTTAGCCGGAGGTTATTTCTTTCATCTGACACGACCCTCGCTTGTTTACGTTTCTAGCCGGTCGCAGTTAATATCGGCAGCCCGATACAGCTCGACTCGTAGAAATCAATATCTTCTTTTAAATCAATACCGTGATCCTTCGAAAATATTTTTCTTAAGCCGTTTAATAAAATTCGGACGATTAGGCCCGATTTTTCTTCTAATTATAATGACCACCATTTTGTTTCCGCATTGTTTCTATGAGAAATCTTCGGGGGCGTATTCCTCACGTTTTTCTGATTAAAACGAGTACCCACACGACACCATTTGGAGCACATTTCTTCGAGTGATCTACAATACTGGAAGATTAATGTGGATATGCGAGGATCTACTAGATCTACTGCATACTCGGAATTGTATCGTGTGGGTATTCATTTTAATTGGAAAAACGCCAGGAATACGTTGGTGGCAATTTTATTGGAAAATAATTAAAATGAATTTTTCAAACTGCCTCGAATAAAGAGTACCACAAGTGAAAAATAATTTCCCGATCGTCTTATAGTTGTTTACCTCATTTCTCGGTGGCCTCTATCAGTACGTCTTCTTCCCGGCATCTAAAGCTCGTTTCCTCCTGGCGGCGGCCTCTATTTCCTCTTTCATGGTGGTCCCCTGTAAATCTTCCCGGGGAATGGCTTGAATCCTGGATTCGGGCTCCTGATATATTCTGCGATGGCGGGCAGTCGCTGTGCTTCTCGTTGCGGCGGAAACCGAAAATACGGTTTCGCAAGGATTTCACCGTGGGAAAAGGCGCGGAAAATCGCACGGACCTTGAACACAGAATAAGAAGAAACGCGATTTCTTAGACAGAGACGAGAGGACCGAGAGGGCTCCCTCATGAAACCTTTGATGTCTTTCGAAAGTCGAGCTTTGGTACTCACCGGGACACCCACGAGATGAGTTGCCAAAGAACGGGATGGCCGCAGAATCGAGACTTATAATGTCCAAAGAAAAGAACTAAACCGTACCACCACCACCCTGGATAGTGATCAAAGAGGATATCTAACCATATAAAATGTCTCGCCTTCGATGTAACTCAATAGCGTAGTGTTATAATATTGGTCAGGAAAAGTAACATACGGTAAATAATAGTTCGATATATTAACACGAAATAATACTTTTAGCAAAATTAAATGTCACAATTTCACGGAAACTATCTGAACAAAAACCTCGAATAATATCAAACCTACAGAACTTGGAGATTAAATAATTCCATTAAATTTAGTAAATCTATCCTTACATTGTAATCGTAACGTTCTGGAATTATTTAGATCAGAATATCGAAACGTAAAAGAGCTTCAAACGTCATCAAACTTATCGAATCAAGGAAGTACATACTTTCGATTTATAGAGAACTTGGAAATTAAATAATGCCATTCAATTTAGTAAATCTATCCTTACATTGTAATCGCAACGTTCTGGAATTATTTAGATCAGAATATCGAAGCCTAAAAGAGCTTCAAACGTCATCAAACTTATCGAATCAAGGAAGCACATACTTTCGATTTATAGAGAACTTGGAGATTAAATAATTCCATTAAATTTAGTAAATCTACCCTTACGTTGTAATCGCAAGGTTCTGGAATTATTTAGACTAGAATATCGATGCCTTCAAACGTCATCAAACTTATGAAATCAAGAAACTACGTACGTCCGGTTTTGTAAATCTGAAACGTGTACAGCTGAAGACCGCGGTACAATTCCATTAAATTTCTTAAATCTGTCACCGCGAGCAACGTCTCGGACAAGAGGGCTGAAATCCTCTGGAAGAGTCTCAAACGCCACCAAACCGGCAGAGCCTCCTCGAGAACGGCGAAGAGTCCTCACCTCCGCTAAACGCCCTAGATTTTCAATTACTCGGTCCAGCGTTCAATCAAGTATTTAAACAGCAGCGACAGGTCACCTGAAAAATTGATTCGCAGTGGACCGACGCGCAAAAAACCAGTCTCTTCCGGAGAGCCGAAAGTCGACGGAGCCAGGGAAAACAGAGCCACCCTGGTCTATTTCCTTTTCCGTGGTCGAACATTTCCATTAATTTCACAGGGTCCCGAGTATTTCGTCCTCAAGGTCTCTGTACTCTGTGGAAAACCTCTCCTAAGCACCCTCCGGCACTCGAAAGACGAAGATATTCTTTCTGAAAGAAACGGTCTGGCTGACTTAAAGGGTAGTCTAGTGGAACGGGTCTCCAAAAATCGATGTTGCTTTTGCATATATGCAAAGCAGAGTATTTCAAGAACACGTTCCTAAAACCTCATAATTTTTGTCGAGGAAGCAACGAAACTAAAGCACATTAAAACTCAGATTTTTACCTTATACTTCTTCGTCAAGGCCCTCATCAAGGTCACGATCATTTTTCCAATTTTTCCAACCTTTTAACCCTGAAAAAATTAACAAAAAAAAATCGAAACTTTTCTGTAGTCAGAGATATAATGAATAAGATCTTACTATGTATATGTACAACTAGTACACAACTTATTAATATACTCAGATTTTTACCTTATACCTCTTCGTCAAGGCCCTCATCAAGGTCACGATCATTTTTCCAATTTTTCCAACCTTCTAACCCTGAAAAAATTAACAAAAAAAATCGAAACTTTTCTGTAGTCAGAGATATAATGAATAAGATCTTACTATGTATATGTACAACTAATATACAACTTCAGTTTAGCAACAATAAATGAAAAAAAATTGTGGATACTTTATAGAGATGAATAAACACGCTAAGATTGAGCCCGGGTTAATTACTTTTGCCGATTGTTTATACAAAAATGTTTAAAGAGACCTAAGTAAAGCAGCTGTCACGGTGAGGAAGGCAGTTAGGGAAACGATTGTTTTCCGACCGAGTAACTGATGTATTTCTTTGGTCCAACAGGATACCACACGTACACCATGAACGAGACCGCCCACACCGAGAAGGAGGAGGACGAGATCCTGACGGTGAGGTACGAGGATGGCAGGTGGTCGAAACCGTACTACGACTGCGGTGGCGGGAATATCTGGATGCTGACTTACACCGTTCCTTTCTTCGGCTACGTCAACGACACTTACTTCTTCAAGTAAGTGGACCCACTCTTTTATCGGTCGCTAGTCCTACGCCAGGAGCAGGACTAAACGTTATTATTCCCACCGCGACTGAATCAGCGCTTCCAGGATAGAAGCCCGGTCGATACTACCTTCTCTTGCTCTTTTCTTCTTATATTCCCCGGCAATTCAATCCTCCTGCAGTCTCGAATTTGAGGCAGTAATTGTTTCAAGTTGCCGGAGATCCTGAGAGCTTGGGGAAACGTTTGTGCGAGATTCATTCCTCGAGTGGTAATGGTAATAGAATGTACTTCTGCGGGGTTTTCTTAAGTCTTCAAACATCATCAAACAGACTCAAACTGTACTCCAATACTACCGTTGTACTCTCCTGACATTTTTTCTGTTTCATACGAGTACTCACATGACACAATTCAAGAAGATCTAGGATCTAATGTGTCGAGTAAGTTTGATGCAGATTGTACCGTGTTTGGTATCGTTTTCTTTGAAAAAATGGCGAGAATACTTAGGTGAAAGTATCGTAAAGAAATAACGTTGAACCAAAATGTTCCGTAGTAGTTTTGGTTCTGGAGTACCGAAATGTTTGGGGGTATTTAAACAGAACGAAAGCGCAAATACTTTCTAAATTCTTCAAACGCGGTCAAACCAGTCGATACCACGTTCGAATGAATATGGATACCGCGAGATTCCGACTGAAAAGCTTTCCTCTGTAGCAGCTAACTGGTGCAATTTTCAGAATCGACCGGACGTGTTGCCAAAAACGTGAACAAATATCCGCGAAACAATTCGGACAAACTCATTGTTCCGCGATACGCCGATAGTCGTTAGCAAAACTGTATATGATCCGCGGAAATTTATTGAAAATTATAGAAAAAAGCACCGGTTGTGACAACACTGATAACACAGTTATCGAATTTATCCAACGACACTCGCGCTCGCGGGATTCAATTTTTCCCGCTCGTTTTTCAAGCGCGGAAGATCGAAATTAAAAAATATATTGTATATATTCGATTCGCTATCGGTGATATTTTTTTTTCTTTTCGACGGAGGATTTATGTTTAATTTTTTATTGTTTGCGAACGGATTCGCGGCTAACGGAGAGAGTAAACTTAGCGTGAAAATAATAGACCATTACTTCCGCGCTCTCACCATTAAATCAATTTGGCTCCGTATTGTGCCAGCACCACGTTCCACGTCTCTAATGATTTATTTTTCGGGAACAGTGAGCGGGATTTACATTCGGCAGATACCACCGAACGGTCTGATACGGAATACAATTAACCCTACTCTGCATGATTTTATTTTTTGAGGGATGAAAAAATTGAAAAAAGGTCAGTTTTTGTAATTATTTAAAGGAAAAATATTTTTAAAAAATGAAAACAATATTTTCAGAAAAATAAACATAATTTAGAATAATAAGAAAACACATTCTAAGTTTACTACATAACAAAGTATATAGTATTATATAATTTATAATTATATATTTATATATTTATATATAATTACATATTTATATATTTATAATTTATATACTATATAAAGTATATAGTACCAGATTTGTTAGTTGTATCAGATATGATACACTATGCAGCAAAGAGTTAAAATATATCTAGATCAAATGAAAAAAAAACAAGAAGCAATTTGTTTCGGCTTCAATTTTTACAGGTTTTTGAATTTGATGTTTACGTAAATTTTATTTTTATCTTGTAAATTTGTGAAAGATGAGATTTCTGACTCCATCGAATATGTTTCCGATAAAAATTTCATCCATAAAACACGAATTCAATTTCATTCACTGCTTTAATTAAAACGGGTCTTATCAAGTTTCCAAATTTTAATCAATCGTACTCAGGCCAGCCGTACTACAGAAGTAAAAAACGGTTATTCTGTTTTTTCAATGATAAAAAAGTGACCAGGTTATATTTATTTACCTTTTCTGTTATTTCAGTCATTGTGTCACTCTATTCATTCAATGCAGCGAGAAAAACATTATTACAAAACCGTTTCGCGCGCCTGATTTCGTTTTATGACATTGAAATATATTTCCGTTGTAAACCTGTACCAACTTCGTTTATTTGATATCTGACAATATTTACACATCACTGACGAATTTTAATTGCTATTAGATTGCTCGTTCGAAACTGAGGCAGACTTATACTGAACAGTTTTTTCCTAGACTGTATAAATTAAATATTTTATAACAAAGCTTAAAGTTTGTCTAACAGATGCTGTACAGTTTCAACAAACAGTAAGTCTTGGCAAATCGAAGTATTTCTCCCAGTTCGTATCTCATGGAAAAATTTTCGAAAAACTTCTTGTTTGAATTTTCTTGGAAAATCATTTATATTCGATCATAGATTCCGGAAGTTGCAATTCACGAGCGAGATAAGAAGCCAAGCGATGGGGAATTGGTTCGAAATCGTAAAATGGAAATCGAGACGGAATACGTTTGCTCTGTGAACCGTGTTTTCCAAAAAAGCTGCGGCGAGATCGAAGTTACGTCTGTGGCTGTCCAGGGATTATGATTATGATCGCAGGACGCGGAGAAATACAGCAGCTTCCGGCCGGAAGAAGGGAGATTCAGCGATTCTGAAAAGGGTCCGAGCGAAATTTCTGTCGACGTCACGGTTTTATTGATGAACGATGCGTTTGGCTTTATCGTGGTGCACGTTCGCGCGATCCTGTTTGCGTACGCTTCATAGTACTCGCCTTTGCATAGCGTATGCGCGCGCGTGTGTAGGTGCGTATTATCTATCGCGGGCACACCATCAATCAATAAAAACACACCGAAGGAATATACGCATGGAAAAAGACGGTATTCATTTCCATTCGATGCTTGAGATTAAATTGCTCCCCTGATCGATGGAAATTCGGATTTCTGCGCGGCAGCGACGGTTTCGAGTCACGCTCGAGATAATTCCTCCATTGGGAAAACTAAACATTTTTAGAAACTCACACACCAGAAAGACTTTTATGTTTTGAAGATGTCAGCGGTGTGTGTTTGTGGACAGTCTGATAAATAAATTTCTTGAATAAGAAAATATATATTAGCGTTAAAATAAATCCGAATGACTCTAGAGAATGTTATCGAGTGATAGATTCATGCAATTACATTTGTTATTCAAGGATAAAGCGTTTAACCACTTGTTGACTGCGCTTGTTCTATCTCGTTGCTCGCGAGCGGTCAGTCTCCCTCACTAGATACCTGTTATAGTACGAAATGAATTCCTCCGATCGGAGAGTAGGAGTTTGAAATAGCGTAGTCTTCGCGTTATGAAAAACGGCCAATATTTTCGTTCAGGCTGGCTCCCGGCGTCGTTTCACTGTGTATTTGAAAAGTCTACAAGCTACCGTCGACGGACTCTGATTTGTTGGCTCAAGCCGGTCCCTCGCATGACTGAACAAATTTCTCTTCCTGACTTCGAGGAACCGACATTTATCGTTCGAAGAATCATTCCAATACGATTTTTCCAATAAGTATTTCTACAAGCTTGCCACTCTCTGCATTTACATTTAAATAACCGCATCTCATTTCGCGCAAATAGGGATTTTACGCGAGTCTAATTAAATCAATTTTCCGTCCACGTCGATCCGATAAATATTTTAATCAAGTCTAATTAAATCAATATTTTAACTACATTTTAAATTAAATCAATGTTTTATTCAAGTCTTAAAATTGATAGAAATTAATACTTAGTAGTAGTATTAATAGTAAAATTATTATTTTTATTGAGAAAGTGACATAGTTTCATTTAAATCTGTTTAAACCGATCAGTATAATAATTTATTCAAAATACATTGTTAAATGGATCAAGCCTTTAAACCGAGATAAACAATTCCAAAAATCGAACGAGAACGGAGAACTTTACAGAGGATTAAACAGGGGCAAATAATTCAAAGGATTTTATGAGAACGAATAATTCCCAGGATTAAAGGAGGCTGTATAATTGGAAGGATTAAGTAAGGATAAGTAATTCGAAAGACCAAATGAAGATAAATAATTCAAAGGACCGTATTATGATAAATGGTTCCAAAGGATTCAGAGCCTCGCTATGAAACGCCCGTATCGTTTAATTAAATACAATCTTCATTTGCACGCACAAATATTCCCGGAGCGAAATCTGTTGATTAAACAATCCCGGGTTGAGCCACCCCGAGCGACCCCATATGAACGAAGTTTTATACTGAAAGTTTATCGGATAGGCCAATTTAGTCATTAATGAAACTGCCAGGTGTCGCTGCTGAAAGTAATCACGAACTTCAGCCGAAGGGTCAAAACTGCCCCTAAACTGATAGTCCAACAGAGAAAAAACATTGCAAGTTTCAACCCTCTAGGTTGACCGGAAGGGTAGCTACAGAGAAAATCCGGATTATCCGGTTTCCCTTCATTTTCTTCCGTCAACCACGCACGAAGATTTCAAAAAATATCTGTGCCACTGCTTTTAATGACGTACAACCCTCCAAATTTTTCTGTTTGAAACTTTCACCATGAAAAATAAAAAACTCAATGATTTTTCAAAAATATGATTAAACTTTCTAAAAATTTGCAAATTTTACTGCGAAAATGAAGTTCTACAACTTTCATATTTTAACAGGAGCAGCAACTCACTTACCAACCCCAAATTTTTTCAAAATTATGAGAGAGTCCTTTTATAGGTAGAAAAAATAAGAACGGCAGTTCTTGCGTTTACCTAGCCCTAGAAAATCCATTTCTCACCCCGCTGTATTTTGGAAAATGACTACACCTGTTCGATCGTGTCCAGAGGACGCAGGTACATCTGTGACGCAACGTGTTACCGTATCGGTCGCGTGTCCGCTCTCAAAATATCGTTGACAGTGCGCGCTGACAACGGCAGCCGAGGCCCTTAATTGGCTCGCGCGGCGTATTTCAATCGGAAACGGACGTTGCACAGGCTCCAATTCGTCGGCTGGCCGCGAACATCGCTCTGACCGAGTTTATAGATGCCCATAAATACGCCATGGCAGTCCATGGTGGTCCAAAACCAGAATTTACCAGTTGAAAATCAATACAAGCGATTTTGTCAACGGAAACAACTGAAAGATTAAAAGAACATCCCCATGGATGTCTAAATGTTTCCTAAATCATTTCAAGGTCATCGTCGTTTTTCTTCGATACTATTGCAGATCATCAAACGACTACCATGATCGTACCATTCCGATCAACCGATCTCTAGATATTCGTATTTGATGATAAGAGGACGAGTGTTCGGATAACAGAAGTTTCACTAGATCATGGATTACTCAAGTATATACGATCCAAATGTTATCGTGTTGAGTATCATTTTCTTCAGCAAAATGCCAGCAATAATACTATGGTAAAAGTTTTATAAAAAAAATAATTAAAATTTTTTTTTTCTTCTCATTTATCTGCTACATTTTTAAGAACTGTACGATTCAGTGTGTGAAACGTAAGCTTGGAAAAGTAGGTTTAGTGTGAACTGAACCATTTGGATTAATAACTATTGACCCCAGAGAGTTAATTTCCTGTGCAGTCAGGTAAATAACTCGGGGCGATTCCCGAGCGCTATGATTCTCCCTGGGTGTTATCAAGAGGCATGCCGTCGCCGGTGGCATAGTGACTGCGGCACAGTGCGTGACACCGGTACCTGGAATAACACCAGTCCGTTCCCGGAGTCACAACCGCGTCGAATAAAACTAACAGATTATAAATGGCGTCGACAGCTGCGAGGGATGCGAGAGAGAAAGAGAGAGAGGGTGCTGGCTACGAGCCAAGACGTGTTTAGCCACATTCCGCGAGAATGGCCCGCCATGAATGCAGCCCCGCTGCTAATACCGAGGAAATCTTATTACCGAGCCCGACGCCCGCTCCGGAATTATTAAACATGTGATTTACAATGCAGATTTTTCCCCACCGCTCCCCCCGTGCACTCTGCTTTCGGCACTGGGACTATCACTCAAAATGACCAACCTCAGATTCTTTATTTCACCCTCGTCGAGATTGTAGAAACACTTCTGGCGGACACCCACTTGATAAATTTATTTATTTATGCGTATTTCGTTTAAAATATTCTTGAAAACTTGTGAAAGTTCGACTGACGTATTCGTCACATTTCACCGAAGAGAATGATACCAAACACGATACAGTTTGCATCGTATTTGGTTGTTTAATCCACGATTTAATGTAACCTCTATTATCCGAACACGATTTATCGTAAAGCAGAGTTGTGCTAATTCAATTACATTGTAATTCAATTACTAAGTATTTCAATCAGATTTGTAATTGAAATACAATGTAATTGAAATTCGATTTGTAATTGAATTACAGTATAATTGAAATACAATATACTTGAAATACAATAAAATACAATACATGAAAACAATGTATTTTATAATTGTGCTCCATTGCAATTACGAATTACATTGTAACTTAATTGACTAAAGATCTGAATTATAAATTACAACATAATTGAATTACAATTTAATTCAATTACAATGTATTTTATAATTGTGCTCCATTGCAATTACGAATTACATTGTAACTTAATTGACTGAAGATCTGAATTATAAATTACAACATAATTGAATTACAATTTAATTCAATTACTTTGTAATTATAATTCTGGAGTAATTCACTTGTAATTCTGCACAATTCTGTCGTAGAGATCAGTAAAGATTAAACCCAGTATTGTTAATCATGTCTCCCTGACTAGTTCGATTAAGAGAGGCTCCACTAGATTGTGGATTAAACATTTTAACATTGGATTACTATTTTCACCGAGCTTCCGAGTCCTCGAACACAGGAATATGGTCGAGTGATAATCATGTTGTAGCAAGTTATGAAATAAAATAGAAGGGACAGTTTGGACTGCAAAGAATAAAGGCTTGTATGGAGAGTTTTTCGACAGGGGTAATATGTAGCCCGAGGAAGAGGCTAAGGCATCCAAAGGAGGACAAGGCTGTCCTCGTTCCTCGGACCGAGGTTATTTAGGAATCCGCGTAGACGGATGTTATCCGGGGGCGCAGAGTATACACGGAATGCAACCGCAGCCGACACACTCACGTTTCAATCAACCCACCTCAAGCCCGGAAGTCACGCGACGTTGAAATACCACCGGGCTGTTGCGGGGGTGGCCCGGAGAGAGGACCGTAGAATTCTCGCATCTGCACGTCGGACGTAGCACTACTCTCACCTGCTTAGTTTTACCCGTGGTCCACCGAGTTGCGGCGGTTCGACGGTCCAATTTGCATGCAGTAACAAATTAAGCATACCTAATCCTCGTTAAGCCTGCAATTTTTATCATTCTGCGGCAGCCTCTTCAATCTTTTCGCGGCAATCTTTTTGCTCCCAAGTTCATTTATATATATATTTGTTTCAACGCAATCTTCCTTTTTTATTAGATGTTCTTGTAGAGCATGAAAAGACGAATCCAACGAGTACCATGATCGTACCATTCCAATCGGTCAATCTCGAGGTATTCGTATCTCATGATAGAGGACGAGTGTGCGGATAATAGAGGTTCTGCTAAGTTGTGGATTAAACAAGCAAATATGGTCTAAACCGTGTCGTGTGGGGTATCATTTTCTTCAGAAAAATGTCACGGATATGCCAGTAAAAATACTTTCATAATTTTTTCATTATTGTTAATCATTTTATATATATACCATCTGTCAGACATTACTGTGATTTGATAATGGACATTGAGAGCGTAACCCAGTGTATTTTTAGTGGTTTCGTGACACCGTGAGCATAGTAAGGTGAGCTCTTTGAGGACATGTGCAAGCAGTCTTTGACCATTCTTGGTAGGCGTTCCGTGTTAATGTGCACGTTTGCCGGTGGCAGTCGTGTCCCCTCGTTTCGGTTTCTCGTTGCTGTGTTCGCCGCTGTAATCGCCGGATCGCGGAAGTGGGCTCGTTTTCCGGAAGTCACGTTCGAGTGGCGAGCTTGATACGAATGAACAGGTGCCGGGGGTGGAAGGACCGCTTTCCACGGGGGTGGAGACGCGAAGATACGGGATCGTTCGGCAGCGACGGAGGCATGTCTCACGGAACTATAATGGCCATTATCAGGCTGGTTCGAAATATTAAAGGAACACCGAATTTCGACTGAAAAATACTGCTCTCTCTGTGTTAAACGTTATCGTTCCATTTTCACACAAATAACAACTAACCTGGCAAGATTTATGCAATTGAAGAATATTCCACTCACATCCGAAAACCATACAACAAACACTATTGAATTCTTTAAAGAAATCAACCACCCCCGCAAAATCCGGAAGCACCATAGAAGTTAAACCTTAAATAAAAAAATAATTTTTTATATCATTTTTAAAGATCACTTTAGGAATTTATTTAAGAATTGAAATGTTGTTGATTATTATTTCGAATTGATGTTTGTGTAAATGATCCATGGAGTCGATGTCAGATTTGAAGATTTATCCTTGGTTTACCGGAAGTGTGAAAAATGACGGAAAATTTTTCCGGACGCCGGAAACCGACTGCCATTAATCATAATGATTCCGCGGCGTGAATTCCGCGTATCTTCATGCATTAATCGATGCAAATAACTGGTAGCGACTTTAACGTTGATTGATAGTGATTTTTACGAGCGGCCGTCGATTGTGGGCAGCATGTTTCGTTGACAAACACCGAACAGAGGATTGATGCATCGAAATGCTGCGCAGATTGCTTCGAATCATTGCATTTATTCCAGTTTAATTTCCATTCGATAACGAGTCAATCAATCGATTAATAACATACTTTAACGGACATTTTTAATCGTATTCCAGCGACGATCGTTATAAAAAAGCATAAACACGTGGCACACTGTGGATGCTCATGAAAGTCTGTATTTTTTCAAGCAGAATTTCATTTCTTCATTTTTGTTCCAGCAAATAAAATGTCGACTGCAACAGAATTTCTTAATTTAATAATTAAGTGAAACTTACGTTGTTGGGATAACAGAGCCATACTTGGCATAAGTTCTCCTATGATCCGCGAATGCGATTACGCGTCAGTTGGTAGATAAGCATCCGCATCATCAGCCTGGTTAGGTAATCCTCGAGGAGTAATTAGCGGATAAAGATGATGGAGGCTGCCCCGTTAGCTGTTGCCTCTTAAAGGCTGCGAGCTGTCTGTCCAATTACGGTTTCGCTGTCATCTGAAGCATATTATTCATACCGACGAAGATCCTACCTCTTCTTACTCCCTTCACTGGATCAACAAACGTTATCACAGTACTGCGTATTCCAACTGCAAATATCACACATTTAGTTTCCAAAGTAAAACTGTCTCGCTGTCGTACGAAGCATATTATTCATACCAATGAAGATCCTACCTCTTCTTACTCCCTTTACTGCATCAACAAACGTTATCACAATACTCCGTATTCCAACTGCAAATATCACACATTTAGTTTGCAAAGTAAAACTTATTCATACCAATGAAGATACTACCTTTTCTTACTCCCTTTACTATATCAACAAACGTTATCACAGTACTGCGTATTCCAACTGCAAATATCACACATTTAGTTTGCAAAGTAAAACTGTCTCGCTGTCGTACGAAGCATATTATTCATACCAATGAAGATCCTACCTCTTCTTACTCCCTTTACTATATCAACAAACGTTATCACAATACTACGTATTCCAACTGCAAATATCACACATTTAGTTTGCAAAGTAAAACTTATTCATACTAATGAAGATACTACCTCTTCTTACTCCCTTTACTGCATCAACAAACGTTATCACAATACTCCGTATTCCAACTGCAAATATCACAAATTTAGTTTGCAAAGTAAAACTGTCTCGCTGTCGTACGAAGCATATTATTCATACCAATGAAGATACTACCTCTTCTTACTCCCTTTACTATATCAACAAACTTTATCACAATACTGCGTACTCCAACTGCAAATATCACACATTTAGTTTGCAAAGTAAAACTGTCTCGCTGTCGTACGAAGCATATTATTCATACCAATGAAGATGCTACGTCTTCTTACTCCCTTTACTATATCAGCAAACGTTATCACAATACTCCGTATTCCAACTGCAAATATCACACATTTAGTTTGCAAAGTAAAACTGTCTCGCTGTCATCTGAAGCATATTATTCATACCAATGAAGATACTACCTCTTCTAACTCCCTTTACTATATCAACATACGTTATCACAATACTCCGTATTTCAACTGCAAATATCACACATTTAGTTTGCAAAGTAAAACTGTCTCGCTGTCGTACGAAGCATATTATTCATACCAATGAAGATCCTACCTCTTCTTACTCACTATACTATATCAACAAACGTTAACACAATACTGCGTATTCCAACTGCAAATATCACACATTTAGTGTGCAAAGTAAAAAAGTCAACATGACGTACTGGGAATTCCCAAGCTATTTCAGTTGAAGTTTCCCATGATTATAACTAATACATACTCCCAACAAAAAGTAATCATCTTGATAGAGTGAATCTATATTGCTTCTTTACTAGGAACTAAACCACTTAGTTCCACGTTTTCAAATCCCAACTTCATAGTAACTAGTGTCTTTGAAGTATCCATTAATTCCCAGTTGCGATTAATCTTGATGAAGACAGGTCTTTTAAGTGTTTCTACATACATATATCTCTCCAAATTCTCCAACAAGAAAATTGTCGTAAGCTCAAATCAACTCAGCCTCCACTTGAACAAACTGAATATACAATCAGGCATATCCTGTATGAAACCAATCGTAATCGTCAGTCGTTAACGACAAAGGATTTACGTAATCGTCATTCGTCAACGCTTCTAACGATGCTCGCTGGTAGGGACCCTGTGACATCATCACAGTGAAAAATACGATAATATTTAAGGCGGATTGCCTTACGAGGACCAATTCGAACACAGTTGTTGAGGAGCAGCGACTCAAGATGATTGGCAAGATGAAGTGCATAGTTCTGGTGGCTGTTGTGTTGCTGATAACGGAGGACACCCATGCTAAGCCGCTGTGTGCGGATACTGGAGTTAGGGACCCAAGAACTGGACTACCACCTGATTGCCCTGACGTAGTCGGTTACAATCCTCCTCGACCGACTAATTATGATTGTCCTCCGGGTCAATTTCGTGGTTTTTCTGGACGGTGCGAGTATGGACAACTTGGGTACATTTAATCAGGTGAGATGGAGGCGTCATCTTTGGTGTCCCTGAACATTCAATTAGAATTCTTTCGAACGTTTTCATTCTTCATTTCTGATGATCTTAACGAGACTGAATTTTTATAGACGGTAATTTTTATACTTTGAGGATTTGTTTTAGTTGTTGGTTGGTATAGTATTCGTACTCTTCGAACAATTCAATTCAATGATCAGGGACTACAATACTACAGCGTACAAAGATCACCACAGTGTGTTTCATAGTGAACATAGTTCTCTCAACTTACAGTGACTCCCATTAATATTCGGACACTCTTAAAAAACCATAACTTTTTTTAATATTGTACAATACGATTTGAACTTTTCTTTGGAAGCTAGAACAATAAGTTTGTTACAGGATGTGAAAAAATTTTGTCAAAAATTGCAATTCATCGGAATTGAAGAAAAAATACTAAAAGTTGAACTTTAAAAATTTATAGAATTTGTTATTGTTAATAATTAAATGATCGATATAGGCCCACATAAAAAGAGTTGTAAAATGCAACTTTTAGTATTTTTTCTACAATTCTGATGAATTGCAATTTTTGACAAAATTTTTCTCACATCCTGTAACAAACAAATTGTTCTAGCTTCCTAAGAAAAGTTCAAACCGTATTGTACAATATTAAAAAAGTCATCGTCTTTTTAAGAGTGTCCGAATAATAGTGGAAGTCACTGTACATGTCTAGTGAGAAGTACCTCGAGGAACATAAATCCCCATAGATCAAAGACATTGCTTCCTCTGTCGTATCTATTCATAGCTCGCGTCCTCTTCGACGAGGTGAAGGTAAACCCGATGACCTTGCCAATAAATAATCATGAACGTTAACCGCGCGGAGCAGGCGTCAAGAAATCATCTAGACAAGGTCTCCCAGCCTACAATGCCCTATCGCGAGGAGGATCGTATCGAGTATATCCACACGCATAATTGCCGGTGAATTACCCGGCGTATGAATCACGCGATCGTCATCGACCGATCTTCTCCGACCTGTCTTACTCCTTTCTCGACACCGTTCAAAATTCGAAGTTGTCCCATGACATCATCGATGCAGCGAATGATACTTAAGAGTGTCCATCCCTGCCTCTTCGACTAGTTTGCTGCCTGCTGCTCGTTCTCGCGGAAATCCTGCTCGCGACAACATGAAGTACGTTTTCGGTGTGGTCTTGGTGATGATGATGATGGCGCAATGTGTTTTCTTGATGCCTGTCGGTGATGATGTTGCATCGCAGCCTGCAGCGATTGGTCGTCAAGGGATGCAGCAACAGACCCCTACGCCGCCTCCTGTTCATTTTTATCCTTCGATCATAACTGCACCATTTAGACCTTGTCCTCCTGGTCAGAGACGTGACCCTAGCGGCACATGTCGGACTCAGATCAAGTTGCGTTAGGTGGGTGAGTCGACTAAGTTTTCATGATGATTGTTGTTCTATGGGGAATTGATGTTTCGAGAGTTTCTCTTAATGCTTCGTGTGCTGACAGGAATAATCACGAGAATTATTTTGTTCATCTCTGTATTAGTTGATCTGGGATATGCTATTAATAATGAATGTTTTAATATTAACCCTTCTTTAATGTTAACAAATCTGGTATATAGTACACTAAGAATGTGTTTCTTACTATTCTAAATTATGCTTATTTTTCTGAAAATGTTCTCTTCATTATTTTTTTCTTAAACGAAACACAAAGACTGACCTTTCAATTTTCTCATTCCAATTATAAAAATGATGCAGTGAAGGGTTAATTTCTCTGATATTAATTGCTACGTGATGGTATGTGAAGAATTTTGTATTTTAAGAATTAATTGATCATTTTTATTGATCGAATCTTCACGACTAATAATTTGTTGATTATTTTGATACCATGTCTATATCAACGGTAAATTGATAATACCAATAATAATTGATACACGTCGTATTTATATAAAAGAAATACACTGTGGTCTGATAAATGATAAATCATTCTTTTACATGCATGGTGATGTTTCTTTTGATTCTAGGCGTTCCCAGTCTCATTTTGACGGTTAAATGCAGAAGATAAACGACTCTGGATGCAATGCTTTATGGGATTTATATATGTGAATTATCATTTTTTTTAAATAAATATTACATTTTCTTATCATGATTTATGTGTGTGTCATCTGTTATTTTGATGTTGACTGGGGCACGTGGACTAATTGTGGATATTATTTGTTGAATGATGTTTGACATAATGATACTTCTCTGATCTGATTATTGTAATAATAACATTAATTAGATTATAAAACATGTTGAATTAAAATCAATCGAATCAAACTAACTCCTCGAAATTTACCATTAAAAGTAATCAAGTATTTATTTAATTACATTTCGTGCAATTAACTTCTCACGTCAAATAGACGAATCAGGTGGTTATTACATACTTAATCGATATAATAATAATTAAGAATCATTCTCATCTATACTAATCACTGGTCTCCATTTGCCGGCCGGATCCTTTCTATGTGGAACGCCATTTATGTATCTTATTTCGTCTCTCGAGGGAGCATCAATGATGCTTCTCATTGCTAGACATTCCTCCCTTTGGACAGTTTCGTTCACACACTCCTCTTTCGATATTTCCGACTCTACTGACGACTGTTTTTCCGCCATTGTTTCCTCTTTGTTTAATTACTCTCTGAAAAAAATGTCCCTCGGTCATTCGACGATAAATCGATCACTCCTCGGAGGAATTCGATTCGTTCAAGATCCCCTTCAAGACGCAGTATGATATAGTGCTTGTAAAAAGGGGGGGAAGTTAAGTCATCACTTTGCCCGCCTCATGTTTATTTATGAGAACCTAAATATTAGCTTCACGAATGGCTTTAGAGAAACAGGTTAGATTCTACATATTCGTGTTGGAAACTGGTTTTTAGAAAATTTCCAATTCCATTCTGGATTACACAATAATTCATTGAATATCAATTTTTACCTCAGCTTGGAGTACGATAAAAAAATTTTGTTCAGTGTCTAATAGTAATGAGATGATTTATATTAACAATTACAATAACTTCCCTATAAAATCGGGAAGTTAAAAATACGTTTATGTTTCTCTTTAATGAACACGATAATTCTAATCACATAATTAGGCGGCACAGCTTTATAATAAATTTGACTGAACAAAATTGTTGTCAAATGAACCGTTACAATGCTTGCATATTTACCAGAGAAATGTACTATAAATTAGACCACGATAAAATTCCAACAAATTCCTCCATTACAATTATTCAAATGATCGAAAAATATTTCACTTTAACGGTACACTACACACTAAAAATCCTATAAAATGCGGTCTTGATACAAAAAGAAATAAAAAATAATATTATGTCAATCGAGTTTAAGGCCTGGCAGTTCCAGCGTTCGAAAAACCGAAAAACAAGTTAATTATAGCTCACCGAGTTGTAGCGGACAGGTATTCGGCGGAGCCGGTTTTTTTCACAGGCGTCGTCGTCCGATTGTAGCCGTGGACTGGCGTTCTTGTCAGTGATTATCGGAGATCGTCAGCTTATCGGCTCGAAAATTTTATCGCGCTCGTAAAATGGGGGAACACGTCCGTCAATGGACACTCGGGGGGAAAAATCGGCACTCTAAACACCACCGACCGGGTAAACACATCTATCAAGATCGGACGCGGAGGATCCAGCGTTGATCTCACGCTGATTGCCAATTTCGAAACGCGAAAAACGAACTGCTGTTTGGTTCGCGAATTTTTTTCTGCGACCACCTGCAACAATGAAAGAACTCGTTAATTAAAGCAACTGTAGTACGTACTGTACCTTTTAAGACGAGTTAGAAATAATTGTAAATGCCGGAAACATAAATTAATTGTGGATCTTAAAATAATTGTTCGTTGCACCAATGAGATAGATATTATTAAGAGAATTGTCCAGTAAATATGTTATATTATTATGTAAAAGTATAACCTTCTTCTAATAATTTTAATAATTTTTTTATTTGATTCACATCCGAATCGACACGTTTGAGTTTGGTTACAAAATTGCTAGAGTGTAGAAATTGATCGAACAATTATCTTAACATTGCGATCGAAACTAAAAATTACTTATAAAAAATTTTATCGTTGTTAATTATAATAGAACGCTTCACATTACAATATTCAACATTGTACATCTAGTATGAACATAGCAAAACAATATTGTTTTGGTAGATTATGTGCAAGATTTGTAAGATATGCGCTATTCTTTAAATAAAAATTATTTGTACCTTATTTAGTATATAACAACGGATTGACGTTACGTACGTAATGGAGAACTGTCTTTCAAGAACTGGTTTGAAGTTTCTAGAGGATACTGTAAAATTTGGCTTAGCGTATCTTCGAGATTGCTTGGTAACTCCTCGTTGGTCAAGATAACTTGTGCAACGATATAAAACTTGGGTGTGTCATGTTTGCCTTCAATCCTTTATTATTATCTCCAAGATATTTATCATTTTTCCAAGACCTATGCTAAAAATATTCAAGAAAAATACCGTTCGCTATCTTATCTGTTTAACAAAATAAGAACGCTGCAACAAAGTTACGATGAAATCACGAACGAAACATTGCCGATCAACTTTTCAGGTGCCATTATAAAGAGGAGACTTTTCTACGAACCAGCGTCAGCGAGAATTTCCTAAACTTCAGTCGTTCGAAAAAATCCACATTCAAGGGTTTCAAAGTAGAAACTTAAAACTTTAAAATGAGCCTGGTTAGATCACCGTGCAATTCTTTTTTCACAAAATTTCCATCGAGTTCGTCCTTTAATTTTAAAAGCTGCTGTACATTCCGATCGAAAAGCATTTTTTCGACGTTGAAGTTTGTTTGATCAAAATAATTTCAGCACGACTTGTTCGAAAACCGGCCACAATTTTTCCAATTTTTCGGTTTCGCGGAGAGTGTCTGTGCAAAATAACGATGTAAACAAGTCGTTAAAATCACGGGGATATTTTAGCGATTTTTCAGCGAGAGTGGTGTAGTTCGCGTCACAGTTGCGTGAGAGTTGCAGGCGGACCGTAACGTTGCAGTAGGCATGACGACTTCGTCGACGTACCGTGACGTGGGATAGGTGTGACGACAAAGGACTGTGGTGGACCGCAAAGCGCGAGTTCGCTGGAAACTGGTGAATTCGTGCTTCAAAAGCGGCTGGAATGTCGGCGAAAGGAAGATTCACGATTTCTCCTCGTTCTCCATCGACTTTGTTGCGAATAACTTCGGATCTGCAACTCCGAAGCGATGTTCCCGACGGATTTCATATTGTCGAGAGAGAACTGCATCGGATACGTACGGTGATATTTTCCTGTACGAGGCTCAGTTTTCGAAAAATGTTAGCTTGAACGTGTTAGAATGCAACGGCGAATTTCAATGGTGTCATAGGTAAATGTTTTTGCTTCGTTTTCGAAAAATGTTAGTTTAAATATTGGAAAAATATTTTTTAAGCCACATTTTTTCATATGAGAAAATTATGGATCTGAATATAGTATACATATACAAGAATAAAGATTATCAAGATTAACAAGAATAAAAATCTATTTTATAATGAGAAAAAAATATTCTACTTCTAATATGAAGTAAAGATTCATTTAATATTTAGAAAAAAATATTTTCCTGGATATTTAAAAAGAAATATTTGTTGCTTAGTATAAAATAAATATTGTATGTATATTGGAATATTAAAAAAGATTGAATCTCTTTTTATTATTATATGAATGCGTGTACAATATTTTGTACTATTAGGGAACGTGTGGGAACGCGACGGTGAACTTCAATGGTATCATAGGTAAATGTTTTTGCAAATAAATCAGCATCCAGTCTATCAAATTAAAGAACAACAGCTTCAGGTTCTCGGAGAAGAACTGCATCGAGAATGTACAGTTTAATTTTCCACTATAGCGATTCGTTTTGAAGAAAACTTGAAGTAAATATGTAGGATGTAGGTCGCGGCATTGACCGTCGGCGCCACTGTCGAGCCTGCAGTGGCGTAGTCATCGACGTTAATCTCAATTATCTCGGTAATTAAGCTTCGGGCGAGAAAAATGTTTTCCACGTTATTAACTCGATTTTCATCGCGGAATCGTATCCCGGCGAAACTTCTTGCGACTTATGCGGGGAAATTACTGTTGTGTGGGCGAGTGACAAAAGATAAAAGAGAAACAAACTACGTGTATTTGCATGTACAACCGTGTGACTCACTTTTCCGAACGAACTATAGACCACGTCCGCGGAACGTGGCCGGCTAGTCTGAAGGACGAACTAACCGGGTTCCCGTTGAAATTTTCTCGGCAACTCACAACAGGTAACTCACTTAGTACCAGAATCTGTCTCTTGGACCTTTGATACGCAAAAGCCAATTAACCAGCCCCGGGGAGTCCCCCGAAAAATGAGTTTCCAGCGGGGCGTGCGTTGCCTGAGTGACTACCGCTTTGGTGACTTTCCCTGATAATGGGAATTTAATGGGCCGTGTGTTTACCCCCCGGAACGGCGACTATTTATTATCTCGTTCTGTTTTTCATTGTTCCTCGTCTCTATTGAACTTGGCCGGCCGAGAAAATTGAGAATTAAATTCGAGTGACATTATCGGCGAGGAAGGCGTGGAGCGCTATGTAAGAGCCGTCGCTAACCTTCGTTTTCACCGGATTAGCTGGGTATGGATTTTACGATCGCGGATAAGAGAGCCGGGACAGTCTATGTTCAGGAAATATATGTTCTCCAGACACGATCGTGACTTCGTTACGAAAAATCATTGGGCTCGTACTATCTGATTTTTGCAGGAGCTAAGCTGTGTACGATATTGTTATCTCGCAGTTCTAGCGTTACATAATCATATTTACAACGTAGTGCTACGTTCGCAGTAGGAAAATTGCTCAGAAATTTCGTGAATATTATATCGGCATTTATGAATTACTATAAATTTTTTGTTAATATTAGCTGTAACCCTTTCAGTAACATGTAATATATATTTGTTTGTAAACCATGTGGTCGCTAATGACCTAGATGTTAATGCGACCACATTAAAAAATAAACCATTAATCAATAAAGAAATAAATAATATTATGTTTGGCAACAGAATCATATTTTTAAATATAAATTAAATTGACGGTCCAAGCGAGCCAAGAAAATTAATTAAAGTAATGAGAGGAATAATGAAAGTAGGCAATGCAAACTTCGATATTTGTTTTCCAATTGCACAATATCCGAAGCACGTAGTGCTACGTTCGCAGTACGAAAAGCTGCTTAGAAATTTCGTGAATATTATACATGGCAATAGAATCATATTTTTAAAGATAAATTAAATCGACAGTCCAAGTGAGCCAAGAAAATTAATTAAAGCAATGAGAGGAATAATGAAAGTAGGCAATTCAAATTTCGATATTTGTTTTCCAATTGCACAATATTCGAAGCACGTAGTGCTACGTTCGCAGTAGGAAAAGCTGCTCAGAAATTTCGTGAATATTATGTTTGGAAATAGAATCATATTTTTAAAGATAAATTAAATCGACAGTCCAAGCGAGCCAAGAAAATTAATTAAAGTAATCAGAGGAATAATAAAAATAGGCAATTCAAATTTCGATATTTGTTTTCCAATTGCACAATATCCGAAGCACGTAGTGCTACGTTCTCTCAGCATCATCTGCTTCCATTAGCGATTAGCGAAAATTGAATAGGACAGTAGAATTGAGCATTTAATCTCGAATTTCTATATCCAATTACACATTATCCGGAGCACGTGGTACTACGTTCCCGGCACGATCTGCTTCGACGAGCAATAATTAAACGGGGCCAATAAAAATGAAGCAAAATAAAGCTTTCATTTTTCTATCCAATTTAGTCGATATCCGGCGCACGTACTGTGCCATGTTGCCGACATCGAAGAATTTCACGTGAAACGCGACAATAAAGTTCAACAACGAAAAATTTAATCGTTTCGCAACAATTATCAGGAATGATACCGATTGTTAAAAGATGAGGACCTGTTAAAAATTCGAGTCGGAAATAATTATCGAAGTTAGAAGTTCTCCGGAACCCTCGCCTTTCTGACCGGTATTAATGGAACACAGCTCGCGAAAAAGTTAACACCACGCTATATTCGTAATCTGTCCCGATCTCGCGTCGCTGACGCAGAGGAGCGGATAAATAATAAACGCGTCCCAATGGACGCGTGTCCGATGCTAAAACGGAAACCGTTTTGCCACGGCGGCTTTATAAACGAGAATATCATTCGCGATCGCGAAATGTTGTAATTCGACGCCGAACACTGCGAAACATCGTATTTTATTTATAATCTTATCCTACAATAATCCATTCTACATCACTGTACCAGTTTTCACAATTTTCGTGTTCTCTGTTACTGCGAATCCGACACACCGGTCTAGCTCAATTTTTATGCTTTCCTTTCATTCTAATTAAAAATGAAAAACACTAACGGTTGCGATATTGTCATATAAATATCTGCTCCATTTACCGATGCAATCGTAAACTTCTCCGAACAACGTTACACACGTGAAACAGTGGAGAGAATATTTTCTGAAGTTTATTTCTTAATTCTCGAGTTGGCTAATATATTTTGTATTGATCATTTAATCTCAAGATAATTATGAAAGGTAAATTGTTTAACAGGTTCGCGCATGGATATTTCGACACTGAAGAATCGAAATGGCATGGTCATGGTGCTCGTTGGATTCGTATTTTCATGCTCTACAAGAATTCCGAAGAAAACATAAGGGATCTGTTGGAAAATAAACGAGGCTTTTCACACTTTTCAGTCATTGAATCATAGCGGAATCGCGTTTGGAAACATACTGATAGTAAACAAGAATGCTGAAAACATTGAAGGACCTTAGTGTGTTTACTTTAACTACGACCATAGTTTACTATTTACTACAAGTCTCAACCGTCATAAACGTGTTCTGCTTCCATATTTTAGTTGTACGTTTTTTCTGTCCTTGACCTTGAATGACGTTGTACTAATTATAGTCACTGAATTCCTACTGAAAGGGACTATCATTGTAGTTGTTTAAAAAAGGGTGGTTAGATTTTAAAACGTCAAGGTGACCTTGATATCTCCAAAAAAATGACATAAAAACAAAATTTTTTTTGTATCCGTAATAATATTGTATACGTAAAATATTTTACGTATCTTTAGAAACAACAAAGATATTGGAGGTTTGGTGACTCACCTTGTATATATGTTTGTAAAGCGGAAAATGAATTATCCTATATTTATTTAAATATAGAAGCGTAATTTTCAATATGGTCATTGAAAAAGATCTTTAATAACTGACCTTGGAAGTTCTATTAAATGGGGTTGAACGCTGAAGGGATTCCAATTAGCGGAGATACAACGTATGCGCGTTCTTCGTGTTCAGGACGAATCGGAAACACGGAAACAGCAGTGAGAACGTTTATCTCGGGGCTTATCGTGAGCGAAACGAAAACGCGCGGATATTTCGTGGGGTGAAGCAGTCGTTTTGCAGCGCCATGGGACGATCCACGGCGGAAGTTCCAGATGGGATCGTTGATGGAATCGTACGGCACCGAGATCATTCGTACCGGTTGGTTTATTGGCCGGTTTTTATCGCGTTCTCCGTAAAACTGAGCTCCCGGGCGAAATTAAATGTGGCGACGACTTCTGCGACGGAAGGGGTGGGGCTGAGGGGTAGACCGCGTTCTCCGCGAAACCCGTACATATCTCCGGAGAAAATATCTCTCCCCGACGGCACCCGGCATGACGTACTATTACGTGATTTGATTCGCACGCCGCGGGAACGTAAACGCGATATTACGTGCCCGGTGTTGTAATCCATGCAATTTTTCCGACGCGCGTGTTTCATAATATCGGGCCGGTTTAACGGGGCGTTTCACGGTGATAACGTACTGCTACGTGTTTGGGATGTACAGCGGTTTGTACACCGTTTCTTCCATTATTAAATCATCGCGCCACCGAACGCACGACTGTTATTTGCTTCCCGTAACGCTGGGAATCATCGAATGATTAACTGTTACATTTTCATTCTCTCGCACTCGATTTTCCAGCTGAGAACGCAACGCTACGCGCGCTGGGTATCATCGAGTAACTGAAAAAACAAAATCGAAGTTACCTTGTTTTTTCAAATGTTTTCACTGCCATATAGAGGGTTGGGCAATGACCATGTCCACCTTGAATATCTCCGTTAGAAAAATATAATAAAATGTAATAAATTTTGCACAGAGGTTTCCCTTGTGATCTATACAAGAGATAAGAAAGGATATTTCGAAATTCAACCCCTAAGGCGGTGAAAAGGGGTTGCGACGTTTGTATGAGGAATATTTTGTTCGTGGTTGAATATCCTTGAAACTTGGTCTTAATGCTCTTTGATGTAATTAATCAAACTATTTCGGAATTTTACAAATTTCAACCCCCAATTGGGTGAAAAGGGGTTACAACATTTGTACGAGGGATATATTGTTCGCCCAGTTCGATCACTTTAATTTAAAGCAATTTTGCAATATATTAATTTTGATTTTTTATATCTTTTTTTTCACTGTCGTTTTTGTCCTACCTTATGACGATCAATGTCCCGTCGATGCTGTCGATGCTGAGATTCCTCGCGCTGGAAATTCCGGTATCTCGTAAGCAGAATAATCAATTTCTATTCTCTCGGAATAACTTTCCGTCACGCTCCAGTATTTACGCGGGTTCAGGCTGAGTGTGTCGGTTGACTGTCAAAGTGGCGCGGCAACGGAATCGTCTGCGAGGTAAATCTGACGACGAGATAGTGTTCTTCGTGTCGCTGGGTATTAATAAAAGCTTCCGGCGGGCCTCCTGTTCGCGGGGAAACGCGAGTCGGGGAACCGATGTGGAAACCGGTGAATCTCGGGGCGAATTTTCGCGACACGAAGATCCGAGCGGCAACGGATTCTCACGACAGGCTTAGCTGCCCTTTTTATCGAGGCAACGATTGCCTCAGTTGGCTTACGCGATTCCGGGAAAAGCCGTGGGAAAATCGGCAACTGTCGGAACTACGTAATCGGAGCGTGAAATCGATAAGAGAGGTCTGTTTTCTTGTTCCCGCGGCCGCGCCGCCGTGACACGCCGCCTCGCGAAAACACTTTATTAGATACGTGACTGGAGGAACGCCGCGCCGCGACGACGGCTCGGACACCGTCATTACGACGACATATTCCGATATAAACTATAGCTGTGTTTTATGTCACCGGGAACCAACTGTTTTATCGATTCGTGCATCGCACCGCGTAATTGCTTGTTCTTTGCAATGTTTTTTTTTATGTGCACGCTGCGTCAGGTAATTGTGTAGGTCTGGAATCACGCGATACGAGGATCTAAAGATCCAAGGGTACCCATGTTCTATGGGTCCCATAGGAAGTCCTTAGATTATTTCCTTTTTTTGGTTTTAGGGTGGTGGTTTTAGGAACATGGTGGATCATATCTAGAGATCGACAAATCCAGTAATCCAAAAGTGTTCAATGTTCTAACATTTAATAAATCCTATAACCTGGGGAGTAAACAAAAATTTGAAGTTCATAGGTTTGGGGATGCAGAAACAGAAGTTCAAGAAACAAAACCTCCTAAACTCCAATGATCTCTAGAAATTAAAATCTAAAATCCAAGAAATAAGATACACTACAGAAATTGAAAAATTTCAAGACTAAAACTGGAAGTACCCCACAGATGGATACAGATCAAAGGTTCGGGGATACCAAAGCAGAAGTCCATGAAATAAAACGTCCTAAAAATCCAACAACCCAGCAATTAAAATCTAAAATTCAAGAAATAAAATACAGTCCAGAAGTTGAAAAATTTCAAGACTAAAACTGGAAGTACTCCACAGATGGATGCAGATCAAAGGTTCGGGGATACCAAAGCAGAAGTCCATGAAATAAAACGTCCTCAAAATCCAACAACCCAGCAATTAAAATCTAAAATCCAAGAAATAAAGTACAGTCCAGAAGTTGAAAAAGTATCAAAAACCTGTAAACTGAAATAGTCTACAGTCGAAACTCGCGAAGATTCTTCAACCAAAATACCTGTAACCGCATTAAGAAACACGGAGCACCGAAGAAGCGTAAACTTCAGTAAAAATCAAAATTTCTTAGATACTCGGGATTCCTCGGTTTCAGACACGCGGTTAAGTTACTGTGCCGCTCTGCAACGAGAAATTCTCGTGTCTCGAGCGTTGAAACAATCGGATGGCTCATTTAAGAGGTACGGCCTGTGTGCCTCCCTTTAATTCGTTGTTTCGCGGAGCAGAGCAAGTTTCTGCGATTAATGCGCGCTACTTTAGCTGTTCCCCGCGAACGTATTACTACGTTCCGCAGGCATATGTATTGGAGATCGTGGTTTAACACTGAACCTACCACATTTTAGATTCTTTATTTGACAATTAGTTTTTCTCATGGGAATTGATTGAATACGTTTCTTGACTCCGATATGTACTACAGTAAAAATCGCAAACAATATAAATAAGTTTAAACTTGTTATTTTAGTATAATTTTGTTTCTTCAAAGTTGTGGTCACAGCCCCATTTGGAAATTAATGGAAGATGGAAAGAAGGTGGTGGAGGAGTGATGGATACCTTAGTAGCACAAAAATATTTTTTAAGCCACATTTTTTCATATGAGAACAATATTGGATCCGAATATTGTATACATGTACAAGAAATATGAATTGAATGTTTAAAAAATATAAGCTAAATATTCAGAGAATATAAACTAGATGTTTAAAAAATATAAAGTAAATGTGAATCCAATATTTAAATAACATTCAATAAAATTTACAAATTTAATTAATTATGATAACAAAAATTAGAAACTATGAGTATCTATTACTTTCTGTGCACTGTTCGAGGGAATTTCCGTAGAGAAATTTAAAAAAGTTGGAATAAAATCAAATCCTATTTTTAATGGGAACAGTCTTTGCAGATCTAAAGCAAAAAGAATTCAACAAAATTCTATCGAATTATATATACCGGCCTCTCTTGAACATTTTCATGATCCATAAATGCATATAGATCTTCAGGCTGGTTATCGGACCTTACTTTGCAAGTTACACACAGGTATTAAAAACGACACGGATTGAGATCCGAATTCGTTTATCACACGCGTACACGTGTGTTAACATACACGTTTGTCAACGTGCACATGTGTCAACATACACGCGAAATAGGGATCTCTAAATATGTGTAGCGCGTGCAGGCGGCGGCGGTCTCTGGGGCATTCTATGCAGCTCCGGCAAACCGAGAAAAAATCCGAAAAAAGACGCGCTCGCGGGAAATCCTTGACGCTTTAATCAACGGCTTTTAATGAACGTAAGGAATCCGCTTGCTCGCGCGCGCACAGCTCTGTTTAAATGCTGCCGGTAATGGGCTTCTGCCATTTAGAGTCCGTGGAATCCGTGCCGTATGCAAATGACATTCGCGGAACACTGCTCGGTGAACGATTTCAATTCTATCCGCGGAAATTTGTCTTTCGCCGCGGTTATTTATTTTCTCGGGCGAAAATGAGCGGAAACGAGCGATCGCCGAGCCATTAATTACGGCCGGATTATGGCAATTTTCCGTGCTCGTAGTTGCACAAGTAGAAATTCGTCCGAATTTTAAAAAGCAATTCAAGCACAATCAAGCATCATTACAATAAATAAATCGAACCCATCGCAACGTTCAGAACTGAATATAAAATGATCGATGAAGCGATTTTACTGAATATTCCTCTTTAAATTTCTACGCTGTACTAAAATCAGGAATGTAATTACATCGCAGGATAAATAAGGGATGAATCAAATACGAAATAAATAAACACAGCTGCTTGGAAAATTCGGGGCCAACATGAAAATTACAACGAAGCAATTTCACTGTGACTGTTTTAAAACTCGCCGCAGTCAAAGATACCGAAACGAGGGATGCAACTAAAATGCAAACTAAATATGGAATAAATCAGGTGCCGAATAAATGAACACTGTTATTGGCAAAGTTCAATATATCGACGCAACTGGTGTTTATGATTTTTTTGATCGTGCGGGTTGGAGAATTGCAAAAAGGCGAATTATTTGCGAGCTACGCTGGCCTATCGGACTGTTCGAACGTGGAAATATTGGAGCCAGTCCTCGTGACGATTCGGTTCCGGTGCTCTGGCGTTTCACAGCCAGGTAAGTGTTACTCGGACCATTATCGGCGGAGTTTAATGATTCGCGCGGCGATTGGCGGTTTGCCTGAACGACGCGAATTAACATACTTGATGCCCGTTCCCTGTAGTCCCTGGTTTACCGTGTTCACCGCAGTTCTACGCCTCTATCGATCCCGCATTCGGAAGAAGCCTGTGCATCGAGACCCTCGTTATCGATTCCCCGCTGACATCCGATTTAAATAATTCTTTATACGCCTATTCGGCTTGCGGATCTCGAAACGACCGCTCTTAATTTCCAAACAGATTCTATGGAATTTATCAAGCCCTTTGCCTCTCGTTTTTCATTCGGGACTGCTATACAGGGCGTTCTAAATTTTATACATTGCTGGAAACTATTTTTATAGTTGTATTTGTGGACCAGTTTTTTTAAAAACTCCTTGTATAACATCTTATCCAGGCTCAGGTTACGTCAAAAAATTTTATATGAAACGCCCTGTATAATAGGATTTTTTACAAAAATTTTGTACGATTTTACAAAATGCTGCGTATAAACCTGAAGAAAGTCTACGAAAAATTTCGAAAGTCTACGAAAATTTTGAAACACCCTATACAATTAAAGCTCTGTTCTCAATGTAAATCTGACCAAATTGTTTGATTAAGTTGGGTGCAAGCACTAGCAATACATTTTTAAGCAAATTTTGAGTCCAATTTACTAAAATGTTTCGATTGGATTCAACTCGAGGATAGATCACGACCAAGTCTCGCTAAGTTAGGTGGTAAGATGAGCTACGGAAGGATAAAGGCCGTTGAAACCGTTCTCCATAATGATGTTGGAAGAATCAGGAAGGTCTTAGGATTTTATGAAACACCTCCTGTCTTCATTACGTGAGAAAATCCGGAATCATATCTGAGGATCCCCCTTCTTTTCCTCTGATAGTCGTGCATTCCATCGCGGACAGATATGAAAAATTTTTCGTTGGGATTAGGCCTGGCGTTTCTCTTTGATCCCGGTGTAGTGATGGGTATAAGTCGTTCGCGAACAGAAGTTTCATCAATCTTCTTTACCAGTTCATCTGTTCGCAAAAACTGACAACTATCCAAATTTTTATCTACCTTATTATCGAACAATGTATTAGCAATGCATTGAACTACAATAAATTAATATAATCTGACTAGGTTTAAATTCGCGAATCAGTGAAATAACTTAGTTTTTGTTTGATGAAGGTTAGAGTTAGCAGAGTCTGGTATATTACTTCGTTTTTTATTAATAAGTTAGGTGAAATTGAATTTGATTAAATTTTTATGTTGTTGTAAGCATGTTTCATTTGTGTTGGGACTGTTTTATTTACGTTTGGCCAATTGTTTTATGGTTTAGGGGATTATTTGTGCTATTGGAATTGGTGGGATCGTGTCGGTGTCGAACCCATCACTACCGAGCGATGGTCTGAAGCGATTCTGAGCGGATTGGCGCAAGGGATAAAGGCTTTCCGGTACATTGTCGTTCCACCTTGAATTATTGACATTTCTCATGCTTCCGCTACATGGGAACTATGAACCCACCGAAATTGTACGAGATTTCGTGTAAGCATACATCGCAATCCGCAAACATTTCTGAGTCCATCAATAAGCAGTTCGCAACATGAGAGTACTTTTCAAATGGAAATACATAAATCCATCGTTTTTCTCTCTGAACGTTGTACAAATTCCGTTTCTTTGCGATACTTAACATTTCTGACAGAATGAAATTACAAGAATAATTTTATACAATACATTCGCACCACAGTGAAAACGAATGAATGGAACAAACACGTCATCAAATTGAATTTCTTGCTAATAAGATAATAGATTAAATAATAATAAAAATGATTAATACTAAATCATAGTGAAAATGACTTACTGAAATTCTTTGTTGCGTGTGTCATGCTTATTAAAATGTCTGACAAAATAAAAGATTATATGTTTCTTAAATCTGTAATCAGACTGTTCGTCTATTAAAATGTGTTTAATCAAAGAAATTTTCTTATTAATGAGAGAACCGTGTGCGAATTAAACAATAAATGTTCAACTATTACCACACGGTGAGCAATTGGAGAGTATTTAACCAATTAATTAATAACAAATATTCATTTATCATGCGCACTAATAATGATAATTCCCGCCGTCGACACGTTAATTGTGAAATTTTCAGCGACGAACGTACTGATAATGAAAATTTGAGCAGCTTGTGCGTTTAGTAGCGGAACTTCTGACATCCGAAGTTATAATAACGAAACTTTGCACAGCGTGTGAGTTAAGAGCGATCATTTTCCGAAGTGTCTTAACAGTGAAAACTTAAACAAGCCTTGACAAATTATTCTTGGCGAAAAAATGTGTATAATAAAAAAAGAAAACAGATCAATACTGTGCGCATCGGACCGCGACACCGCGGCTTAATTGTGTACGCGTGCGTCTAAGGAAGTATTCATTTAAAAACTAGACTGCGGATGTTCCTGCAATTTTCTATTTTTCTAGATGAATTCTAAGAAATTGGAATAAAATAGAAGTTATACTACAGAAATTATAGAAATATATAGTTATAGAAATTATACTAAATTCTGTTACATTTTATATCCTCGTATTTGTTGAAAATTTTTAGAAGCCATAATTGCATAAAGATCCAATAATGATTATATGCAATATATTAATCTATATTATTAATCTATTTGTGTAAAAAAATCATTAGTTTAGGAGATATTTTTTTAATTATAATTTGTGGTGTTCTCCTACTACATTATCACATTGAATTCATATATTGACCAGAGAGTCGAGATTTCCTAATAAATTATAATTAAAATAACTCCTAAACTAATGATTTTTTTACACAAATAAATTAATACTTTTTTTGTAAAGAACATGAAAAAATATATGATTCCATTTAAAAAAAAAACATTAATTACCTTCGTATGTCCTTTACACTTTACCTCTCAAAACCATTTCATCTGAAACATTGTTTGCTATGCGTAATAATAATGACGTAAATCTAGATGAAAAAAATGTGGCGCCCCACCCTGTATAAAGTGATGATCATCGACCATTCGAAATGGAATTCGAAAAAATCCTTCTCCTGCTTAATGCGTGAGTAATTGCTGTACGTAAATCACAAGGAGACCGTTTCCCGGGTGCATTGGAACGCAAGAGCATCCTGGATCCGACAATAACCGCGACAGTATGCGCCGGATCGAAGGTGGACGAGCCGATTAAGCCGTAAATCATCGATCGATCACCGACAACAAAAGACATCCGGGTTGCGCGCCATCGTAAATCTAATTCGAACCGCGGAAAAGGACCAGCCGTGCGTTCTCCGACGTCGCCGCCGCGTTTTTACGACGGTGTATAAATCAAATCGACGAGATTTACGATGTTATCGTTGCTCACGCAAATGCCATTATTCCGGCGGCTTCTTCGGCGTGCACCCTCGCGAGGAACGCGGGGACGCATAAACTCGCCGAAACCCTTTGTGACGAAGGGTTGAAAAATGCGACCGTCAACGGCGCATTATGACGTCGTTACACTGTCACGCGGTATAAGAATCGCGGACAACACATTGTCAAGTCACTATTGAAAACAAAATGATTCAACCATTGATCCGGCTTCCAGCCGTAACACAAGATTATAACAACGTTACAGGATAATAGTCTTTGTTCAAAAATGAACAAATATGTACGTTCCGTCGTCGGAACTCTCTCGCGTTTCTTTCCAAAGCACCTATAACGAACCTGTCCGAGTCCACTCACTCACTCAAACAAATGTTTAACAACGTTTGTCGTCTTGTTAAATCGAGGCGAGCTTCCTCGTGCTACTAAACTAAATTCTTAACGATCACGATGGATTCCTTAGGGGCGAATCTTCTGCATTTTTATCGCGAACAACAGAAACGAACAGTTCCAATAGTTTACCTTTGCTGCATTTTCCATGTTCCACGGGGAAGTTCAAACACAGCTTGAACAGATTTCCAAGAATCGTCCAGAAGTTTTCTTCGAGATATTACTTACTGCTCGCGTAACGAGAGCTATTTAAACTGCACCGTTTTGCAGGCAATAGATAACTGAATGTGAAAGTGGCTGTAAAATAAGAACAGATAAATTTTTCAAAATTATTTAAATAAAAATAAATTTTTAAAAATACCACGTTTTTAAAAACGGACTAAAAAGTATAAAATAATTTTTCATAGTGCCATACAGATTCCTAATCCTGTACAGATAGTTCTGAAAAGTGATTGTAAATTTTTCATAGCTAAGAAAATATACTTGTAAGGATTTAGAACGAAAAATGTGGGGCGCATGCAATAGATAATTGATGCATGAATAGGTCCTCTATAAATCACTAACAATTTTTATTGCACTGCAAATTCATAGCTATTCAAAATACACAGTCACAAATTTTTAGAACTATTTGTATGGAGTTAGGAATCTGTATGCGGCTAGGAAAAATTATTTTATACCTTTTAGTCCGTTTTTAAAAATGTGGCATTCTTTAAACATTTATTTTTATTCACACAATTTTAGTCTGCATTTTAGTCTTGTGGGTGTGAATTTTTTCAATCGATGTTAAACACCAACGATTCGATACCCCGATAATCAAATAATCATATCACAATCGATTCGAAACAATTTCATGTACGTAACTATAACAGACATGTAGTCAATTGCGTACGGTATTGCTACAGCGGCGCGGCATATTGTAAACAAACAATCAGACGCGAGAATGTAAACACGCGGTTCGTCGTGTCACAAACAGCGCGTAGAAATGCTTATTGGCACGACGTCATTCAAACATGTTTTAACAGAAAGAAAACGCAACCACGCTCCAAGTAAAATCATCGGCAATATTTAATATTTGCATACTGCAATTTGGAGTAACTTACCGGTATCGAACCACCAATAAAATCAATGTAATTCACAGGCGTGCGCATCGAAGACAAACGCGACCGGTTGCGTGAACGAACAGCGGACGGTTGAAATTGTTACCTTCGCGTACGAAATTACACTGAGCTCGTTCGTTTCGAAGTGGATCAGTGGGGTGGCGATGAGTCCCAAGTCTGTCGCGCGGATTGGCTATCGCTGAACCAATGGAATTTGAGTCCCAAGGAAATCACCAACAATGTTTCACTGACTACAGATGTGACCGACAACGCCTTTAACCGATACCCATTTTGACCGACACGATTTTAGATTCTGTGATTTCCTTGGGACCCGTGTATTTAGCGAGGCCCGGGTTCGAATGCCGGTCTAATTATCACGATTTCCTAATTATTATCTCCTAAACGCACAGTTAAAAATTTTCTTTTTTAATATAGCATTGCATCGAATTTTGAGCTTTCTTGAAAGATGCTAGCTCATCGGGGAGTTAGTTTAATATGAATTGCAACATTTGTACCGAACAGACAGACAAGAAAGCGAGCAAATAAATAATAATAATAAAAAATAATAAAAGCGTGATAAAATTTTGAAAAATAATAGGTTCAAGAAAATGAATATTTTACCATTTTATTTGTAGAACGTCCCAGTTGTAGTTCGTCCTGACTGAAAGATGAGAAAGAGGACGGGTATTTTGTTTACGAATATATTATTAACACGCTTTAGATGACAAACGAATAATTTTTTCGACTGTCATTCTCATTTTCTCGGGCTGGTGGTGGCGCTGGCGAAGGGGGTTCGCGAATAACTCGGTATTATTTTGCACAGAACGACAAGAGCGAGCCTCTGGGATTAAATCCTTTCACTGAATGAGATCCCGCCAGTATTAAATAATTCTTAATTAAACTTCGAAACCTGGCGAGGATCCTGCCCGTATTGTTGCGTGCCACGGCCATCTTGGCACGCGAGGATCGCGCTGGAATTGAGCCGTGACGTTCGCGGATTCTGTCTCGCGAATATTCGCAAGATTAATTTTGGCGGATTTTGAAAAACGAGGGAATTTCGGAAATCCTTCGTGGGAAATATTCCACTCGATTAATTAAACCACTCCCTTCTAGGTTCCGTGAACCGCTTCATATATGCAGGAATTCGCTTAAGAAATTCTGTACTGCACATTTCTATGCAAATTGCAGTTTCCATAAATTATATTACAAAAATTTCAGATTTTCCAGTTACGATACCGAAACTAAATCTATCCTGACGTACCGAGTGTATCGTCGCGAGAATGAATTTATCAGTTTATATAAATGATCGCCAGGAGCTGTAATCGTTATGGAAGAATCTGAGAAAATGTAAGAGAACGTACCCCTTTAATTACAGCTATTTCGGCAGTCAGATTGTCCGGTCCATTGCGAAAGAATCCAGCGAAAGAGGAGAGTAGTTCTGGTTGCGGCACAAAGGAGCAATTTATTTTCTTGAGCATCCATTAGCAGTGCTAGCAGGCCTTCGAGCAATGTTCGGGCTCCTTCTAATGAAATTGCTTTGACATTATCGCCGGCCGATCTCCGCTAATAGCAGTCGGGAATGCTAGCACGCGCTGAAAACAGAAAGCGATCGACGTAGTGAGACACAGACACAAGACCCTTCTTCTATCAAGAATAGAGACTTCGGACTGTCAACACTAAGAGCTCTAAGACCCTCAAATCGTATAGAAATAGTTAATAATATCAAAATAGTATGGAACTCAATATGCGCCTTCTCATTTCTCGATAACGCAAAGATAAGGTTTTTCATTAGTCAAAAGCGTTATTCTTAATGCTTCAATACTCAAAAGTACTATTTATACGTTTAGCTATTTTCATGAAGCTGTGACAGTAATGCAGTAATGTTTCTATTAGAGCGACAACCTCGGGGGGATTTGGTCGCATAAATCGTGCGCAGAGTAGAAATTGTCGCGTCTATAGAAAATATACTTTTCTTTTTTTCCTTCCCAAAGGGGTTTCTCTTACTCCCTATATAGGAGGCCCCTTTCGTCGATTCACTTGCCAACATTCACTTACCCGAGGTAGGCCACAACCTGTTCTTGGCTTTTTTTATAGAAAATATACTGGCATGCAAATTACGTCTGGTAAACGTAAAAGTAGAACGTCTGTGTACGATTTTGCCTAGATTGATCTTTTATCTAGCGCCTTTGGCTACTGAAACCTCCCATCTTTGCATTATCAAGAAATAAGAATGTGCACCCTTGCAATCCTAGAAATGAGTCTACCCAGTAGTGCGTTATACATTGTTGGGCCTTGGGTTACATTTCTAAAAAAATGTAGAATTTGGATCATGGTTTGTGTTCGGGGTCCCATTTTGCTTGGGGCTCCGGGCATTTGCCCCAGTTGCCCATGGGAAAGCGCCACTGAGTCTACCCCCTTAACCGGATGGTCTTTTTATGTTTCAATGAAATGAGGGAAGTTCTACTTCATAAAATTGGAATTACATGCTTTCAACGTTAAAACTGCCAAGCACACAAGTCGCGTACATAGAAGAAAAATACACAAACGCTGTTGATAATTGGCAATGATTAGGGTGCGATCGGTACACCTAACCGGAATGGAACACCAGTTTAGAGGACAGGGGAGAGTCACGCGCCGCGGCCGGATCGATTTGGTTCCTTTGTAAGATGCATGGTTCACGTCGCTAATGACGAGACGATGGTGGCGAGCGCGTTAATGGCAGAAGGAGTGCAATATGCATCACAATGCCAGTGGGCATGGAGACGGTATTGATGGAAGCATTAATAGTACCTTGGAGAAGTTGATGGTCCCGGTGATTATATTAATAGCAACGCTATTTTAATGGTGATGGCGAATGGAATGCGAAAAATAGAGGACAACAGAGCCAGTGGGACTATTAGTTGACAATATAGAACTTCAATATAGAACAGGGTGTGAAGGAGTGGGAATGATGGGGTTTAATGGGTCACAGGGGTCTATTGTTTTGCTTTGGAGTGCTAATTCATGACTTAAAATTCTGTTGAGGAAGAAGTAGACTAAATTTGCAACAGTGTCGAATAATATTGACAGTTAGGGAGTGGGACTATTGAGAATTGTCAGAGCCCTTTGTTTCACTTCAAGATTCTAACCACAGAACTCTGCCGAAAAATACGAGATATAGCTTTGCTAAGGCTATATCATGTTTCAAATTTAATCGTTTCAGAGAAATATGGTCACAGCGTGGATGCTAGGTATACTTTGTACCTATAGTTTGTTGAAACCTGGAGACCATTAGTGGTTTAATTCGACCATCAAAGTTACAACTCTTCTCTATGGAGTATCACCAGAGGTTAGGTGTGTATTCATGATCTACCTGACCTGTATAGTTATCGGGTATCATTCAGTGTTAGTAGAATTGCCAATACTATGATTACGTATCGGTTACATCAAAAGCCTTTGATTAGCTGTGGTAAGCATTGCTATTTGACCAAGTACACACGCCAAGTGCAACTTCGGTGCTGTGGTGTTTAATGTAATTCTATATATGATCATTTAAGATGCGTGATACTAATTACTGTATCGCGTGAAGGTCATGTATGGCCCTTGAACACCGAATTGACTATCTAAGTCGACACTTCAAGTTACTAATTACTAGTTATGGTTAGAGATGAACATCAAGGTAATTGGGGCTTGAACATCACGTACAATCGAAAAGTGTAAAATAACGTTCATCCAAAATCAAATTTGAAAATGTTACCTCAGTCTTGTGCATACTTAGTTAGACTAATTAGCTCTTCGCTGGCAGTGTAATACTTGCACACCATATTTAGATTCAGATGGATTCATTAAACAACGATGTTGACAATGAGCATTCTATATTTACTTTTATTTTAACCTAATGGTTAGGGTGGATTCTCGATTCAAGATGACAGGACTGAACATTCAACCGACTTGTTTCACTGACTTGTCATTTCGTAAATATAGAATAAAATAATAACTGTCACAACGAATACTACACAAACTCTACTGGCACGATCAAGTTTGAACTTTAAAGGTAGAGGGCAGTTCGGTCGCTCCTTCTGATTCATGTGGTGTGCCACAGGTGCGTGTCCATTGTCAATTACTCGATTTCTAAAATTAAATCTTGATAAATGAATCTATGAGAGATTTTAACGTGAATGGTATAGTTGCGTAGAAGGTCTACTATTTAATACTAAGTTCTAATAAACATTAATTAATATTTGGCTAGGAGAAAATGGTCTCAGTTCTGTGCCCATCTCTATCACTATGTCTCGCGGAATGTCACCTAACAATTGGCACGAGTCAAGCTGATACCATCTCGCGTGGATGGAATGTAATTAATTATGCTTGCGAGAAACGCAGTTGGCACTCTCATTAGTGCGCATAGTTTCATGAAATTAACTCAACACATCATAATGCCGTTTCGCTCCTTCGCGGCGGGGGGGGGGGGTTACTAACTTATGTTTGTTCATATTATTCTCTCGCCGGAAGCCCACAACCAATTAGCGACTCGTCTTGTTGACTCTTCACTTCCGGCGCGGCGGAGCGAAATTCAAATTCCCGACTCATCAATTCTGCGGTATTTTCCGAGTTTTCAATAAATATTTACGTCGAAAAAATAAATGAAAATTCATCGCCGTTCCTTGTTTTCGAAAGGAAATTCTTTCTCCCAAGTAAACCGACGCGACAAACGTTGCACTCTCTAATCTTTTTGTACAAGGCGTTTGTATGCTTTTTTATTAATAATTGCTGTTGGTTTTTGGTAATTGCGATGTTCGGCAATTTTTCGATGTTTTTTGGAATTGTGGTTTCTGCGGTTGGGACTTTTGGGAGTTGCGGTTTCACCGTCAAATATTTTTAGAATATTTTTTCTTTTTCTGTTTTAGAGGCACTAGCGGTATAGACATAGATCTACGCAGGCTGGACATAGACCAGTGCCCACTGCCACCTGGATCCACACAGCTGAACATATTTGCTGCCAGTGACAAGTGCAAGAAGCGAACCACAGAAGTGAGTGATTGTTTAAACATATTCTCACTTCTTAACGAAGTAACAAATTAGCAAATCGTTTTCCTAAAAATGAAGTAACAGTATTTCCAGTGTAAATCCATTTGCACAAATGAATTTGATAAAGCAATGTCATGGCACAAACGTGTACATTATGTAAAGTGTGAATAAAGATAAATGAAAGTGTGTGTCTCTAGAAACAAGTAAAGCAGCTTGCCCATGTAAATTCATTCGTAAAAATTAATTCAGCGACCAGGGGGTGTAATTTCAAGGCACGCGGGATGCAAGATTGTTCGAAGTATGAATGTATAATTGCTGTTGCAGTGTATCGCAATTCCTGGGCTTGGATTCCGTCGAGGAAGCTACAGATGCATCTGCAAACGTGGATTTTATTATCCGGACACGAAGTCAGTGAATCGATACTACAATGGCACTGTCATCGAGGAAGAGTACGAAAAGCTGATGATGGTGAGTGATTTTACACTTGGCAATTATACATTGTTTACATGGAAATACATTTTTTATATTTTACATATACAAGCGTATATATAAGTAATGTATTCATTGTTTATCGTACGAATTTCATAATAATTATTATGTCTGACATAAGGCTGATGATTAATTTTATCTTAATCAAGCGTGCAGACAGCGAGAAATAAGAAATTGGTCATAAGTTCGATGAACATGTAAACAATATTATCGAACAAAATTCTTCGATTGTCCTTAACATAATTTCATAATCTTTTACACATCCATTAAAACGACATTATCCTTGATAAACACGGGTGTACGATGTAGCAAGAAAACAACGAACGCCATTATATCAAATATTTATTCATGTGAATGAGGCTGCTCTCCATTATGCATCGGTGAACATTATATCTTCTCTGTTATCTGGTTATTGGATCTGTTCAAAATATGAATAATTACCCTCTACTCAGTGTTTACTGTCGGCCTCGTGTTTACCAGAAAATGCATTTGTAAGATAATAAGGCCGGAAGAATAGAAATCGTTTCGTATTAATACAAATATTGCATTGCAGAAACGCAAGTGCAGAAATGCATATTCTCGTGAATATGGTTAGGAGGGTTCAATAAAGCTTTAAGTAACTTCTTATTAAATGAAATTGCAGTGGATATTAAAAATGAATTGAGTTGAATTAAATTAAACTGAATTGATTGAAATTACGTATATCAATACTTTAATGGCGTAACGGTTGAATGGAACAAAAATATGTCTGCAATATTGAATCATGTTGGAATACACTGCAAAAAGTGTTTTGTCCCTAGGACATCTAGTATCCTAGTAATAAATTCTGAAATGTGACGATTTTCGTGTATCTTTGTAGCAAAGTTTGATGATAACGATCGTCGTTTATAACGAAAACGTTTGAAAAGAGTCTGCAACAAAAATATTCATACACAATATTGAATCATGTTAGAATATATTGCAAAAGGTGTTTTATCCCCGCTTTATTTAGTTTGTCAGTAATAAATTCCTAAAAGTGACTAATTTTTGCGGGAATTTCAATTGTACCGCAGATAGCATATCACATTTGTGGCTCTCGCAGCAGTAACGTTGCATCAGCATAAAATTTAGGTTAGCGTGGTCGACTACTTTCAACTTCTACTGAATTTGTAGAACGGTTAATTCCATTGGATGCTCCATCATCGAGGAGCTGGTTAACCTCGATCCTAATTAATTAAGGCATAAGGACCTACTTTTAGCTCTCTCATGTGAAATTTATTTGATAAGTGTAACCACGGCGAAAAATTCCGTTCAAAAATTCATTAGTGGAAAAAGGGTCTATCTACCGTGCGTTTCAAAGTTGCAAATCCACTTAAAAATTGTGGCACTAAATCTAGTACTTTGTTTAATGTTATACGTATAAAATGTGAATTGATATAAACAAGATGATATTACTAAATGTATTATTTAATTTGTAAAGAGCAACGGGGCAATTGTTACAATAACATATTTATGCCGAATGAACTCTAGCTAGTAAGTAAACAGATAATAATATATAATAATATGTCATTTGATTCTGAGAGAAGCAACGTTAATAAGATTAAAGATAGCATGGATTTACACGAAAATTATTATTTAAAATGCAAACGCGGAAATGTGTCACTGCAGACCATATTATTCACCATACGCTGCAGAAGCTTACGCGGATTTATGTTTTATGAAACCATTTACATCAAACTCACCAGGACATGGAGTTAATACTGTTTTAGCAGTAATAACCAGCAATATGAGAATTAACGGAGAAATGTATTACGCTGCGTAAAACCTCCCGTGTAAAATGCGCAATTAGGAAATAATTATTCCAAAAATATCGCCAACGTTTGCCCCGCTTTCTATTGGATAACAAATTGGCAAATTATTTTTTCAAATTTATGAAATCTAGAAATATTAGATAATTTGCATAGGTTGCATGTCTATCTATGATGATGATTTCTAACTGTAGAAAAGAATGGTGACTGTATAATTGTATTTTTCTAATTTTTGAAGAAAATGCTGCCTACATAATTCTTTTTTCTAATTGTCGAAAAGAATGGTAACTATTTAATGTATCAATAAAGCTGTACTCTTTAAAATTTAACCATTGAATTTTACTTTCAACTCTGGCACGAACTTATGCAATCATCTATCTAATATATAAATATATTAATATATTTTAATATATAAATATATTAATATTAATATATTTTCTTTTTGGGACACCATTCCACCCCAGCAGTAAATCCGCTGGTTCCCAAAACTCTCGACCACAACATTTTCAACTCTGGCACGAATTTATGCAATCATCTATCTAATATATAAAAAATTAGAGAAAATATAGAAATATCGAAAAATATAGGAATATATTTTCTTTTTGGGACACCATTCCAGCCTAGCAGTAAATCCGCTGGTTCTCAGAGCTCTCGATCCCAATACTAAAACCCACTTGAAATCCTCGAACAAAATATTAATTAAAACTTCCGGAACCCGGTCAGACATCCTCCGATTCACGGCTAGAAGGGATCAGATCAGCTCATGCGACGAGCATCGTGCGAAACGAGCACCTGATGGGCCGCGATTCTCAGGCGATGTCGAGCAAAAGGGTTGCAAGTTTCGCTGGAGAATCGATTCCCACCCTCTCTGCCGATGATAACACGATAAACCGTTCCGTAAAAGAAACAAGGCGGTTTTAATTCAACTCCGGCGACAGGGTATAACATGCTATCGCTCGCGCCCATGCAGCCGAATTCAATTTGATCCACCCGGTCGCGCATTTGCTTGCGAAGCCACGTATACGGCGTAAAATTAATTTCACCTCGACATTCTTTCTATTTTTCCCCTCACCGACACACACGACAGGTGCGAAGAACAATCACGCGTATATGCCCACTGATTCCTTGGAAAGCTTTGCCGAAACACCGTTTCCGGAGCAATAAACCAGTTCCTGTTTGATCAAATTTTTCGTGAATTGGCTTCGAATTAAAAAAAAATCTTTTCGTGTCCGTCGCATTCCATTGTATTTTTTAGTATACCGGAAATTGAACTTTTGTTGGGAACTACAGCAGAATTTTTCGAAAACAATTTTTCTCGACGCTTTTCTGTGGATTTTCAATTCAAACGGACAGCTAGATGACAGTGTTTAGAATTTTGAATATTCACACGGGACAGCTAATGTGTTCGATCGTGTTGCTCGCGGATTACCTGTATATTCTCCGGGATGGGTTTTCCGTGACGCTGGCGAGACAGGTCCAGCGCGAAACGCGGCGACGTAACAGCCCGACGACAAAAGAGATCCGCTCAAAATGTCGATGCTGGGTCGTCAAATTAACAACGTTCCGCTTAACCGCCAATGGAAAATCGTTTCGCTGTCCGTCGCAGGTGCGCCGCGTCAAATCGCCCCCGGGATGCCTAACTCCCGATGACAATATGCGACGATACCGCTGCCGCTGTCGATATCCACTTTCCCGGCTGACGAACGAATTGACAGGCTCCGGCTCAGTCGCTGCAATGTAACCTGCACCGCGTAAAACGATTTTTCTGGAAACCGGGAATCTCCTTTTGCAACGTCTCCTCCCTCTTGAAATGCACGCTGACTCGCATATTTTTAAAGTCAAAGCTCTCTGCATACAAATAGTTTCTTTTAACAGAGCTTCTTCGTGCCCAATCATTTTCCGTGGAGCTTCTGTCATCGCGTTTGTGGCGTTTTCCTGATTCAAACGAGTACAAACACGATACACGTATCTACTTGTTTAACATATGTCGTGAAATTGTTTATTGTTAATCATTCTTGTATGAAACTTTTATCATCGTACTGGTGGCGTTTGTCCGATTAAAACGAGTACAAACACGATACACGTATCTACTTGTTTAACATATGTCGTGAACTTGTTTATTGTTAATCATTTTTGTATGAAACTTTTATCATCGTACTGGTGGCGTTTGTCCGATTAAAACGAGTACAAACACGATACACGTATCTACTTGTTTAACATATGTCGTGAACTTGTTTATTTTTAATCATTTTTGTATGAAACTTTTATCATCGTACTGGTGGTGTTCGTCCGGTTAAAACGAGCCCAAACACGACACAATTCGAATCATATTTCCGCGTTTAAAATGTGTTCGGATAATAGAGGTTCCGGTAAATATACTCCGAATCATATCGTGTTTGGGCTCGTTTTAATCAGGGAAACGTCGTGCAAGTGTCTGTGACATTTTCGCGAAGGAATGATTAACAATATGTAAGTAATGTTTAAAATTCTTGTTGAAAATATTTTGATAGACGGTTCTTTCGATTGCGATACAAACTGCGGGGGTTCTCGTCAAGAGCAGGAAAAAAATGTGGTAAAATGCTTAGAGAGCGGATTCTTTGGAGCAGACAGAATTTCCTAGGGACCGAGGTCGGGAAAGGTGAGACACAATAGCGGCGGCGAATGAAAAATCGCTCGGGATCCCAGGGTTCCAGTGTCACTATACTCGACCTTCGTGCTTTCGGTGCTCGGCGCCAACTGTCTCTAGGAGACGTAACATTTGTTGCTCTGGCGTCTCGCCAGGAATCTAGACTCGCTCGGTCGTCGGGAAGAATTTGTTGTTTTACGCGGCGAACTTTTCCGCGGACCCTCGCGTTAATGGTCGTTTAATTAAAATCCTCGTGTGTCTCCGCGATTTTTATCTCTTCCTCGCCTAAGGGGACGTTTACGACTGCGAACGAGCTTCACCGTGATGCCTTCGTTGTTGGTGCCAAATTGAAAAATTTATCCTCACACAACAATTTCAATCCTTCCACAGACTTGCAGTCTGTACCACAAGGGGGTGTCGACGATATTTCTGTAAATATTCGTGCACAGTAGAATTTCCATTATCCGTGCTAATTAGTGGAATTATTCGGATTAATTGTTCAGATAATCCAACAATTACATAGTTTAAAAATTTTTACAAAAAATTCAAATATTTAGTCAAGGCTTACTAAAGACATCTTTGAGTTTGTTTACATAATCCTTATGTTCTCTTCATTGGGTGACAGATTTCGACAATATCGCTGACACGCTCTTCTTGAGCAGGCTGTATTTTAGACAGAAAATCGTCAAAAATTCCCATCCAGAAAATCATGAGAAATCCTCTGTGCAAGACCTTCCGCTTTTATTTACAAAACTGCATGACGGGGCCACAGATTGTCCGAAAAATAATGTTACTCGAGTGCTCGCCGAAGGCAAGGGGTACGAACAACGGCAGATAAGAGCATATTCCGCGGTGTGCCCGCCACCGCGCTTTTCATTACGGATTCGAGTCATAGTCTGTTGCGATGTCTCCCAAAGGAGCTCGGCAAGTGTGTCTGGCGAGCAGTTTGCCAGTATTTGGTGTAGTTTGTGTCTCATGCAGGTTACTCTGACACCGGTGGAACTTAGCGTGATCATGATCTCCATATTCCGCAGCATCTTGCGATGTTTCCGGTTCGCATACCTTGGGAATCGTGTCCGAACACTGGCTAACACGTTTCGAACTCTCTGGTCGCGACACACCGAAAACCCGGGAGGCGTTTAATTAAAACAGGTAGTACACATTGGTCCCAAATGGACAATTTTTCGTTAATTGCGATCCAGAGTCGCAATCGAGTGTAACGCTAGGTGCTAGGTGGCAAAGCCGGCGTGTGTGTGTGCGTGGGATCGTTTCATTTATTTACCAATCATCCCCCCTTTGGAAATTCTATTCGATGGGGATAGGTCGGAATTCTCATTTACAGATCACACAATCCTCTCGATTCTCTCTTTCTCTTACGATCCATACTCTGCGCTGCACTCTTCTAGCTTTTACTGATCCTCGTTGGCTCCGCCGGCGGCTGGTAGAAATTTCCATTACTTTCCTATCGAACCCGACAATGTTTTCGAGTCCCGTGCGTGAGCGTGCATGTAACGCTACCATGAACGATAAACGTGGTCTGCCCTCCCGCACCTTTTCCACTCTTGTAAAGGAGAAATAGCTGGATGGCAGGGGGAATCGAATGGTATGAACAGGTAGAACGGAAACGAATACCGCACACCGCCAGCTGATGGCCAAGTGCTCTGTGACGCGATTGGATACATAGGTTTCGGTTGGTGTCCGACAGGATCGATCAAAACCCTGGGTCCAATTTTCATCAGCACCCGCGATGAAAGCAGAAATTTCCCAGGTGGCCATTAGCGGAGAAAATGCGTCGCTCATGTTTAGCGAGTGGGGACATGCCTATCTTTGAATTGGCGAATGGGACAACAGGTAGTTCGGGGCTGATGGAATTCGGGGTGGTTCGTCTGTCGAGATGAGTGGTACGTGGATATTTTTGGCGGGGCAAGTGGTGGAAGTTGACGTTTAGTCGGGCGAGTAGCGTGGATAAACAATTCGTCGGACGAGGAGTGTAGGTAAACGATTGGCCTAAAGAGGTGTGTGTACAGATGCTCAGCTAGGCGCATAGCTAAATTATTGGTTAGGCGAGTGGCAAATGTCGAGGATTTGTCGGGCAAGTAGTAGAGCCAGATGATTGGTCAAACTGCAGTACAGTTACACGCTTGGTCAGGCGAGTAGCACATCAGGCGACTGGCCAGAAGAGTAGTACATTTAAATAATTGGCCATACGAGTAGTACATTTCAATGTATTTGCCAGGCAACGAGTACATGCCAACGTTTTGTCGGACAAGCCGTACGGCTAAATAATTGGCCTGACAAGGATTACATGCCAATGTTTTGTCAGACAAACTGTATAGCTAAATAATTGATCAAACAAGCATGTACATGTCAACGTTTTTGTCAGACAAGTAGTACATGTCAACGTTTTTGTCAGACAAGTAGCAAATCCAGACGCTTGGTCAGGCCAGTAATAAATATATAGTCAGGCGAGTAACATGTCTATATAACTGGCCAGACAAGAAGTACGAGGCTAATAAAAGGAATATTATGGCCCAACATCTAACCAAGCAAGTAGTACAGGTCGGCGCATGACCAGGTAAATAGAACAAATGCTCAATTCAGCCACAGGAATCATCGCTCTCCAAAACAAACATTGCAAATGGGCATCGACTAAACCAAACATCGGATTTTAACATGCATTGAGCACCCATTAGAAACCACCCTACCAAGTGTAACATCTCCATCAGAAATCAAAACTCACCCCCAAATGTCCTATCCAAATCCTTTCCCGAACAGAAACGCGAGACTGTCGCAACGCCGCTGATCTCGAGAAAAAGCGACCTTCGTCTTCGATGCAATCTAATTCCTTGTCGCGTGCGCCCGACTGCAGCAGTGGCTCGTAATTCGAAAGAACAGTGATCGATGGTGAACCATTGCGACACGGAGAGCGGCGACTGTTATTCCGGACGATCGAAGTGACGTTGCGAACGCTATACAGCGGTTCCACGATCCGGCAAATGCGTCGCCGTGGTGGCATGCAATTTCCATCGGATCGCCAGTAGGATCATCGATATTGGCTCGATGTTACATCTTCCGTGGGACGCGGCTTGTCATTTCTGATTGGACCGAGACATTTCGACCGGCGCTGATTGCCTTCCGATTAGAATCCCCACAGACGGACGAGAAATCGTAACAGTGAGAAATCACTGTTGCGGTACGTGTGACCGAACGCAACTGAGGCTACAAACCGGCCGTGAGACCGAGCGGAAAAAGCCGGAGCAGAAATGCGGACGGGCCATGTTGGAAAGAATGATCGAAGAAGTCGGTTGTCGCGTAACCGTTGATTCATGGATGCTGCGATCGACGTCTTGAACAAAAATAGGCTGCTCCGATGGCGCGGAAACGAAGCAAATCGGTTAGGGAAATGCTCCGTTGGAGCTGTTCGGAAAGGCGATCGTTTCGCGAAATTTAGCAAGTGCGAGTCGCCAGGTCCGCCCAGGCTTTTTCGGTGATTGATGGAAGGCCGCGCAATTAACCGGACAGAATGCGCGCCGGCACACCGGCGACAAGAAATGGGGCAATAAAGTGACGCTACGTGGTCGGAGAAACCGGCGGCCATTGTTACGAGAACGGCTGTAAACGATGCTGCGACCTGCGATTGCTGATGCTGATTGTTTCAATGGCGAATCTTCCTGGGGATTTGTTCTGCAGGTAATGGGCAAGTTTAACGACGTCCATTCTTGTTTATATATACGGCTTGTTGCTTGAATTATACCATTATTTTCATCTGCAATTTTTATTTTTTAATCGTTTACTGGGTGGATTCGATAATGACTTACACCACTGACTTGTACAACTTGCTTCACTATATATTGATCTATACCACTTGTTTGACTAGATACTGACTTACACTATTTTTTACTAGGTCAATGCTACCGGCCTATACTACTTTACACACTAGATATTGATTTATACTACTTGTGTCATCAAGCATTGACCTACACTACTTGTTTCATTATGTACTGACTTCTACGACTGATCTATACTACTTGCTCGAATGAATAGAGGGGTCATTCCATTTTAGAATTGTCTAGAGACTTTTGGCCCCGTATATTTACCCCCGAACGGGTCCATGTCGACCCACAAAATAAAACTCGTTATTTCATTGCTCGATTGCTGGAAAAAAATGTTCATTGCCAGCTCGGTGAACAGTGCCTTGATAAATGGATTTCGAAACGTACGCAACGCTGTAAATATTCACAAACTGCGTCGACTGCGCATATATAAAAATGGCCCGGAGGATTCATTATGATTTTATATTTCCCAACCCACTCGGCATGTTGAAACAGGGAATAGCCTGGGCCCGTGGATGAAAAATAATTTCCCAGAAAATTTCTCTAGGATCCCGGTGACGCGTACAAGTTGGGAACGATTGTTCCGGCCATCGTAGGCGTGGTTCTTCGCCTCTAATATCCTAAACCATAACGCCTGCTACCGTGATTTGTGCGCACGATAAATCCGTTGGAACTTAAGTCCCGATCGTGAATACGATTTACGACGTCGTGATTTGTAGTCACCGGGATTTCCCTGGAGAACTATAATACCCCGGTCGCAGGATAAGTTGTCCTGCATCGTTAGTCCGTTATAACTGGTCACGAGACAGGGAGAGAGAAAGAGACAGAGTAGGCTATTGAGAAGGGGTTGGGGGATGAAGCTGATGGTGGAGGAAATTTGTTTCCGGGCCAATATTCCTTTTAATGGGGCTTCAGCGGTGGACATTAATGAACCGGCCAGCGGACAGCCTGAATTACGAGCACGGTATAGGATTAACAGCATCGAAACTTGATAAATGATCCGAGCTTATGCGATTATTCTGGGACCTCGCCACACCGCGGTCCGAACGCGTACGATTCCGAACAATGAAAAGTAAGAAGCTTAGGGGAACTTGGCTTAGCCCATCAAATCTACCCACTCATACCCAAGACAATAACTAAGGTCCATGTACTGCCTAAACTGGCGTGAGCATAGTCGGTTTAGACTGGCTCAACGTTCGGCCCTTCAAGGACTCGCTTTCACCTGCTGCCGTTCTGCCCGGCTATTGCAGTTTCTCATAGGTGTCCTGTTCTCTGGAGAACCCTCCGGATGCCTCTTATTTGCTTTCATCAGAAATTAATGAAACTGTTGAAATTATATTCAGTAGATAAATTGCGTACTTTAGGACTGTATCCTCCCATTGAAAAATCAATGTATCCCCTATTCATCGAGGCTACCAGGTCTGCTAAGACTTTATCGGAATTTAATACATCCTCAGAAAAGGTTCTGCCTGGCAATGATGAGTCAGAATGGTTGTAGGTGGATAATGCGAAAGCGGGACCCTACGACCATTTTTGGCTGGGTATCTTTCCTTGTCGCCGTTACAAATTTTTAAAAAATGGTCTGCTAAAACTTAGAGCAGGAATAGCAAGTCCCAGACCTCTGCTATCTCAGCTACAACGCTGCTACTAGGATTGCTAGGGTTAGGAGTAAGGATAGCAGAGATTTGAGGATTTCTAGCTATCCCCTCTCCAACCTCTCTACTAGATCTAACAAGGCTTTTTTTTGTTTAAGTGCGGTGAGGGAATCCTCTTACGCACATCCTCCTCCGATGGTGGTTGGAGAGAGGTAGCGTGGACTCCCCCTCAGATGGAATTAGGGGGATTATCATTGCCTAATGCATTTACCGCCTTTTTTGTTTAAGGGCGGTGGGGGAATCCTCTTAAGGATACCCACCCCTTCGATGACGCCTGGGGAGGGTGGTGTTAGACTCGGCTACCCCCTCAGATGGAATTGGGGGGATTGTCATTGGCTAGAACACAGTCTACCGCAATACCAACTAAACCCCCAACGCCCAGGGCCTTCGATAAGGAAGGACCTTTCCCTCCTCCTTTTTGAACGAGGCTAAAACCCTTCGTTGGTCTACTTTCCACATTCAACGGGGGGTACAACTCGTTTTCTCTTCACTCCTGTGCATTCAGGAATAATGTACGCCAATGTTTGCGTGGTTGTAATTGCAGGGCGAGGAGAGCCAGTACGATGTGGAGAATGTTTTCGAGTGTCTTCCTTGTGCCGAGGGCTGCGAGTCCTGTGAGGACGATTCGCCGTGCGTCGTGTCCTTGAATTGGCTGATGAGGACGGCGATCTTGATCCTGGAATGCTGCGTCATCGCCTGTTTGCCAGCTGTCGTCCTGTTTACTTGGAAGTACGGGAACGTCAAGGTAGGTGGACCAAACTGATGGATTCGAATGTTGTTTGCACTTCTGCATCAAGGATTCTACATTGTAGTCCTTTGACGATGAGGCCTCGATTGATATGTGCTTGGAGCGGTCAATGCAGTGCTCGATCTAATTTCGAATCTATTCTTATTTTGACTTCTCGAATAATGCACTGTTATCGATGAATTTTGTTGTAATAAAACATATTAAACTTATTTCATTATTTTGCTGTTTAGAATAAATGGTATTTGCTGAATAATATATTAGCATGCCAAGGCAAATTAATATTAATTGAACATAATTCATGAATGCGAATAGTGCATTCTGACTTATACATTTGACACATAGTTTTGAATCCTAGTATTGACTATTATTGAATAATATACGAACGCGTTGCTGTATTAATATGATTTAATATTAATTGAAACTAAATAATGAATTGACCAGTAAAGAATGAATTATTGATTAGTCCACTTATGTACTAGTACGACTAGCATTGAACACTATATTAGCGTGTTGAAATGTTAATGGTAAATGAATAACGAATTTAACAGTGAGTAATGAATTATGAATTGTTGCACTCGATACTATGCAATGGTTAATTTGTAACGTATAACGTGAACAATAGCGGGCAATAGTCATCCACGGAGACACATTAAATTATGAAAATCAGGCGATAGATACCCGTGATACATTATGTGTCTGTAGTATATAGAATATTAATGCGTGGCGGAAACTTCAAAGGGCGAAGGTGGAATAGGTCACAGAGTTTACGTGAGCATCAATTGTTGGCTTTGCGTGCAAGTTGACCCTTTGAATTACGCTTGCATGTTTCCCAGCATCCTTTGTTGCGAGTTAAATAACCTGTTGACGTAATTTCAGGGATGTAGTAACTACGTATACATATGTAAATCGTCGGGAAAGTGTCAGCTTCGAAATCCCTTTCCGAGATTAAATGTACCCGTGTTTCACTACGATGTAATCTGAAATCGCCAACCCTAAACTTTACGAGTTGAACATTATCGGGGGACACCATTTTTAATTTCTTAATATTTACGAATTAATTTATGGTAATTCATTCTGGAGATATCTATGTTCGAACTGATCTAAAATCAACAATCTTAAAAGTTTTCGTCGAGATTCGAAAAGTTTTACGTAATCTTTCCTAGTAATGGGTTTAAGACACGTACCCTTCACAATTTCGAACAAGTGTCTCAAAATTTTATATAAAAGTTTCCCTGGCTCCACGTCGATAAAAATATCGATTTAAATATTCAGTTTAGATAGTTGAATTGTTTGTTGCATTTTTAAAATTTGCAAGTGCGGAGTACAATTTCAGTGTTGTTGATCACTCTAATTGAGGTTATGGAACGTTGTTCCCTTGTAAGTAAGACATTGGGCGTAGCCTTTCAAGAGAAGTTTTAAATTTGCCCAGGAACATTTCACTGACGCGACGGGATCGTTTCGAAAGTTTGAAGGGCAGAACGAGTACTTGCTCTCAGGACCGTTCGAAATTAATTAATTGAAGTCCTGCACGAGACGGACCAACATCGGGGCACTTCGCAAGCTGGGTGTGGATTGGTCCGTTTGTGTCGTGTTTCCCGGATGCAGATTGCGCGTCTGCATCGCGAACTTTAGCTGTAGTTTTCGATGGTAGTCGATGCCTCGAATAACCGGTTTCGGTTTCAAGTGCGACTTCTTAAATTCTTGGTACAGAAATTCTCTTGGTACATAACACGGGACAACAGCCAAAAACGTTTCGATTCTCACTATTTTCGAGAAATTTGTATTTAAAAAAAAAACATATTTTTCGACTTTGAACAAAGATTTGTGATGTTATTATAAAAGATATTTATTTATTTTTATATTTTATAACAACAACACAATCTTTGTTCAAAGTCGAAAAATATGTTTTTTTTCAAACTCAAATTTCTCGAAAACTGTGATTTGGGGTAATTTTGGTCAACTATTTTGGACGATTTTAGAAGAAGTCCGTCGAAAATCTCAAGCTTTCGTTGTCCACTTAAACCCATCACTACCAAAATTAAAAATCTCGTTAGTGATTCAAATCATGCAAAATGCCTTATCGTCGATCGAAAACATCAATTCGAAAAAAGTGCATGCAATGCAGGAAATGAAACACGAAATGGCTCCCGAGCGAACAGGTGCATTAGAACACCTGGTTGTTCGGAAAATCGCGGCATAATGGTGTTTAGAGTCGAATCGGGAATCGAACGAAAGAACGAGCAATCGCAATTAACGAATTCTACGATCATGAGCCTGACGGGGAGGTTCAATCATCGAGCGCAATTAAAAAGACGAATGCGTTTACTTCGCGCAGCTCGGTCAATTGCTCGTTTCACGCGCAGCGTTTTTGAAAATAAAACGATTTTCCTACGTCGGAAGCGGAATGCGCCGGAAATTGGCTGCGGGGGCCATCAGTTTGATAGTGTTTGCCCATTCCATGGGGTACTGTTTTTTCCAGTCATCGCGATTTAAGGGAATGAACATTGAAGCGTGACCATCGATTTTATTGCTGACATTTTCTTATGTAAATTTTTTGTATTGTTTTTTAAATTTGTCAGTGATGTTCACGAATTTTTTAATGAGAAAGAAATTAAGATTGAGCTTTTGGTGAACGATTAATGGCTACATCGTGGTGTACGTTCAATTATTTTGATGAAGTTCGATTTTCTGGCTGGAGAACTATGAAGTAATTTGTTTTGGGAATTTTTTCTACTAATTTGTTAATGTCTCATTGATATTCATGAATTTTTTAATGAGAAAGAAATTAAAATTGAGCTTTCGGTGAACGATCTATGACTACACCGTGGTGTACTTTCAACTATTTTGATGGAGTTCCAGTTTTTGCTGGACAACTATGAAGTATTTTGTTATAGGATTTTTTTATTTGTTTAATAATTCTTTTAATGAAAAATAGATAAAGATTAAGTTTGTATCGAGAAGTACAGTGTCGTTTCTTCAACGTATCAAAACCATTAGAAAAAAGGAAGGAAATTTGATTTCGCATAGAGATCCTCAGGCGAGTGATAATTTTGATTTTATTAGAAATGTTACGTGGAAAGTTAGCAGTTCGCGAGATATGTTCATAGTCGGAGATAGTGACTGGAGAGGGCTGATACAGGATGATCGAAGATATCTCGATCCTGGATCCGAAGAAGCCGGGTTCAAGTGACATTGTCGATGCTCGGCCGGCACCGCCGCAGGTTAATAAATTCTCTTTAATTAACCGGAAACGGCCCGAAACCTAAGCTCCCGGGCACTTCCTCCGAACTACCGGCACGAGTTGTTAGGGAAATTTATTACACGAATCGCCCAAAGACAGAACCGTTCCTCCATAGCGTCGAGGCTCTTGCTCGAGTTTCTCCTCCAAAGTCAGCGCTGATAAGATTTCGATGCGCCCGGCGATCAGGATTACCGACCCTAATCGTCCCCGAAGTCGACGAACCGGTCCCCAACAGTTCCGCACACGAAGCTTCGACAACGTTCTCGTCCCTGAAATTTGATCGCCTGGAACCTCGTCTGATCCTTAACCGACCATTCTACTGAAAACTCAACCACTTGTGGACGACAATTCTGTTGGCTACTAAAAATATATATTTTTTAAAAATTATTTGACGTTAATCCGTTAATACGTTAATGACGTTAATACGTCAGAGTTGAACAAGAATTGTATTTAAATAAAAATTTCGAATAAAGCGGATTTTCTACATGTGGGTTCCAATCCACTTTATTCGAAATTTTTATTTAAATATAATTCTTGCTCAACTCTGGTTAACGTTTCATAAACTCTGATGTTTTATAAACTCGTTTTATAAACTCTAACGTTTTTAAACTCTTATAAACACTTCATATAGTTAAATTATTTGATGATTATTTTAGGGGGTATAGCATGTCTGACTTCTCATCGTCATTTCTACTTAAAACTCAGCTCTGCTTGTTAAAAATGATTTTGTCGAAGTACTAGATCAAAATCGAATTGTTATAATTAATATCGTAACTATCATGTATTATTTAATATAATATAGTGAATATGTAAGTAAAACTAATATACACGACTTTCTAGATCGACGAGTACAGAGTAAGTTCTGAATTTCTTTTTTCGAACTGTACTTGAGGAAATTGCAATTAAAAAATTCGTCCAGCGCCCGAAACGAGGTCTCCTGCAAAGAAATTGCATGCTACATGTTTCAACACGAGAAATGACCTTGTGGGCTGCACCACCTGTGGTTAATCAGGAGTTAACAAGAAGCTTCGTGCGCGCAAATACTTAATTTGTTAATTTCTCGAAACCGAGGATTCCGGACGAAGCGATTTAGTTCTACCTTTTTCACCCGTTTATTTCTAACTGGTAAATGGTTGGCCGTAGTAATTTACCAAATTAATTCTTTAAATCAATTCGTCAGATTATTTTCAATCTCAAATATTAATTGTTTTTGCCGGAGTAGCACAACTTCAAATCTATTATAACAGTTGGACTTTTTAAACACTTTATTACGCAAACAACGTAGAAAATTTTTATGTTGAACAAAAATGTCAACGTTCGCAGACTGGATTTTTTTGCTTTTTTTTCTTTCAGTTGTTCTTCAGTAGCGAATTCCGAAGGAAGTTATTTGACGCGAATGTGAAAGTCGGTAATTAAAATGGCAGAAAAAATGTTTCCAGAAGCGTCTACAGAACGAACGAAAAATTCTTCGGAGATTTCCAGCCGGCTTCCGTCGGATGGCCGGAATGTAGAAGGTAGAAAAAAGCGTCTCATTAAATTGAAATGCCTTCTCCTTGCGTTCTTTCTTCATGATTTTTCCCCTCCCTTTGTTTCCCGTTGTGTTCGAGGGAGAGAACTACACGTTTATCGTGTCCTCTTTTTTCGTCTCGTGTGTCCACGTGTGTACAGGGTGTACCACATTCCAATCATAAAAAAAATTGCAATCAATTGGTTAAAAATTTCTACAAATTGAATTCCAGAAAAAGTATTTGCATACAATCAACCAAGATTTTCTATACCTTCTGGTTAGATTCAATGAGAATGGACTGTGACCTTCACACGACCTTGAATAAATTTAGGAAAACAAGAACAATGTTAACTTAAATAATTTTCTACTTAGCAAGTAAGTTTGTTTTTTGACACGGAGGTTAATTTACAGTGTTTTAATTTTTACAGGCGCAATTATTTATAAAAAGTTTTTCGTGATAATGAGTTAAATAAATATGTTTTTATGTCGTGACAAATTACATGAAATAAGTATGTCTAACTAATTTTATGAAAGATTTACACTATAATCATTTTTGAGATATTTTTAATGTTTCACGAGATAGAAAAATTTTGATTCAGTCCATTGGAAACCGAGTGATATAAGCTGATCATGCTCCGTAGTTCACCCAGTACATTTCAGCGTGCACATAGCTGGAAGAATTTACTAAAATGGGTTTCTCGCGTTTCGCAGCCTTGGGTGGCTTTCTCCCTCTGTCTCTGTTCTTTTTAAGAGAATTTGCATTTACGAGCTGTGGCGAAACACTGTACCCTGGGCTCTTTGAAAAAATATCTGCGGCCTTGGTATAATGGCGGTCGTTGAGAGGGAGAAATTGAAATTTGAGAGCCGTGAATGGCACTTTGCTCCTCGGGTTTGGCCGTTCCGACAGAAATTAAGAATTTTATTGTTGCATCCGCGATGCACATTCCGCTGACCAACCCTCGCAAAAATTGTGCATCTGATTTCTCATGCGACCATTTCTCTGTTTCGCCAACTATCATATTGGACAATATACCAAAAATGCAAGTAGTACACTGATTTATTAAAATCTCTATTTTGTCAAGCCACTGGAAAATAATATAAATTTTATTTTATTCTATTCATAAAAAATGTTATTTTACCCGTTTTGCATTTCTAAAAATTAGTTATGAAATTGCTAAGAAGAAGTATGAAAATTGGACAAAAGTAGTAGATTGGAAAATATTTCGAAATGAAATTTTGCATCTGATTTCTTATTCGGTCATCTTTGTTTCGCCAGCTATGATTCTGGGCAGTATACCAAAAATGCAAGTAGCACAGTGAAATATTAAAACTTTTATTTCCTCAAGACAGTGGAGAGAACAATGTTAGTATTATTCTATTCTATAAATGAAAAACAGTTATTTTCGGACTTATTTTACCCATTTTGCTTTTCAAAAAATTGTTAAAAAGAAGTATTAAAATTCGACAAAAGTAGTGGATTCGAATATATTTTAAAAATGAATTATTTGCGGAGTGGTAGAATAACTGGCATGATATTCTACAGGAAAATCTAGACGCACGAGTTTCAATAAATCATGTTCGTGTGACGTTCCATTTCTGAGAAAATCGAGTTCAAATATGTGTCGAACACTCGTGCTTGTAAATCGCGTCTGACTATTGTCGACTGTTTCTACTTGGTGTCAATATTGAAAACGATAAAATGTCTCGTCTGTATGCCATAGATCTCCCGCCTGGCTATTGATTTCGATGAAATTATTGTGAGAAATTTTTTAATAAATATTTATTGCAGTTGAAATTGTCTGCAACTATGATGTATCTTGTCAGCCTGTAAAGAATTAATGAAAAATGTTCCCTTGACACAGAACTTACCTGTAGCTTTTTAAAAATTTATACCAGGTTTCTATTTCGGAGCATTCGTGCAACGTGTCTTCTTGAAAATTTATTGCTTCCTGTAAATTGTTGAATATTTATGCCACGTATACATTTTGGGAACAATTAACATACACTGTCTATCGATTTGACAAGCGAGAATGATTGTAAAAAATGAGGATCAAGAATGATGATGAAAAATCAATTATGATCAAGAACGATGCTAAAAAATAAGTTATAATAAAAAGCACATGATCGTAGAAAATGAATTATTATAAAAAATGATGATGATCAAGAAAGATGCTAAAAAATAAATTGTAACAAAAAGTAAATGATCGTAGAAAATGAATTATGATCAAAAATGAATTATGGTCAACAATGATGATGAAAAATGAATTATGATGAATAACGATGCTAAAAAATAAATTATAATAAAAAGCAAATGATCATAGAAAATGAATTATGATAAAAAACGATGATGATCAAGAAAGATGATAAAAAATGGATAAGAATGATTAAAAATTTACAAAAACGGAACAGAACAAATCCAAATGTGTAAAAATGCAGAAAAATGCACTTCGTGGTCCGGATTCCCTCCTGTTTTTAGGCTATTCTGTTTAATTACCGACGCTTAGAGCATAGAACCCGTTGCCCCGGTCTCCCAGCACCGTGGATTTCCCATTAGGCGCGGAGCGATCCACTTTAGTCAGCGAGCAGACGCACACAGCGTTGCTCCCGGCCTCGGGTTCGAGAGTTCGGCAACTTGTTGCACTCTGCAGCCGCGTTGCAATTCGATTTGTCGGGCGGCACGTGACCCATAGCCGTTTCCGAATCGCGACGAACTGCCGACCTCGGGGAACAGATCATTGATAGATACCGGTGCGTCCTGGTTCTTCTTTTTTTTGTTTACGATTAATTGGAATCCGTGCTCGACGGATTTCAAAAAAATATTTCATGCGACCTGCCGGCGAAAGTTAAGGGGTTTTATTTATTTGAAATCCTAGCGCCGCTGTTGAACTGCAATTTCAGTTTTCAAAGCACCTTCCGCGTCGAGATCATCGGATATCCTTTTAAAATTGCGCGGAAATCTCGATTTTTTAGAGATAAAGAATTTTTAGGTGTTTGGGATTCTTTGAGGATTGATTTTGTGTTAGTTACGGTAATTGATGTTTTCTTTAAGCGTCTGTCTGTGAACAGTTTTAATTTCCATCGTGTGTTGACTTTAGAAAGATTAATGTTTATGTAGAAATTCGTTAAAAATTCAGTGAATTTTATGTGCGTCAGTGGGAGTAAAATTACAAGCATGAAGAATCTTTTTCAACAAAACTTCCCTTCGCTCGTCATCCGATCGCTAATGCGAATGGAGCTATCGATAATTCCGTTGAACACGCGAACGAATTCACTTCGACTAATATTTCACGTGTCGCGACGTTTCTTGCGTTCCCCGGCTCGTAGTTTCTCCCCGGAGGAGCAGAAAACGTCATCGGAGCAGCCTCGTAAACATAATTCCCGTCCTCGAGCGATTTTTGCGCCGATTGAAAACGAAATTTATCGCGGCTGCCCGTTTTTCCGACGGTCAGCAGACCCCCGGCGAGTTTCTCGTTAGTTCCAGCGACTACATAAAGCCCGGGGAATTGTATTTTTCGTCGATAAATAAAATCTCCAGTTGGCTCCCAGTGAATACCATTTCCCGGGCAAGAAACCAGGATCCCCTTCAATGTTTGAACACGTTGAGTTAACTTTTGGGGGAAAAAAACTCGACTATGGCCCCTTGAGACCGAAATTTTTTCAGCAATTTTTCCCGTGAGGTAGTGCTCGATATGAATGGCAGAAGTATTTTCAGAGATTCCACTCGAAACTGTGCTGTAGCGGTTTCATTTCACACAATTATTCATTTCTTAGCAGTGGAAAGTATTCAATATATTTTTACAATGAAAATTTTACTTATTTTCTTGTTTTTAGAAAGTTGCATCATCATATTCGCGATGTTTTTCTGATTAAAATGAGTTCAAACACGACACAATTCGAATCACGCATGCTTTTTTAAATTCTCGATTATCCGAACCCCAAATTCTTTATTATCAAATATTTGTCAGTAATAAATCAGTGAAAAATTATTCTATCACTGTAATTAAATAATTAGTCTATTACTTGAATACTCGTGTTCCAGTAATTAGTTTGAATAATAGAGGTTGAATAAAACAGGTAAGTGTTTGGGCTCATTTTATTCATAAGAACGTCACGAATATGTCGGTGGAATGCTCGTGCAAATACAATTAAAAATAAATAGTATTATTATTGATTATTGCCTTCGGACATCCGTTTACCCAAATCGTTATCGTCGCCTGATCTTGACCGCTAATCAGCCAGCCACCGATTCATGTGCAAACCCACCCTAATCCGCTTCTGAGCCACAGTTAGAGTTAGCTAGAGCGTAACTCAGATTAAATACAAACTTCGTGCGGAACTACATCATAGTTTAATTTGATTCGCTCCTAACTGAATCTAACTCCGTTCTAATCGAGGTCTTATTGATTCTACTCACACTCGATTCTAATTACGTCGACGATAATGACGATACAATAGAGTTGCGAAAGAAGTCATCGAATTTCCTCAAACTTTTCTTAAAAGAAGAGAACCTAACTAGACTGTGGATGTGATGCACTTATAGCAACAAATGGAATTGTTTATTATAACAAACCAAATTCTCCGTCAATGTACAGTTCGATCATCGGTAACAAACAATCTATGTGCTTTTAATTTTAATTCGTAAATATTGATATAAAGCATTGACTCGTACTACTAATTCTCAGATAAAACTGGTTGGAAAAAATTATAGGCAGTCACGAATGAACTCCTACATTTACAAGAACATTCCACAGACATTTTCAAAGAAGCCGACCTAAAAATTACGCGAGAATTACCAATTTTGTCTTTAATTTTAATTCGTATCTATTGATGTAAGCCATTGACTCGTACTACTAATTTTCAGATAAAACTGCCTGGAAAAAATACCAATTACTAATTTCTTCTTTTATTTTAATTCGTAAGTATTGATGTAAGTCTCGTACTACTAATTCTCAGATAAAACTGCCTGGAAAAAATACTAGCCGGTCACGAATGAATTCGTACATTTTCAAGGACAATTCTTGTAAATGTTTCACAGACATTTTCAATGAAGTCGACTAAAAAATTCTGCGAGAATTACAAATTTTTTCCACTGAGAAAAATATCCCCTTTAATCTTCCCACTGTTTTAAATCGCAACTTCTAATTTCTCTCACACGCGAACAATAGCTCCACTAAACGACGCGATTTTGCGGAAAGGTGGTTTCCCGGTTCTTCTCGATACCGTCGCGCGTATAAATCGCTTGCTCCCCGATACCTCGAGTCGCTAAAATCCGCAAGTGGCACGCACGTACGGGTACGCCGCGTGCAAACGGAATAAACATGTGCATACAGAGGTTGGCTTGCGGCCATATTTCCAGGCAATATATAACAGTTTAACATGTAAATGTTGCTTTAGCATTCCTCCCCAAATCCTCCGTCCTTTTCCCGTCGCAGCGTTGTGCGTTCCTCCGTCGAGGATCGTAGATCGGCATGACACCGTAACCGATATCCACGCGATCCAGCGAACGTGTCTTTATGACGTGTGTTTGTGAATTGCGGATTCCTTGACATTGCATTCGCGTATGTACCGAGACTGACTGCTTTGGATTTCGGTTAACAGGATGCCTCTGTTGGTTGTTCCGAGCTTAGGGCAATATTGTCTGTCAGATTTGTTATTATAGATAGGCACGCACTCTCTGTTGTTCGTAGAGGAAATTGACAGAGTGTTTATGATACGCCGTTGGAGTTCAGTTTCAATCCACTAGAGGCTAGTTTACATAGGAGTTGGCTTAAATATTCTCTTTTATAAGTTCGCTTCAGTGGAAACGTAACTCTCAGTTCACATATCAAGTACTACCAATTTCAGTGCGCTTAGTCAATAGAGTAAGAAGGTGCAAGATCAACTTAGCAAATCAAAGATAAAAAAATTACGTTGTGACCTAGACGAACCACCGGCGAGGTTCCTCGTTTTTCACGATAAACCAAAGAAAAATTTCACCTTCAGAAGAAGGCCCAAAGTGAACTTTTCAACTTACGGCTACGAAGTCCTTTTTTTAAGGGCGCTGGGGGAATCTCTTATGGACACCCTCTCCTCCGATGTTGGTCGGAGAGGGTAGTGTCCAAATTGACATGTTACTCCCACTATCGAATCGCTATTCGCATTACTTCGTAGTGGGGGTCTTACATGTTCACCATCCACGCCTGTTCTTGGCTTTTAACGGCTACAAAGTCCTTTTTTTGTTTAAGGACGGTGGGGGAATCCTATTCCGGACTTCCTCCCCTAAGGTGATGGTTGGGGAGGTGTGTCTGACTCACCCCTCGGATTGGGGGGATTGTCATTACCTGTCGTATTCTACCGCCATACAGAGTAAACCCCCACCGCTCAAGGACCTTCAGGGACCTTTCCCTCCTTACTTTGACTAGACTGCCTACCCCCATTGGCCCGCTTTTCGCATTCAATGGGAAAAGGCTACAAAGTCCTGTTCCTCGTTCGCCAGAATGAAATGAAGAAGAAACCTTCGACCTTGAGAAGGTTCATGGTCAACTTTGCAACTCACAGTTAGAAAATCCCTCTGTGACCAAGATGAACTATCGCACCGGCGAGGTTTATTCAAGTCAAGCCGGGTTCTTAGTATAAAATCGACCCGCGAAAAGGTTAATGCATCCGGTCTCGCTGGACCCGGGCGATAAACCGTGTCCTGGCGCTGAACCTCTCGGCTGGCTCGTTAGGCCGTGGAGGAAAACGCGAATATTACGGCGCTCGTAAACGTGGACGCGCATATTACATGGTCGCTCGTAAACCGGTTTAATGCGGCCCGGTTTCACCGAGCGGGTTGTTACATCAAAGAAACTCGTTAATGCTACGGGAGGGGTTATTCCGGGGAGGTGGCCGAGAGGTCTCAGCGAATTCCTGAGAAAGGAGATCGTCGACAAACGAACCAGAAACAGAGAGAAACAGAAACGGCTAGAGAGGAATAGAATAGATGAGAGATACTGGGAAAGATCTCTCCTCTTTGGAACACGGATCAGTTCGGGCGGAAGTAGCATTCTCAGCCGTGTAGAATCTATTCATTCCGAGGATAAAGCGTCCTCAAGCTCAGCCACGATCTCCGTAGAATTTCTCCATCTGCCGTTATCCTCCTTCAGGATTAGGTGACAACGTTTGGTGTCGTATTCCTCTGGATCCTCTACCTCCTTTAGCTCATCTCTTCCTCGTGGAACTCTCCGGGAAGCAGCTGCGCGATGCCCGGAAATGAAATTAGAAGTTAGGTCATCAACCGATGAGAACTTACGATGATACGTTGCAGCCGCATAGTACTCACGCGGAACTGCGAGCCTGCACCGTAGCCGCGTATAAACCGGCTATCGGCGGAAGCATCTCGTACGGGATTTACGTGATTGATAGGGAGCCACGGCTATCTTCGGGCTTCAGACGGTCCCGGTTCCCCAGTGGCAGTGAGCCAACCGTGACGCGGCCGATCAGCTCGATTGGATCGAGCGAGAATGGAATCCTGCTACGTGCGAAACTCTGCTGCCAGACCGTCACGTTTTCAAATAAATTTTCGGGTCATTTTTTGGCCATCTTCGAATGAAGAAAGTGAGGCCGAACATGGATGATTCGAGCGCACCTCGGGAAGCGCCCGACCCGCGAAACTATTGACTTGTACTACTGATTTTCAAGTCGAACTCGCTGGAAGAAATTATTCTATTGATTTCTCAATTGAAAATGTTGTTGGCACGATAAATTCACCGGAAACAATTTGAATGTGTTCGTCCTTCCTGGAAATTAAAAGCTGAAGGAGACTTCGGGTGTTCTTTGGACGACTATGTGAATTTAGATGAGGTTAGGTGATTTGAGTTACTGTGGCAGGGAACCATGGGGAACTTTGTATCGCTATGCAACTTGAGGGTGGCTTAGGGTGATTTTCGGTTTAGGTAACTTTAAGAGACTATAGGCAACTCTAGGAACTGTAGGTGACGTTGGATGACTGTATTTGACTTTAGGTAATTTTGGGGCCACTGTAGGAGATTGTACGAAACTGTAACAGACTTTAGGTGACATTGGGTGACTTTAGGTGAACCGTACAAGCGGGACCCGCGGATCCGATGCTGACGCAACAGAGTCGACGCCGTGAAACGACGGGGCTTTTCCAGGAGCGAATTCCAGGCAGTTTGGCACGCGTTCGCGTTTGCAGATAGTCCGCACAATTGTCCACGTGATTCGGGGCGTCGTGTAATAATTTCCGGGATGGTAACCGTCACAACTATGGCAACTTGTTACGCTAATGGGCTACGTACACGTCACATATGCGGTCTCATTACCACCCTGATCGTGAAACGTTCCTCTGCTTTACACCCCCTCCACCTATTACACCCAGATACCAAAGCGTTTCTCCGTTCCGGTTATTTGTTGACCTAAATCGCGTCGACTTCAGCCTGCCATAAGACGTTACGTTCGGAACCATCATCTTACTCTTACTCGTGGAAACTGATCAAAACGAAAAAGAAAATTCACCCTTCATTGCGTCAGTTTTTTAATTCGGATGAAAAAATTGAAAGAAGGTCAGTTTTTATGATTTATTTAAATATTAATAACATTGTAAATATTAGTAACATTGGAATAACATTGTCAGAAAAATAAAAATAAATATAGATGGTACGAAAACACATTCTTTTACTATATAGTAAATCTATAGTTTACAACAACGTAAATTACAATATACTATACAGCGAAGGGTTAAAATTTTGAAAGTTTATGAACGTTCCTACAACGTTGCCAGCAAAAAGCTTGCAAAGCTCGGAGGATAACAGCGACGAGTTAAAAAATTCGAGTTTAAATTCTGCGTCGACAAAAGAATTTTGTAATTTTTACCTGTCCTGCGCGTGTACGCGGAAAGACTTATTTTTTGTTCCGCACAGTTATCGTAACGCGTACGGGATCTGCATGTTTCTTTTTGATATCATTTTCGGGAGTTGCATATTCGTTGTATGTTCACGGTATTTATTTCGTGACAATTTGCACGCCGGCAATTTTGAAACTACGCCAACGCGAGAAAGCTGTAGATTTAAGGATCGCACTTGTTCTATTTACTAGTGACAGCTGACGGCAGGTGCGCATTGTTTTTAATTAGGTGTTATATGTAGTTCGCACATTAAATATATGTGTTCTATTTAATTTTGTGGAACGGTGTCTGACCATGTGTTGGTGCATACTACTGCTTTTCAATTCTGTATTTACAATATAAAGGTGTGTCTGATTAATTACTGGCTTATACTACTGGCTTTCTGTTTGATTCAATAAGAAATTTGAACTTTCTGTCTGAATGGAACTGTCCATATTACTGATTCCCCTTTTAGAAGTAATAAACGTGCACTCCAAACTTTTCTGTCCTACATAAAATAAAAGATGACCATTTACTGATCAATACTATTCAAACCTAGCTCACACTAAATATTTCATTTTCACTTTTTATATAGAACCAGTATTGCAGACGCAGAATTAATATCCAGTATCATAGAATACCATATACCTATCGATCCTCGTCTCCCCTTTCGCCGATTAATACCACCGAAACCGGAAACAACAAATTTTTTCCACTATATTCACTGACCTACGCAAACGCCGACTCCGGAGCCGGACCGGCTAAACTATGATATATCGAGATACCGTTCAACAATCGAGACCACGTCTCGACATGTATCGACCGCCACGACTGGCTGCTCCCTATTTGTCCATTATATCAGCCATTTTTCAAGACCTTTTCAACGAATTCAGCTAACAACTTCCAATATTCTCCATTGATTCGAGTGGCAAAAAATCCGCGGAGCTAATTCAAACCGGATAATAATACCGTCTCCGAAATTCCGATCACTTGTGTCACTGCTTTGTTTCTCGGTTAATTTGAATTTAATTTAATAATAAAAATGATCTCGACGTTTAAAAGGAAATGCACGTTAATTAAAGGATCAGCGGGCGACGCGGGGAACTTCGGTGCAAAAACGCGATCGGGCGATTCATTTTTCGTCGGGCTGCGTAGAGCAGGTCCCGTCTTCCGCTCGAACGGAAGAAAATTAGTCTGCCAGTCGGGCGGTTCACGTCAGAAATACTTCCGAACATCAGCCGTAGCCGAATTCAGTTAATTAATGTCGGTTGCGCGCCGATAGACGGACCAGTCACGATCCTGGCACAGTAAAAGAAAGAACCGTGGATTGGTCAGACAGGTGGTGAGGCAACTAAGTTTTCGGCGGGTGGCAGGGAGTAGAAAATCGGTGGCCAACCCCTTTTGTTCAAGTTTCGTTGCGGAAACTGCGAATGGTACCTCGAATCTCGGAGTTATAGAATAAGTATGGCCGAACTCCCGCGAGATCAGTAGTACAAGTCGATGAAAGCTGCGACACAGATTTTGCTAATTTATTCGATACCAGTTCCGTTTCATTGGCAATTGGAAAGAAGCATCGTAGAAGAAAGTTTCTTATAAGCAGCGGGGCCAGTAGAATGGGACGGTAAACGGTCGAACACGGATTTGCTGTAATAGCATTTTATCGTCATCTACATTTGTAATTTAAATGCGCCTCGGTAATATTAAAGTGATATTTTTCGTTGACCCGTTTTGCATCGGCTTCCGTGGGAGCGGCAATGAGAGTCTGTAGTGTGAGACTGGCTGTGGTTAGACACTGCATTTCCTGCCTTCCGGGGCCATTCAAATTTGTAATTTAAATATGCTTTTATATTGTTCCGCCAAATTGCCGGTTTAATTAAGCGCGTTTTAAGGGCACTTAAGCTGAACATTCTATTTTTCTGGTGGAATCTTGTGGACTTTTGGTTTTCTCTCGGGAGTGCTATTGCGAACAGAAAATCAAGTTCAAATTTATTAGTAGACTGCAAGTAGTATGAGTCGATATATGTAAGAAAATAAAAGCATACAGAAGCCTCGCTATAAAGAACTTGTCTGCTGTTTCAACACTTTTTAGACTTTATTAATAGGCTGCAAGTAGTATGAGTCGATATATGTAAAAAAATAAAAGCATACAGAAGCCTCACTATAAAGCACTTGTCTGCTGTTTCAACACTGTTTAGACAAATATATTAATGGGCTGCAAGTAGTATGAGTCGATATATGTAAAAAATAAAAGCATACAGAAGCCTCGCTATAAAGAACTTGTCTGCTGTTTCAACACTTTTTAGACTTTATTAATAGGCTGCAAGTAGTATGAGTCGATATATGTAAAAAAATAAAAGCATACAGAAGCCTCACTATAAAGCACTTCTCTCCTGTTTCAACACTTTTAGACAAAATTAGTAGACTGTAAGTAGTCTATATATGTAAAAAAATATTTCGGTTGCGCATTGCAGCATGGTATTTATTGGTAAATTTTTTTCTACCTCACCTGGAAAAACAAAAAATGCCGTCCTGTTCATTTTTCGTATTGGAGGAATGTTGGAAAAATTTTATTTCAACTTTCACGGTCGCTGGCATGTAGGAATTTTGTTTGAAAATTCAAACTCGCGGAGCTGATAGTAGAGACTCCACTCTTTCAAACGAGCCTAGTTACATTGCTGTCAAAATTTTTTTCCCGAAGTTGTATTCACTGAAATATCTGCTTGTACCTGTGTCTGATAAATGGTTGTGTAGTACTACTGAAAATGGGGTGCTTATTGCAAATACTGTAAAAATTCGTAATACAAAGTTCTCGATTCTGCGAGACTATTTTCTATTCACTCTGGATTTATAGGATGTGGTATATTACTGAAAATGTAAAAATTCGGAATAAAAAATTTTCAAAACTTGTCTGCTGTTTCAACACTTTTTAGACAGACAGGAATTATAACAAAAATGATTGACCTGTGTCAGCAAGTAGAACAAGTCAATATATGAACAGGTCTTCCGAATAACACTGTAATTTAATACCTTCCACACCCTTTTGAAGTTACGCAGGGTACACGAAGGCGCATGTTACCGTCCATTTGACTCACCTATCAATTTAACTTCTCGTCAGCATCAGCAAGTAGTAGTATAGAATCAATAAACGTCCTTGAATAAATGAAATTCGCAAGTGTGCTCCTTTGTGATCTTCCCCGGGCGTTTGAAGAGGGAGTGAATGCAATAATGGGGAAAATCAGAGAACGTTGCGAAGAGTATACAAAGTAGAATTCTCCGCTAGCGTCGAAGTGGTGTGGGTCAACGTCTACGGAGACATTCGAGATATTTCTCGGTGTAGAGTGTTCCGTGTCGGTGTGAATGTTGTTCGAGGAGCCATTGGAGACGATAAATAGAAAGTTAAAGCCCGAAATGAAAGGCACAAAGCTCCTCGAACAGGATATTTGTCTCTGTGCAGGATATTAAATTCAATTTTAATAATTCCGCCCGGGCGAGCATCGGATTGTCTGTTTCGCGCGAAAATTCTAATATAAATTCTTATTAACGGTAGCTGGGCGAACATACTTCACGATTCCGTATAACGTGGCCGTCGCGATGATGAAAAGTGGCCAACCAGGATTATCGACTAATGACTTCTCCCGGGCTGATATAAACTCGCAGCCGAGAGAAGGAGGATCAGTTCCAGGAACGCATAGATCAACCGGCTGGACATGAATAATATCGCGCCCCAGCTTGGGAATTCTTGAGGAGGCTTTAATTAGGACGAAGTGCCGTCGTCTTCGTAATAAAGCGTGTTTTAAACAATCGAAACTTTTTAATCCCCGGTTTCTCAAAACTCCTCAGGGAAACTCTAATTAATTCCACGGTTCGTTGAAAAATCCCTTACCGACTCCGTGGCGTGACAAAAAGTTCGTAATCGATTTTTGCGGGTTCATTATATTTTGATAGGACCACCGTTCGCGCGATTCATCTGTATGCCCGCTTTTAAGAACTCAAGGAATGTTCCAATACTCTTTGAAACATCCCCACGTGCTCTTTAATACTAGCCCAATCGACTAAAAAAATCTTACATCACTGTCCACTTGATTTCCTGAAGATAGTTTAAGTATAATTTTCGCAACCCTTTTTAAAAAGTTCAATTTCAAAAAAAATGATTTATACTTGATTTTTATAGTCACACAAGTGGAAGAGGAAGCTCGAATATTTATTATTGATTTAAACTGGGGACTGGCGTTGTGGGGCAGTGTGATAAAATGAAATTGTATGTAATCCCGCTGACCGGGATTGCAGACAAGGTTCTTCTGTATAGATGGTTTGGAGAATCGGGACGGCTGGAGTTGAGGAAAATTAACGCAGCCGTGCGTTTACGAGAGAGAGGATTGAAACAGAGAAAAGAGGCGCCCGTTGCCGGAAAATTAAGAGGCGAAACCCTTTGGTGCGGTACAAGAAGACAGGGGAAATCATTAGCTAAAGGAGGGCTCTTGTCCCAAGTCGAGCGGCTTAACTGCACGACTGTTCCTGCTGGCTTCCTGATTCGAATGGCACGGCAAGACTTTCCCCTGGATATGCCGTCCCCTTTTTTCCCTAGTTACTGTAGTCATTCTATCCCGTTTTAATATTTCACCGTCTTTGATACTGAATTTTTTCTTAGAAGACATCCCCCTGGTGTACATAGTATAATTCATAATTCATTGGTACAGTTGGCTTTCGAAAAATGGAACTTGTCACGCCACTGCCTCCAACAATATTTTCATTTTTTAATGGACATCTTCGGGCAATATTTTTTTTCCATCAACTGGCGAGTTTCTTCCGGAAAATCGTTTCGATGGACATTTTCCAAGTTCTGTATTTTATTGTTGACTTACGCTACTCGTCCTGTCATTCTTCCAATCGTATTATCATTGACTAGTGCATTTGATTTGTAATTATATGTTTCCCATCAGGAAGTCAGTTCTGCTTATTATTATTATTATTATTATTATTATTATTATTGGCAACTTGAAATTATATCTGCAACGATTTATAACATCATTCTTCCAATCGTATTACCATCGTCCAGTGCATTTGATTTGTAATTATATGTTTCCCATCAGGAAGTCAGTTTTGCTTATTATTATTATTATTGGCTACTTGAAAGTATATCTGCAACGATTTATAACGGATACACTTTGATATTCATAATAACGCTATGAAAATTTGTTCGTACACATGAAGTGAAAGATTATCCTGCAGTATCAATGCTTAAACAATTTATAAAGTATAATAAATATTTAATTCGAAAAATGTCGTAGAAGGGAAAAGAAGATTTATATTTTCTGTACGGCTACATGTATTTCAATGCTTAAACATTGATTAGAAACGAATAAAAGTTAACTTTTTAAAAAGACACGCACAGCGTTCGTATTTGCCAGACTTTGTTAAAATCTCCGTGACGAGTCTGACTCGTTAAAATACGCCGAGGAGTTAAATAACTGGGAGTTTATTCATTTAAAAGCTTCCATCGACAAGCTTGTAAAAAGCTTGTAAAAAGCTTGTAAAAATCCGAGAACGTTAGTCACCCAGCGAAAAGGATCGCTCACGGTTGGCTATTAGGGGAAGTTTGATGGAATCAATACCGAGTTCCCGAAAGGCAACTGCAATCAGATTATAAGTTAATCCGTGGAAGTTTAATTCGACGGTTTCGCCATCTCGAAATTGCGAGCGGGTATCAATCTCGGCCCTCAAATTGAAAGCTTTGCATTTCTTCGATCAACGATATCGTACGGTTCTATTATTCTCGCCATCGCTCTGTTAAAAAAATTAACACCAAAAAGAAACTAGGGAACATTTTGATTTTTCATTTTCCACAAAGAAAATTAAATATGGTCCCTGGTGATTAACTTGAAAATTAAACATTTCTTCCAACCTACAATAATTCCATTGTGTACGATTGTTTTCATATTATTGATTATTGATAGAATACCAAAGACAATATTTAAATGTATAGTGATTGACTAAATACTAATATATTATTATAATGGTACAGCAATTTTTAGAGGTGACTCTGAGTCACTCCTCGACTGGGAGAGAACAATTTTTGAAAAGTCGCTCAAAAAATTTTGTCGGTTACATTCGAATCCAATCGAGACTATAGAGCTATCCGTCAGTTCGGAACAACGAGCTCGACTCAATCAGTATTAGTGTTCAACCCTCTTATTTCCCTGGGGGCTTTTCTCAATGAAAAATCCCGATGTAATACTGATATATCATCCCGATGTATACGGCCGGACTATACTCTTTTAATGAAGCCAGCTTGTTAATAATCCCCTCCAACTCGACAACGCTTCTCTCATCGAAAAGTTCAGTGTAACCACCGCTAACTATCAAGGGTGCTATACCTCCGGTAACAATGTAAACAGCTTTTACGTACACTATGGTGGAGAATTAATTTGCGTGAAAAATTTATTGCGGGTAAAAGAATGTTCGCGAAACCGAAAGGTAAGTCTAACGAAACAATTAGCTGGCACTGCCGTGGAAACTGGGTCAACCCCGTAAAAATAGAAATTCATTTCGTCGAACGTAGCAGAATGATTAACGAGAACATAACGCGATAATGCGTCGTTGCGTGTACAGCAACAATTGTTTGCATCCGTTTGCCCTTTTTGATTCTGCTTTGCCGAGGGATTCCCAGATAGAATCAATTTTTTCCCACCTTGAAATTAATGGTCCTCGTCACCAAGGAAAAACCGAGTTATTCCTTCACTGACCCAGTAAGCCACCGACATTATCTGGCCAGCACATTGTATTTATTTTTAAGATCTAAGCTGACTCAGCTAACAATTAATCAGATTTGTCCTTTCGGTCTCCCTGAAAATCAAATTAAAAATTACCCTGTCTCCGTTTTCGTTGAGCTATATCACTGAATTACCTATTTAAAGAATTCTCTCCTTGGTCAAACTTAGTGTATCAAACATAGTGTATCATATCTGATGCAGTTAACAAATCTGGTATATAGTAAACTAATAATGTGTTTCTTACCATGTTTATTCCCTTAAATAAAATACAAAAACTGACTTTTCAGTTTTTTCGTAGGGTTAACGAATAAAATATTTTCCCTTTTGTTCGACGATCTTTAGCAAGAAAGAATAAATAAGAAACTATTTTATCGATTAAAGTTTATCGTTTGAATAAACAAATTACTTCCTTGTCAATCTTTCTTGTACTATTTACATGATCCAAATAAATAGACATCGGAAACGTACTAGTTCTTAAAATATGTATTTCCTGTAATTTCATTTCTGCTAACAGAGCAGAAGCCCTACCGTTCCCACAGCAACGCTGACACTCGCCGGATGAATTTTGCTCGCGGATTCCTGTTGTTCTCTCGGGAGCGAAGCAAACTTTTTATTTAAAGTCATATGCTGCGGGATCTTACCGCGGCGTGTTTGCCAAACGGCACGGAACCTGATAGAAAAGTTTCATCCAGATTACTCTCTAACCGATATTGCAGTGCAAGATGTACCTTCATAACAAGTATTTTTCACGAACTATTCTCATTTCTCGTTTTATCTATCAGCGGAATGTTTACCGGGATATATTAGGCCGTAATTGTTTGTGGAAAATGTCGGTCACGCATTGCGGCACGGTATTTATTGATAAACTTTTTTAACAAGCCTGGATCAACAACAAATTCCGTTCTGTACCCTCAATGTTCCCATTGTTGGAATTGGAGGAATGTTTCACGATCGTTGACATGTAGAAATTTTTTATGAAAATTCGAACTCACTGAGGTGGCAGTGAAGACTCCACTCTTTCGAACGAGCCTAGTTACGTTATTTTCTATTTTTTTCACGAAGTTACATTCACTCAAATATCTACTTGTACCTGTGTCTGACACATGGTTGTGTAGTACTACTGAAAATGTGGTGCATATTGAAAATACTGTCGTAATAAGTTCGTAATAAAAATTTCTCAATTCTTCGAGACTATTTACTATTTACACTTTGGATTTAGAGGAATAGCATTCAAATTCTGCAGAATTACAGAGATGAAGATAAATATAAAACATAAATATAAAATCATAGATAAAATTATAATGAAAAGTTCTTTCCGAAATTCCAGATAAAATAACATCCGAAAAAAGTCAATTGAATTAAAGTGAAAAACCCCGCAGCGAAAAATGCAATCAACGATAGAAATACACGTACAAACGAAACACATTGTCGGACTAAACAGCGACAGAATATCCGCGTTTTGTGGCGGTTTTCCTTGGGCATCGAGAGTTCCGTTGGAACAAACGGCTGGTGCGGATTTTCGCACGGAATCAATCCGCGGGTTTCGCGTTTCATAGTCGGCGAAAATTCCGTTTTGTCGGATGCCCGATGGCCGGCGATTTGTATGCAGTTTCTCGGCGATGCACTCGGCCACACCTGCACCGCGTAAAACAAACTGCAGGCATTCCGTTTCCTGTTATTTTTCTCCGGATGTTATTTCTCGCCTTCGCCGTCCTCCTTTCGAACCCCCTCAGCGCTCGGGGGTGGCCGTTAGGGGGTTGAAAGATGGTTTCGAGGCGAAAACGTTCGAGCACTCTGTTCTCTCCTCAGTCAGGGGGGTTGGGGGTGCACGGCGAGACTTCGGAGTCGTCGTTTTTTTTGCCTCGTTCGCGAGATTTCTGTACGGGAATCGATTAATAAGTACAGAAACGCCGTATCATTCCATTAGTTCTTCTCTTCGCTTCCGCGCTATGATAACTCCTACGCCTTCGAACTATAAATAAACCGGTTCTTCTCTGTCTTGCCCCGGTTTTACTTTTTTCCTTCTAATTTAAAAGAAGGTCTTTGTGCAGAGAAACGGAAGTTTTAACAGGAACCCCTCTGCTGCGATGAATAATGTTCGGCTGAATGAATGGTAGGCGACTATCGAAATTAAAGAGTGAGGAATTACTCGTGTCTCTGCTATTATAACTTCGTGAAAAATCATCGGAATCTAATTTAATCTCGCTCATTTTAAAAAGTGATCTCTCTGATTTAGATACTGTAATTTGTTTCTGCAGGGACTTTTATGTACGTCACAGCAGACGAAAAAATGAGGGAGGAGTTTTTTGAGATTTTTTCCAATTCTACCGTCATTCTGAAGCTTGATCATTTTTTCATCATTGAAATTACTACGTACCTCTAGACTGAAGCTCTCTCGCTTTCCAGCGAGCCCTGAAAATTTGGTGTACGATTTTTTCTTCCCATTTTATCGCACATTGAGTACCTCGGATTACTAGTGGCACATTTTTCATTCAGGCTGCGATAAAACGTATTACCAGGGCTTTTTGGAAAGCGGTGACTACGATCTTGAAATCTGTGGAGATGCGAATACCGAACAAAATTTTTCAAACCTGACAGGGAAGCTGGAATGAAATAATTTCGTGAGAAAATAAATTTTCACGCTTGCTGTTACGTGACAAAATATTTTGCAGAATTGTAACTTATGGCGGTGATAGTGGATTCTTCACCCTTTTGAATGAGTCTAGTTTCATTATCGTACGATAATTTTTTACAAAGTTATAGTAACGAAAATAACGACGATTTTGTCGTGTTACGCTCCTGTCTGACAAATGGTGGTAATACTACTGAAAATATTCTGAAATTTCGTTCGCAGTCGAAATTCGTAATTTTTCAAGTCAGTGAAGTCGCGTCTGATGTGTACGCTGTACGTAAACCCGTGTGTCTGACTCCTGTCAGACTGATACTACTGCTTTCCAATTCGTAAAGAAACTTTTAATTTTTCGGGCCAGTGGTGCCGTAGTCTGGTTTCCGTCATCTGCTGATTCAAGTCCATAGAACGTTTGTTGCGGATAGTCACTGTCTGGAAATATTGGTTTTTGTAAAATGAGTAAGGCAAATGCCTGGAGGAATTGAGGCCGCGTAATATGCGGAAAGATATAATTTCCCTGGGATGCAGAGAAATTTTTAATGTCGGAGTTGTTTCTGTGCCTTTTTCCTTGACGTGTCTGACCCCCGTCTGTCCGATGCTACTGCGCCTGACGTACACACCCAGTAAATGTCTCGCGGATTCAAAAATCGTTGCCTCCCTCGCGGAGGAGGACAGGATGCCTCCGAAAATATCCGGAACAAAACAAAGGAAAGGTGTCCGAACACGACAGGGAAATATTTTGCAATATCGTCCCATTAAAATTTTCCCAATATTTCCTCGCGCCATTTCTCGTCCCGCGATTTCTGCGCGAATGGTCATGGCAATTTTGGGGCAAATATTTGAACAGCGACGCGCATCAATATGCAATGCGTTGTACAGGTAATTACTTGCAATTTAGCTGTTGTTCAATAATTGTTGGAACTCGTGCAGAAACAGTAATGTAAACAGATAAATTTTTCAATCTTACTAAAATCAATTTCGCAGGTCTCAATTATCGAAAATTTATTTGCTTTTCCTAGTTTCACTGCTATTTTTGTGGTTTAATTGGTGCTAGTTTTCTGAAGGTTTACAATTGTTTAATTTTGCGATTTGGAAGTTTGTACAATTATAGTAATTGTTTTTTGTTCTGGCACTGTTCATTTTTAGATGATACCGTAATCAAAGGCAGATAGCTTTTTCAATTTTTTTAAAATCAATTTCGCAGGTCTCAATTTTTAAAAATTAATTCTCGAAAGTTTTCAATTGTTTAATTTTGCGATTTGTAAGTTTGTACAATTATAGTAATTTCTTTTTGTTCTGGCACTGTTCATTTTTAGATTACTATCCTTTTGGCAGAATATGTAAGTTACTTCCGATTGCCATGGCTACCAGCAGCCCTCTAAACGACCCTAACTGCAGAATCGGAACTCTGAAGGAGTAACTACATCATTATCACAGCTAGTCGTGAAATATTCACCAACGAATTTGCTAAACTATGGTTGGTTTCATCCCTAACTACACGAAAGCGGAGAATCAGCTTGGAAACGGGGGACTCGTGGTATATGTCTACACGAATTTTGTTAGTCGGAACCAACAAACAAATTGTTCTGACTTTTGTACCACTGTTCTGCGAAGCCATGCAAAATTTAATATTATTCCAACGCCAACCATCAAATATTCATGCTGTAGAAATATTCAAGTGATCATGTTATGCTTTCATTTCCACGTGCGACTGACTATTGTTAGACTAATACTACTGAACATGAGGATAGATGTGTGTGGCAGATATTACACGACTGAGTTCGTAATCCAGCTTTTTTTTAGAATGAGTATTATATTTCTTACATACTATATTTCTACCCACACTGGTGTCTGCTTTTTGGATAATTAATATTTCCGTGAAAATGTGGCACACATAGCGAATATATTATAAAAATGAAATCATTGTACATTTTTCTTAATTATGCGAGGCAGTATTATTCTCAAAGCGAATTTAACATATCTATTTAATGACAAATTGGCTTCGTACTTTTTAATGAATTTTTTACATTTCAGTGTCTTTCTCTGTGTATGTGCTAAATTAATTATAATTTAAATTAATTATAATTTATATTTATTAAAACATGTTCATATATTAACAATAAATTCAGAAAAATTTTTATTTACCATTATTCGCGGAGGAAGCCCTTTGATAATTACATTCGTTTCGACAGACATATAAAAATGGATAAACACAATTATTTTGTACATGTGAAAACTAAATTTCGGTTGTTCTCAGTTGTTCTTCTATTCCCTTTAAAAAGCGATGATGAATCCCGTGATAAATTCTCAAACATTCCGCTGATGGCCTTTTAAGGCAGAGAAGATTCGAATTGAATGGTACAAGAACGAATCGAGGCGGTCCATACAGCGAAGGAATGAACACCATTTTGCAACGCCGCAAGAAAGTTAATCCACGATGTGACAACCCGCTCGGGTCTGTCCGGGCACAATAAAAAGAGGCGAGATGATATAGAGTTATCCGCGAAAGTAACTCCGCCGAGCGAGAGATTTATGGGGACGCCAGGTTTCGAAACAAAAATGTATATTTATGCAATTTTCCGTGGATCGCTGCGGCACGTATTCGTTTTTACGGACACGTCCGATCGTATTTTCACGGGACCCCGAGAATCCCTTTAAAATGGAGCTGGATTTGCGGAACTTCGATTCTGATTTCGAATCCGCGACTCCTAAAATCCATACAAACTTTCCATTGCATTAGACTACATTTGCAAACAATTTTTCTAATTAATTTCTTGTTAATCTTATGCTGTAACGTAGGAGATCATTTGTATATGTGGACTGGTGTTCTGAGCCCATTGTGGATCTAGTCTGCTCCATTTTCCAAGACTCTACTCCATTTTGCACTACTCTACAAAATTTTCCAATACATATTATTTTCCCACAATTTTCCATGACTCGAGTCCATTTTCTATGACTCTTATCTTTCCAGGAGTATATATTATTTTCTCACAATTTTCCACGAGTCTAAAAAAATTCCCACTACTTTGCTCCCGCTTCTACATATTTTCCAACTTGACGAAGATTCGATTTTTAATTTTTAACATCCTAGCAATAAGTTATCGTTCCCAACGCGCGACCAGACATTTGAATTAATATTATAAAATCGTCGAAATGAGGTCGAGGTTCGTGACAATATTCAGGAAGCCACGCAGCACTGTCATGAAAATGGCAAGAAGTAACGACGAGCACGTGCAGATACATGCGCCCGGTGATGGTAATGTGCGTCGATATAAAATGCAGGGCGCCCGGTCAAAGTGGTCGCGGGCTTTATGTCTTTTACCACAATGCGAATCTCTGGGGGGGGGGGGGTAGGGGGTTCCGCTTTTATTTTACACGCGTGTCCCGTTACCAGAGCAGCTGGCCATAAATGTTTTCGGGTATGGGAGCCAGGGCAAAAAAATGTCCCAGGAAAAGTTGCTGTTCGTCGGCCTGGTTTCGAGAGGCGCGTGGATTTATGCCCGGAAAAAGTAACTCGGCCATCTGAAACAGTGAGACATTTAAATACCCCTTCTCCTCAAATCTAAAATTTTTCTTATAAATGTTGATAAGTTTAAAATATATTTTATAAATATGAATGCAGATATGTCCACACGAATCCTTTACAAAATTGTTTAGACGCGTGTAAAATTGTCTCGAGTCATGGAAAATTGTCTTGACTCAGGGAAAATTATCTCGAGTCGTGGAAAATTGTCTTGGGTCTTGGAAAAAGGTGTAGGGTTATGGGGAGTTATCTCGACTCATTGGAAAATGATATAGACTCATGGAAAACTGAGTGGACTTTCTATCAATGAAAATACTTTCAGATTTACTATGAATTCGTTTTTGAACGGCCTAGAAAGGGGAATTGTAGTTCCACACATTAAAAAAACGAATACGATCTAACTTCATCACAATATTTAATTCTCATTCCGCATTCTATGAAACACAAAGTGGAAGACAAAAGGTCTGGAATATTCGTCTGCATTTTGCAGCATCCACTGTAGGCCAATGGAGAGACGTATTGCTGCGCCACACTTTTCCATGCATAGCCCTGTCAACAATGCTCAAATTTCGCGTTGCCTCTGGGAACGTGTGTTTTTTTTTATCAAAGTGGAAAACAAGGGTAGGAGATTTGTGGAATTTCTCTTATGGAAGTTAAAGGATTAAAACCAAAAATTTCTTAAATTAAGAAAATTAATAGATTTCAGATTCGATCTCTTTTTAGGATTTCAGGAGCCCCTTAATGGTTGAGGCTTCGAATCGAGATTATCCTGCGAGATTCCATCTAAACTTCGATCGTTAGGATTACTATTAGAGTCTCGGTCTCCTTCCTGAGGGTGCGCATTAAAGATTAAGTAACCGTTTGCAAAAAAGGGAAATGGGAATAGTTAAGTCGAGACGGCGATAACACTTGAATACAAACGAAGGATAGTCTTTGCATTCTTTCCGGCCTAATACGGCTACTGAAAGGACCAGCGAGCGTAGAGGAAGTTGCTCATGCGAGATATACGAGCAAAAGAAACTACTAACAGCCGGGGTACCGCTTAAGTAACATTCAAGAGAAGACAATGCATTTCAATGAGATACAAGAGAAATATAAGTAAGGTCAGGAAATATTTAAATGTAATGCATGAGAAAGACCAGGAACCAGCCTTGGCAAAAAGAGGATATTGCGGAAGAGAAGTCTGAATAAAACAAGAAGAATTCGCACGGGAGTGCTTTCAAATTACATGTAACAGAGCGGGGGCGGTCACTTTTATTTTTATGAAAACCCGATGGCGTAGACGTCGATAATGCGAATTGTTTCACTCCGCCTTTCAGAAAGTGCAGGGCAGAATCAGGTGGAGGAAAATCATGCAATGGGACAGGAAATCCGGGGCTTTTAAATCGATGAGATCCGGATCGTAGAAAATCCATGATGTGGCGGACGAAGGTACCATGATTTACGGAGCAAAGTATACTTGGTGCGTTTAGCGAAGTCTTCAACCTGAGATCCGAGGAGAACATTTATCCAGGACCCAAGACCATCTTCCACGAGCTCCAGAAAATTTCCATAACTCAAGACAGTTTTCCATGACTCGAGATAATTTTTCATGAGTCTATACGACTTTCCACATACCGTTTGTACTACAAAGTGCATCCCATCGACTCGTAGACTCGAAATAAATAGATTCTAACAAGAAAAATTTCCGTGTTCGAATTCAGAGGGAGGCGAAACAATTTAAGAGCGCAATACGAAGGATAATCCGTTGCATTGAAAATACAGCTGAAGTTACTTTAGTGCTCTTGTTCGCTGCTTTCTGAAAAGTGCGGGCTACAAATTTTTGCCGAATTAAAAACCTCGAGTGTTCTATCGTTCGAGAGTGTGGAGGTGGGGATGGAAGGGTTGAGGAGTTTTGGGCGGATTGCAGGCGACGAGGAACGATCCCATTGTTGTCGAGGAAGTTCAGACCGTCCGTAGATTCTCCGCGACGAATGCAATTCCCGAAGTTCTGATTTCCTATTTAACGAACAGCCCTCCGGTCTTGATAATGTGTCTGTTTCTTGCGCAAACTGTGCCACGGGACGGGTGAAAGGGGCTGGGAAGGTCTGGGGTGAAACTTCGGGACGATTAAAAACCTTAAAGAGCCACGGCTGTGCAAGCAGCGGATCCTGAATGGGCAACCGCCGCGTCTCTATCTCTCCCTCTTTGTATACCGTATACACGGATTGTTCCACATGAAATCGAATACGGTTTTACGGCCGAAGTTTATTATATCGCGGCCTGTGCAAAACTGCGAACAGCTTAAATCATTTTAACGGCCGCGCACGGAATTTCTCCCAAGACAATCGAGAAGTTCTTGCTGAATGGTCCGACCTACCCTAAAGCGTCCACGGTTTTTCATTATGCGGTTTGAATTATCTGGAACAGCTTCCCACACAGTATCAAGATTTTTTATGTGTCGAAACAATTTTGTATTACTCGGTAAGACTTTTCATGGCTCGAAACGATTCATCAAGAATCTGTACGATGTTTTATTCGTATGCTCCAATTTTTCCACGATTTGAATGGCTTTTTCAGGTATCGACAAGATTTTCCATGATTCAAATACATTTTCAATAACTTGAGACGATTTTCTATAACTCGGCACAATTTTCCTACATCTGACTCATAATGCGATTTTCCATGATGTGAAAATATTTTCTATGACTCACTTTCTATAACTAGCAACGCTTTCCCATGAGTTTGACGAATTCTAAACAATTTCCCATGACGCTCGTGCATTTTAACACGGTTTCTTGAAAAAGATCAAGGTAATGTTGATTTATTCACATTTCGACCCGTTGTGTCACTGAACAAGTTACCCCCTGCGACAGTTATTAATAATAACGGTGTCGTAACTTTTAATGCTTGCACACAGGTCAGCATACTAATGAAATTCGTAACCTTGCTGGTTGCAGGTGGTGAGAGCTGCGAGCCCGGTACTCCTCCGCGTGATCGTGCTGGGTGCATTTTTCATATATTGCACAGTAAGTGTTCGCCTCTTTACTTTTTACGATTGTGAAGAATAGCCATTGCTGGCAAAGGTTTCTCTCGCTGGAAACCCTGCCGCGCCGGCTGAAACGTTCTCTATGACTCTCGTAAAATGCTGCGATATTTCTTTTTGGTGGTGACGCCGGTAAAATAAACAATTGCACGGCGATTTCGTCGTGGTAAATTGAAAGACCGCCATTCTTCGTAACGCCGGGAGTTTTGTCCGATCTCCGTCAGTCCGAATGAACAACGTTTATTTTCTGCGGCATCCGCGAGGAAAACTGTTCGAAAATAATCGATATAATTCGGAACGGATACATGTCGGAGGTATCGCAAAAAGATTTTTCCCACGGAAGTCTCATGGGAAAATCATTGGAGTTCGAGGAAGACCGGGTGAATTATATGTGGACTGACGGGAATCAATTTCCTTTTGTTTCAGACGATTGTAATGTACCCCCGTCCAAACGTCATAACGTGTACGGTGCGAGTATGGCTGCGAGAAATTGGATTCTCTCTCACCTACGGCGCGCTCATGCTCAAAACCTGGCGGTGAGTACGAACCAACGTCCCACCGAATAATATTTGACCCTGCTGAGAGCGGTTTCAGTGATCCGCCGCTCGCTGAAACCTTTTTAAAAAGGACGGCCGCGTACAAGGAGATCGCCGACCGAGAAACTTGAAAGTTTCATGTTGGTCTTGAAAATTTTTAATAGCTTCTGCAAACCACTTTAAATATTTGAAGTGTGCACAGATCATAACCAATTTGTCCCGATTGTCACCGTCGCCAACTGAAAAGATTCTACATGATTTTACGAATATTTCTGTCAAACGTGGTTTTTGGCATTCTGAAACAATTTGTTAAGAGCTCAATGAATTCTTGAAGAGCCAGGACGATTTTCCATAAATACACTGAATTTTCCATGACTCAAGATGATTCTTTAGAACTCAAGACAATTTTCAATGATTCGACACAGTACAGTTTTCCAAGACTCCAGATTATATCCGCGAGTCCACGCTAATTTTTCATGACTCAAGACAATTTTCCATTAGCCGGGACGATTATTCATCTGTATAATTTTCTTGCGAGTTGATATACGACTTTCTAAACCCGCAGTATTTTATTCGCACGTCCACGCTTCGAAATAACGTAGCTGTAAAGGATATAAAACCAGAGGCAACTCTTTCATCATCAGAATGGAAATAACAGCCAACCAGATGAATTATCAATCGTTTTCATATGAATTTCTATGGTGAATATTAATCTCCACGTTATCGTGAATTACATTCACGTTTCCTGCAACACCTGCGCAATGAATTCCTGGCGGAACGTCGGAAACTCATGGAACTCGAGCCCGATTTAATACCCGGTGCGGAAAGTTTGACGGAATATCATAATTTTTCACGTCAGATATGAAGATACTTCTGAAACATTCCGCATTTAATTATAATCGCATCTGTGCCTCAAACATTCTCCGGAATTGTGAACAAAATTTACCATAAATGTGATTGTGACTCACACAAGGCTTATCCATAACTCAGAGGACTTTTCCATGACTTCAAAGTATTTTCCATGACCAATAATATTCTTCCGCATTTAAAAAGTGGTCTTCCATAACTAGGGATCAATTTTCAAAGTTAATACCAGTTGAGTAATTTAAGAAACTACTACTATTCCCTGGAGATAGGAAGATTTTAAATTTCGGAATTACCCTGCCCTCTTCAATCCTCCTAAGCTGACTGAAGAAATTTTTACGGGTAGCAGGGATCAATATTATCATTATATAGGAGGCAGAAGGTGAGGAAGGCCAGGCTCTCCTCCTTGGTCAGGCACCATTCGATAACTGGCTTACGAATTCAACGAGCGATCCTCCAGCAAACTTTTTTCTTGGCTTCGATCAGAAGTGTGGGGGAGACCCGAAGGTGGGCAGTCGCGTTCGATGAGGAAAATAAGGGATGAAACCGACGGCGATCTTTATCCCGGGCTTTCCTGAGTACCGGAAATCCGGCGAGCATCGACGAGAACAATTTCGCGGGCAAGATGGGAAAAAGAAGGGAAGCGGAAGTTATACACTGGCTGACCAGCAATCGCCGAGCTACTTCAAGCCATCGGTTCGAGTCAATCGTCGGCGATCCCTATTCGACGGCTGACGCGTCTGTCGAAAAAGAACGAGTCGAAAACCTAAGAAAATTTGGAAAGCTGTATTCTGACGTTGCATCGCTACACTCGGGTCTTTCCATCCATCGAAAAATATCTGGACACTTTAAGGACGTCATCTATGTTTGGGAAAAACGTTTTATAAACTACTGGAAATTTATTCAATTTATGGAGAAACTGTGTATTGAAAATTTGTTGAATGTTCTTGAAATAAATTCTGGGTCATGGAAAATTCTTTGAGTCATGGAAAGACAGTTCTCGATATCGAGAGTCACAGGAAGCTATCTTAAATTATGGATAAAAAATAAATATTGGCATAAAAAATAAAAATATTAAACATGTTCTTCAATTCTTTAACAGAAATTACATGGAAAGAGAGGATGCAAATCTTAAAGAAAAACATTGTGCAAGAGTTGCAAAATCATGTTGATGCCTAGAGGAAAATATTAGAAAATGCGTGGTCATAAATCAAAAATTAATTAATTATCGCGTAACCGCCAAGTCCACGTTCGAAAACTCTGAACCGTGGCAGGTGTCAGCGAAACTTTTGCTTTTCATTAATCAGTTGATCAAAAGCTGTAAGGTATTCTCGGACCGTTTGAATGGATCGAGCAGTTCCGGGCTGCGAGTTTGCAATTTAAAAAGTTGAATTAAGTTGAAGCGTCAGAATGATTCAAAGTCTCGCGCGGACAAGATAAGTTTGAAAGTCGCGCGTACTCGCGAGTAGATTGAATAGTCCCGGCGTAATCGAGAGTCCATTATTCTTCATCAACTTCCACCCTGCCGTTGATTCATATTTTTCTTATCATTTGAAACATCTAGTTGAAAAGTTCCCATCGAGTTTCCCCATTAATTAAAAGGGTCCTTTAGTCGGCCGCTGTTTATTTGGTTCGGTTGGACGACTAGCATCCGCTGGAAACAGCGAAGAATCTTGTTTCGAGGCGAACCGTTTGTGCCACGCTTTGAATAAATTTCGTTATTACAGAAACTGGACTCCGTTGAACGACGAATCGATTTGATACTGTAATCAGTGGACAATAGGATCTCAATCTGCGACTGATTTAAATTGAAACAGGTTCCCAGTTGTAATTTAGACGTCATTTACAGTATAATTTGTTGCTTCGGTTTGAACCAGTCTCATTTTCTTTTACCGACGATAATGATGAAGAGGATTCCAACGCTTAAGGATCCTCTTACAAACTTGTCGTTCGTTAGATGTATGTCCAGATTGATTCGAACCTCTCCGAGGATAGCGGTGACGGCGTCATAGTAAGTAGCAGCTGGTATACACGTCAAGAAACTTGCATCCGACTTGTTACTTGAGGTCAGATCGATAGTGTTTGCTAGGTCAGCTTGCCAGGGAGGCTGACATCGCTTGTCATACCACGTAACTACCACCTGTATGGTAGTAGGGGATCGAGCAACATGGGTTATTCTCACGATGCTCTTCCACGGGTTCAGCATAATTTTCCTAGAATGCGGTTTTCTATGACTCAAATTGATTTACCATCAGTAGTAGTTCCATTGTATAACAGAAATTTTCTGGATATTTTCCGTGAATCAAATTCAGTTTCCACGAGTCGTAATGCTTCTCCACGATCAAGGATGATTTTCCATTATTCGCATTTCTTTTCCATGACTCAGAAAAATTTTCTATGACTCGTACATTACTTTTCTACGACTTTATACATTTTCCATGACTGATTCTGCTGTTTCACCGCATGGAACATCCTTCTAAACAATTTCTAACCTAACCCGGACCCAACCAAGTCCCACCGCTGACTTGCGTCCTAACCCCGGCCGCAGTCTGTCGCAGCTCGGGACAATTTCTATCCTAAAGATTAGAGAAGCGATGGACGTAATCGTCCAACAATAACCCAAGAGCTTATTCCGGTTGACAGATCCGGAATAACTCAGTCAACGTCTCTCCGCGAGCAAGATGCAGCTGCAAATGTCATGTAATCCTCCCAGTAACCTTTTTACCTATTCAATAGAGACGTATCTGGTCCGCTCCCAGCCGATGCTGGGCGATACCCGGGATTAAAGGACAAAGTATAAAAGCTGGTTCGTCCTGAATTCGATGGGATGAGGCAGAGGGGACGGGTCCACGTCTCTATTAATGCTAACTCTTCCTCGAAAGGAGTAGAGCGCCAGGAGTTGCACGGGGGCTGGGGAAACTTCGCCTGAGGACGTCTGACGCTGTTTCTTAAGCGGTAGTAAGACTCCCACGGCTTTCATTACGTAAATTCAGCTGTACCGGCGGGTTTCTAATAGGCGCAGCCTCTGAATGGACTCTGCGACGATTCCGGAAAAAGGTCCGATCCTCCTACGTTGCCTCTGCTACTCACAGTCGCCTTTATACCACCGAACAACTTCGAGAAGATGCGTCCTTTGAAATTGTTTTCCTCCCACGAGGCGATCTTTCGTGCAGAAAATCATTTTCCTTGACTGCATGCGACTTTCCTTGACTCGATACAATTTTCCATGTTCTAACCACATTTTCACAATTTGCGGTGATTTTCCATAACTTGTGAGGTAATTTTCCACGACTCACCGATCCTTTCTTAAACCGAATATTGTTTTCCATGGTTCAGAACAATTATCCAAGACCCAAGGTAGTCGTTCATGACTTACAAAGATTTTCCAAGACTCACAACGATATCACGTGACTGAGACAATTTTCCCAAAATGCAAATCGTTGTTTCATCGTTGTCAGCACTTCTCCACGGCCGTAAATCGTTCTACAGAACTCGGCGCAGTTTTTTCGCGACAGCTTGGTATCTCCCACAATTTTCCTTCGCACCAAGATAAATAGTTCTCCGTGGCACCAATTTCGGAAAGTGGAATCTGATCGAAGATATATCAAAAGTTCTATTATTCTCAGTCAGGGAATAATATATTTGGTAAAGATGACTCTTTTCAATCGAAAATTGGAATTCTTTCCCCGTTACAAAAGAAACGTCCATTAATGGCGATTGCTTTTCCTCTGACTACACTTCCGTTCAAAACAAATAACATTGCAGCCAACCGGGGAGCTCCGCCTCTTGGAAAAATACCGTGAACCACGGTGACCATTTTTATCTGCAACCAACGGAGTAGCAGAGTTCGAAAATTTCCCGATAGTAAAAGAGATACGGCGCGACATTTCCTGCCAGGCGGAATCTCAATTCGCAACGCGGTCTATGAAAGACGGGTACATCTAAGAGAAAAGATGAAGGAAGAGATCGACTGTCAACGACTCAAAGCTTTAGGACAATGGAGACAATTGAGTTTTTTCGGACTAGCTGTTGTAGTTGGGTTGAGCTAGTAGATAGTAAACAATTCAAACAACTTCTAAACTAACAATTTTAAAGCATAAGTTCCTTAACCCTTCACTGCATGATTTTTTCAATTGGGATGAAAAAATTGGAAGGTCAGTTTTTGTGTTTTATTTAAGGGAAAAATATTTTTAAAAAACAATTGAAACAACATTTTCAGAAAAAAAATTTACACTAAGCAGCGAAGGGTTAATACACAGTTGCGTACATCTGATGTACCAAAGACCGGAAGCGTATAGAATTACTTTTGGGGTTTGAACTCTGATTCGAAAAACCTTTTTCTATTCGCAGCCGTTTTCGAGGTACAGTTTGCTCTATGCGTTATAGGGAACATGTTTGTTTTCTCTATACGCTATAGAGCTGTTTGTTTGCTTGCAGGATATCGGTTATATTCCGAGTGAAATCGGCTCGCGCAGTCAAAATAACAGACGGCAGCTTGCTGAAGCGGCTTGGCATCATCGTGATGATATTCAGCGTGTTCCTGGGTATCCGGACTCTAGTTGCGCCGCCGGTAGTGATAGTCGCCCGGACTGCAGACGACCTGAAAGCTTATCTGTGCCGGACGGACTGGTGGGATCACAGCTTTACCACACGTGAGTAGCTCTCGTCGTATTCCACGAGTCAGTGAACACACACCGATCCCGATACGGGTCTCCAGAACTCTTCGAACTCGGCTGAAGCTGTTCGCCCGTCGCTACAAATAACTATTAATTATTACCCGACAAGCCGGTGCGGCGGTGTATCCCCACAATTAAACGCTGTCGTCGATTGTGGACAAACATTTTGTTCCATGGAAACGCAATTTGCCTTATTAGAAGCTTCCCTGGCAGTCTCGTGCATTTGCCACGTCATTATAGTCGAGTTACAAGCTGCCATTAATCCCGCGAATAACGCGGTACGTTATTAACGAACTAGGAGCTGTCTGCTGTTAACAGGCTGGCGACGTCTATGGAAAATTGAAAATTTTCTATATTGATTGGGAAGAAGTAGCAATTTTTCAAAGTTCTTTTAGCGGCTGTAATGTCTGAGAGATAGGAGGAAAAAGAAGTGAGAGTTTATATATAGGGATCGGTGATGGATCAGATAGTAGCGAGAAAGGTCTTTCGCTATCTGTCCATCTTGTGGCTAGGGTAGGGGTTAGCCGCCGCATTCTAATTTCTTCGGACAAGTAGAAGTGCAGGTGTGTCGCTAATCAGACAAGTAGAATTGGTCTGAGATTAATCTATTTTAATTTTCAGTAGACTCTGAATGAATAAGAAATTTTAATTATGGGCACTTGCACGGCTCGCAAAGGGACTGTCTTATTATTTTTTTGAGCCGGCAGACCGTGCTCGGGAAATACAGGAACGGTTGTTAAGTATTTGTCGCAGAGAACAGTACAAGGTATTTAACTGTGGCCAGATTGCTTAATCCCAGTGTGGGATTCAATTTTCAGACGGAGTTGGGTATTCCCACGCGCTTTATGGTAACTCTTTTCCGAAGCTTTTATCGCGCAATCCGGTCCGAGAATCCTGCTTCTATATGTTTCAAGAATCCGGTTCCACCGGGGCGGATTCATATTTTCCCTTTCACATTTATTTCTTTCATTCTTCGCCATCCGAGGTTCAGGCTCGTTGGCTCCAAAGAATTCCCTTCCGTGGAAGGGTGACAGGATAAAAGGAAATCCTGTGGAACTTGCGCCAGCTTCTCCGGAACACCCGAGACCTCTCGCTCTGCCCCGCTATCTCCCTTTACGAAGTTCGAGGATCCCTCTGACGTAGGGTCAAAGGGGAGCAACTTGGAGAGAAGATCCAACGTGCATGCGGTTCCCTTCGAACTAAGTGTCGGCCAATTTATTGCGCTCCGCGGCGCGTCTATAGATCGATACGATCAAGCCATCTTCTAGCCAACCGTGCGAACGGATTATTCGGTCCAACATACTAAGTTCATAGTTCCGAAATTTGAAAACGATCCGCTCGACTTTAAACCGTGTAATTGATTCAATAGTGGCTCAAAGGAACTAAGTGGAACGAGTCTGCTTTAAGTCAGACCGTATAAGGGGCGAATCTCTGCTATAGCCGACATGTGGAAAGTCTGCTTCGAACCAGACGTGCAAGGCGGATCTCTTTAAAGTAGATATGTCCAAGTAGAATCGGTCTGTCTTAAATCAGACGAGAAGGAACCAAATTATTGTAAGCCAGCCAAGCAAAGGACAGCTTTATATCAACAGGTAAATCAGGCCTTGTCTGATTAATAACGGACATATTATACTTGTCCGATAAATTACTGGTATATTCTATTTTTCTCACGGAAAGGTGAAAAATAAGAATAAATTCATATCCTGGGCAAACTTTTAGTATCGATCATCCAAATGGAATCAGTCTGTCTTCAATCAGACGAAAAGAACCAAATTATTTTAAGCCAGCCAAGCAGAGGACAGCTTTCAATCAGCAGGTAAAATTAGTGATGGGATAGAAGATGACCTTCTGTCTGACCAATGACAAACAAATTATACTTGTCTCATTAATGACAGAGTACTTCTACTTGTCTGATAAATTACTGGTATATTCTACTTGTCTCACGGAGAGGTGAAAAATAAGAAAAACTTTATATTCTGAGGAAACGTTTAGTATCAGTCATATTCATATCAGTATTCCCGGGATACCAATCCTGGTACACGGACCAATCTACTCGGCACACTTTAGAAACGTCCGTTCGCTTTCTTGCTGTCTGTGTCGCGAAGAGATCGCCGTCTGGAATTTCAATGAGTCGCTCGCCGAAATTGCCGGGAATTCCCCTGTGTTTTTCCGCTTTTAATGACCCCTCGAAAAATTCTTCGAACCACCTTCTAGACGAAGTTCCTCCGTATCCGAATTCCGATCGCGTTCGACGACAGATACTTCCTGGATCTTCGTCGAAACCCTCTTTACCGTGCTCGTGGTAAGAGCACGACGAAAATCAATATAATGTCATTTCAATTTCTCGAAGTACTTATCTTAAAAATTTTTAAATTTTTCATTCCCCTAAGACGGTTCAAAAAAATTTCAATTTTTCCTCTCCTCTGGAGGTCTGCAATTTTGCGGTTGCGCAAATTGAGATGGTTAATTTTATTCTAATTTTATTCATTGCTCTAATATCAAAAAATATTATCTTAAAAAGATGTTCTTCCCATCAATTTCCGTGCATATAACATGATGTATGGTAAATATTGCGGGTACTGTAAATAATTTCATAGTGCTTTCCGCTCTGGTAATATTTCCAGAGCTCATCAGGAGCTCCAGGCTCATCGTTTTCCAGGTGGCTTTAATATTCTAGATGCTCCTGACGTGGTTCGTAATCATTGAATCCCAGAACGTATGGCGAGCCACGTAGTCGCTGCGCTGCCATCTAAATCAGACCGTATTAGCTTCATAACTTAATTGCACGACCCCTTTTTCGAAGCTTATCCCGTAATTTCTTGCCGGTGATTCTTTACCACGGTGTTCGTACCATGATCCCATTGCCAGACGTAATAATTGCACCGTGAAGCTCATTCCCCAAAGCCATCTACTTGTTTCCATCTTCGTGATTTTGTTGATCGAGCAAACGTTTCCGACGCGTCTGATAATATTTACAGGACTCTCGTCGTTTTATACAATTAGTCATTTTACGGTCGTCCGATTCGCTGACCTGTTTCACTCGTTTGACGACAAACACGCAGATTCTACTGCTCCATATACCCACTCATTCTACTTGTCCGAGCAAACGTTCGGTTATACTACTGGCGTGCTCTGAATACCCCGTTTCATCGATTTGTCTGTCTATAGAAACGCCTGCACCACTTGTGGGGTTGTGCAGCCGACTATTACACCGCGTAATCGCACTGTCTATTCTTTTTAATCATTTTCCGGCTTGATTGTTTCCTACTGTGCCAGTTATAGGATACTTGTCTGATTTTTCAACTTCTTGTGCTACTGGCAATCTCAAAAAATCTGTATACATGTCACTTGTTGCTGTACTGTCGTCACTTATACTACTCGTTCGATTATACACTTTCTTACGATATTTGGCTTTCTCAGCCTCTTTTCTTCAGCTTGAAACAATTTTCTATAACTCAAATCAATGTTCCATGACTTATAATGATTTTTCGTGAGCCAAAACAGTTCTTCAGGATTCACACTAATTATCCACGACTATGAATTATACTCAATTTTGAAAAATGATGACGTTTCCTAGTTGAGCATGTCTAATCTTCGCATTATTATCTCATCGTGAAAATTTTAAGAAAAATAATAATAAACGAAATAGATGTCACCAAAGCGAAAAATTTTGTTCGCCTCGAAAATTCAGATACCACAGAATTTTTACGAGGTCCGGGAACGTCGTCTCGTTAAGCGGACGCACAATACCTGAAATATCGCGGGTCGCATGATCAGAACGTCTTGAATTCGGTTCCACCGACTATGAAAAATTTCGGACTTTGACTATTCCGTGGCCACCGAGGATCTTCCGCCCGTTTTGCATTGGAAGCCGGCCAAAAGGGAGCAATAGCTCCCTCCCCCTATCTCCCCCAGCCGTGAAAGCTTCTATTTGTTAAAATGCTGGCGTTATTCCCAGACGCAAAGCCACACGGCGGTCCATCACCTTAACCTGCCCACCGTATTTCTCTCTTTCTCCGAGAGAAAAAAAGAATTTGCATTTCATGGGCACAGGCTATAGAACCGGTTATCGGTCGCAAATAAATTTATCACCGAAGATTCCTCAGTCTAGCCCCGTTCAACCCTCGAGGGAGCAATCACTTTCAGGATAGGTTTCCTCGAACCGAGAGGAGCGTTCCAAGCAATTAAGGTTGCACTACGAATCAGTAGGAACTGATATTCTGGAACTTTCCGCGAAGAAAGTTAGCCGGAGCCATGGCACATACAGCTTGGCAACTTAGATTGAGTTCACCCCCTCGAATTATTCGACATGCAAACTGAAGAATGATATATTCTAAATACCACCGGTTAACGGCCCCAGATTTCACTAGAGGGACGATCAATAATTATTTAGGTGATTGTCAAGCGCGTATTCCTCTGAGAACCGATTTCAAATGTTCCGTACTCTCCATTTATCGTTATTCAACATATTGGAAATGACTCTGTACTAAGTTCAATGATACTGTATATTTTTATGCTGAGTTTCATTATTTAATTTTTCACAACTCGTTCTCAGTTTTCCATGACTCACAGTCGTTTTTCCGTAAGTCATTCTAATTTTCCATGACTCGCAGTCGGTTTTCCGCAAGTCATTCTAATTTTCCATAACTCAAAACACTTTTACATGCTCCACAGGACTTTTCCACGATTCACTGTACATCTACATGACTCAAGCCCATTTCTCACGACTCACTGTCGTTTTTCCGCAAGCCTTTCTAATTTTCCATGACTCACAGTCGTTTTTCTGCAAGTCATTCTAATTTTCCATAACTCAAAACACTTTTAAATGTGCCACAAGACTTTCCCACGATTCACTGTACATCTACATGACTCAAGTCCATTTTTCATGACTCACAGTCTCTTTCGGATCACTATTTATTATGCCAAGAATATTCATATTACCGAAACAGTGTCGTAATTTTGATTGTACCGAATAACTTGCAAATAACATCGTAGATTCGGCAGTTACTATATTTTCCCGATAAATCGGGAGAATTCTCGGAGAAAGACTTCATCCCGTTCTATTAGACCGTTATGGCTACGGACGTAAAATTCGTTAGCCAGCCGTTCAGTAACGCGGAAGCCGTCTGCAGGCAGGAATATTCGGCAACTAATGGAGCGGACCGAAATTTATAGCTAAAGATGGCTCGAATAAACTTATCGTTTCGCAATACCCCGGAGGCATCGTAATACAATTTATACAGCGGCTCGGCTTTCTCAAAAACAGAACACAGACTAATTCAATATTTTGCCAGGAGCAGCAGGTCGGAGGCCACCGCCGCCGCTGCCGCCTGGTTGGGTTCCACCATCGTAAACCGCGGAAACGCGTGTGTCGTTCGTTTTTCCGCAATTTTAGTGCCGCGGAGACCGAAAAGCTGGGCTTCGTTACAGCAGCACAGACACCGTCCCCTGGAATCCCTCAACCAGACACACTTTATTACATCGTTTCCGGACGAGAATTCTCGTTAATATGCTTTCGCGAATTCTGTGCAGCTGAAAGAAACAACAGTAAATTTCATTTGTGCTGTAACGAGCACTTTTACGGTCTAATTGGAAAATATTTTCATACACATCGGAATAAACAATTTTTCTTTACCGTTGCCTCAAACTACGGTGAATCAAGAGTACAAGCTTCGATTTCCTATCTCCACCAGGGTAGTAGTTACCTCAAAAATCAATATATCAGTTTTTGCTACTTTTTAACGATTTAATAGTGTGCTAAATTTTCGAAAAAAATCTGATACGTTGCTGGTATTGACTCACAGGTTTAAGATTTTTTTTACGTTCTTTTACCTCGAAATTGTGGCTGTGGAAAGTGAAAATAACAGATAGGTGGAAGACTACCTAATATTTTCTCCATTTGTTTGCCTTGATCGATACGAAGGTTAGATAATTTTTTCAGTATATTCTGCGAAATATTTTGCAGCTCAAATGAATAGAAATATTGAAAAAATTCGATGAAGTGTAAATTGAATGTGTTCATGTTTTATGTGTATAACAAGCAGGCTAGGGTAGGAAAGGTTAGGTCACGTGAGATTAGGTGTGCCAAGGATTTCGGTCTGGCCAATTGCGAACTTTTCCACGTTCAATTCAAAGTACCGCGGATAGTAAATTAAAAGTGGGTCATTAAACGAACACGCGCGGCTGTGTGTGTACAGTTCGCCTCGCCATTTCCCGTCGGCATTTTGCAGCGCGTTCGCCGAACACGATGAGTATGTATTGCGAGGCTGTTTCGATGATCAACTTCCGTCGGATAATCTGTTTCAGAACCGCGGAATCGTTGGAGCGGAATGAGAATCGTATCCCGCGCTCGTTACTTTTCATTCCGCGATAAGATTGGGTATCATTTCTTACGCTTTCCTCCCCATTTCACCCTTTATTTGCAAACGCTCGGTGTTTGAGCTCGAGGGGGAATTTATTCTAGCGGGCGATTCGCGCGAAACTTTGCCTATGGGAAATAATAATAAATTCTTTCCTCCTGGTTTTCTCCATTCACCGGTGGACCAACGGAGGGGAGGAAATTTCCGGCGGCATATACTTCTTGAAAATTTTATTTAAACCCAACATTACTCGTTGGAAACTATCGAAATGTCGGCCAAGCATATTCCAATATTTCTGCCAGGGGGAATAATATTTCCCTATCGATTAAGGACACGAAACTGAGCGCAGACTGGGTGCGTGGCAACAGGAACGAACTATTCCAAACGGAATGCTACGGATTTCGTTTTGACATTTCACTATTCATTTTGAAAAATTAATTAAAGCCTGAGTAAACACTTCCGAACACATTCAATCTTAATATAGTATATTTAGATTTAATTGACATTTCTCGGCTGGATAAATATACATTTTGAAAAGTTAATTAGAGCCGGTGTAAACACATCCGAACATATTCAATCTTAATATAATATATTTGGACTAAATGATTTTCGAGCCTGAGTATTGAATATTTTTCTGTGATATAAAAAAACGTATTCAACAATAAAATACCAACAGAATAATAAAAAATCAATCGATCCGCGGAATGAAAAGTGAGCCGCACGAGAGCGGAATAATAGATTTATTCATTGGATCGATTCGATGTTATTAGAAGAAAAATCGCGTGGATTGGGGCACGAGCGTGGCCGTACCTGAATCCCGAAATGCAAATCGGAGTATTACAGGATCCGTCGATCGGTCGCGGAGATTTCCAGCGTTCGAATAACCGATCTCTCTCTCTCTCTATCTATCTACGGGCTGAAAAGCGCGGCCTGGAATCGAGAGGTCCGCGATAATCGCCTCGATAGAAGCAGCAACTCTCGCCGCTCGAAATCGGCGAGAGGACCAAGTTTTTTCTTGGCGCGGGATTCACGGGAAATTGAAATCCACGCGGCAGGGAATTTTAATTCGGTCGTCACGGATCGATCGGATCGGCGCGTCTCTCAAAACACCGCCGAGTTACCCGACAAATATATTTAGTCGATGGACGGCCTCACCGTAATGGAACTGTTTACGTACCATTTCGAATCGAACTGCAATGATGCAGCTGCAAAAATCACGCTCCGGTGTCAATATTTTATTTTCAAATTTACACAGCAAACAGCTTGACCAAACTGAGGTCTATTGCGTGATCAGCAGCATAAATGCAATATGGCCAGATCCCAGTGGTATAAATGTAGACTTGGTCAGACCAATAGTACATAGGGTCACGAAATTATATGTCATGGCCAGCATAGCGTGATTCTACACCAACGATTTAGTAGAAATTGTCATAAAAAAACTCCCCACAAAAATTGACCTGGACCTTGTAAATTAAGGTAAAAAAAGAAACAAAAACAAGCTTGTGCATAGGCTTGGAAATATTGTGAACATATACATAGTTAGGTTGGTACGAGTGTATATCTGGTTTCACTTTCAAAAAATAGCGGTCAAAATGTTTGATCACTTTAACATAGGACATAGGTTAAATTGCATTATATTTTTATGACTCTTTGCTATACTTTTATACAAGTAGACTTTACTAGACTTTTATACTATACAATCAACGCATAAACTCGATTTTTTCAAAATTCTGACATGCCGCGTTTTTTTTGACAACCACACATGCATGGTCAGCAGAAAAGTATAAACGTAGATATGGTCAAGCCAGTAGAATAAATGTAGATACGGTCAGCCGCGTAGTGCAAGCTCGTGTATGCAGAGGAAAGTGGCATGAATATGGGTATTGTCAGACCAGTAGTACGAACCTAAATATAGTAAAACCAGTAGTACAAGCTCGTGTATAGTCAGGAGACTACCGCGAGTACGAGTATAATCAGCTCAGTAGTACAAGCTCGCGCATCGTCAGACAAGCTGTATAAACGTAAGTATGTCGAGAACAGTGGTACGAGCTGCTGCACAAACAGGAAGGAACTGCGTCGCAGTACGAATTCTTGCCTGATCAAACTCACGAAACATTAAACGGTGTATATGAACAATTGGCACGGTCCAGGCAAACGTAAAGGGCCTTTATCATAGAGAAAACAATTGAAACACGTAGTCAATTAGGGAATGTAAGCAAAATCAATCTGCCAATGGAACAATGACTACATCGGAAATTATATCTCTCGCTTCCAGAGCTATCCAGTACGATCTCGTTCTACCGCGTCATCGCAGAATCGGACTGCGCAAAAATTACACGGGATTGTACGCGAGATTGATTACAAATTTTCAACGAAATTACATGAGCCGGACGCTTAATCATACGTGATCATCGACGAAGTGACGTTTATGAAATTTCCGGAACGATTCCAGCAAAGAGTATGATTGATTTGCGCCGCGCGGGTGAACTTTAACGTCGATGAATCGCGGTAGAATTGTTGCTAATCCACCGCCAGCTGTCAATCGCGCGAAGAAACGAGGGGAATATATTTACGTTGTTCTGCGACGATAAATTATCGCGTAAAGAGCTCCCTGAATACCGACAAATGTCAACATTGATATCATTTACTTTATCGTGTACTGCTCTGTTGTATGTGTCTGACTATACAGTGATTCGTATCACTCGTTTTGCCATATGTGCACTGATACTAATGGGTCCATCATATCTATATTGATACTACTCATTTGACAATACCCATATTCGTACTACTTTCTTCATTTCTCTAAAAACATGCTGACTCTTATTACATGTCTGATCGCATGCTCCATGTATTATGATTTAATTTACTTGTCTGACAATTAAGATGTTCATACTACTTTCATACTATATTTATTTGTTTATTTTTTTGGAAGCGTTGTTATAATTATATATTAATATTTTTCCCTTAAATAAAACACAAAAACTGACTTTCTTTCAATTTTTTCATACTAATTGAAAAAATCGTGCAGTGAAGGGCTGATGCGTAAGTATTGATTACAAACGAATGAAATTTTATTGCATGCAAAATGAAACGCGGAACATTCATATTTGGTAGACTTTGTTGAGAACCTTCATCACCAGTCTGGCTCGTCAAACAACGGCAAGGGGTTAATATAATGAAGCCAACAAAGATAGTACGAACAGGCTTCGAAATAACGAAAAGAGAACAGACAGAGAAACATCGCAAAATCGGAATGCCAACTAATCCTGTGCCAGGATGAACTTCCAGATACGTTCACTTGAACTCCGACCAAAGGACACGCTCTCACCACCATACGTCCGCCCAAACACAAAAATAAAACGAAACGGTCCGCGGATAAAACAGTCCGAGCACGTAACAGAATTTTTTCCGGCAGTCTCGCGACAGACGGTATCACTCGATCGAGCAGGGGCAGCTTTACGAGGATTTTTTCTCCGACCTCGACCACGTATTCCGACGAGAAAAACGTATCCGGTGGCTGGCCAGGCCGATAAACCACCCTGGGAACTTGTTCGACGACTGTCGTTAACGGCTAGCCGTGGCCCAGGAAAAACGCTGATGGCTCGATATGGTTGCTGTAACCCCGGGAAAAACTGTTTTCCTTCGAGCTTTTCCCGTTCTCGCGGACAGCTCTTCTGATGAGGAAAAACAACCGAAGTGGCGCGACGTGTTTCGACGTAAACGCTTTGACCCCAGTTCGAGAGCGGGAAATTATTTATGCGAACGTTAAACGTAATTCATTGCGATGCATAAAAACATAATGAAATTTTACTCCGCGAAATCATCTCCGAACCCTTTGACGCTCCGAAAACTTGGCATAGCGAGTTTTACTTGGAAAATCTAATTTTTTTCAGCATTCAGGAAGCAATATTTCGTTGCTCGAAAGTATAGCTTTTAATTTTAACTTTTAACGGAGTAATCCGTCTCTAACTGAAATTGAAATTTTTGCGAGGGCTCGGAGCAGTGGTCCTTTACCTTGATTTTTATATTTTTACTAAATTGGTGAAATGTACTTTCTAGATATGGTTATCCTTTTACGAAGGATTTAGGATGTAATAATCTCATTGCTTGAGTGTCGTAATATTGTTTAATTTAACTTTTTAGTGGAGTAATTTGTTCCTAACTGAAATTGAAATTTTTTTAATTCGCGAGGACTTCTGGGAAGTCGTACATCGTTGTTTTAAAAAATGAAGAACCAATTTTCTCGTTTCCTTTGACGTAGCCGGCATCGCGAAAATTATAATGGTATTTTTAAAATGAAATTTCTCAGGTTTACTGTTAATTAAAATAACAATGTGTGTGAAGTCTAAGGCGGTTGCTTTATTCGACATGTACTTGTGAGGTTGGAGTAGCCTTGAAATGAAATGTTCATGTAGCGTTTTATCCTGAACTGAAATTAAAATTTTTGTCCCAAGCATGTTAACTCAGTTAGTCGAAGTTTCTAATTCCAGCATTTTCCCTTCTTTCGAATAATTGAGACAATATTTCCGAAAGGATAAAATTGAAATGTTGTCAAACCCAGCTTTTTAGTTTCAGTTTTTAAAAACATTTCATAGTTTTCCACCATTTTCAGAATTGAGATAACATTTTCCAAATGAAATTTCAGTGGAATAAATTCTGTCTGAATAAATTAAATAGTTTTGAAAATTCTTGGAGTGATGTTTGACAATTGCCGAGGGAAAATAATGAAAATCTGTTGCAGTGGAGGTGATGTTCCTAATCTGGGGCATCAGGCTGTGCATCGTGGTGCGGAAAACCCCGTCGGAGTTCAACGAGAGCCGGTTCATCTCGATGGCGATCTACAACGAATTTCTACTCTCAGTCTTCCTCAACGTCTCGATGTGAGTTCTCTCCCTTCTAATTTCGACCTCTCTTCCAGTGAAAACCCTACATATACATATACAGCGAGACTGTACTCCCAACCGGTGTATGTGTGTGTGTAACAGTAATTTCTTACGCAAGGGTAGGAGGAAGCCACAAAATATTAAGTTCGTACTTTGAAGTGGGTGTGATACACGATTTCGTAATTCTTTTTTGTGTGCTGGAAATAAGAGCGCACCGGGAAGGTGGAAACGTGCCGGTGGAATTTCAAAGCCTCGGATTCGCATGAAATTGCTGGCATTGACGTGCGCCCTCGAATGAAACTTTAAATTGGACGACTTCTATGCACTTCAATGCTCCATGGTTTTCCTGTCTGTAACCTGATCCGTACCACTTGCTGTTTCACTACTCGTCCGATTTACATTGATTTCTACTACTTGTCTGATTTACATTGATCTGTCCTACTTGCCAGATTGTATTAGGTTGTTCCATACGAAATGTTCGATCTTTCACAGTAACATTAAACAAATTCAGCTGATACTTTAAACGAACTTACTGATCAAAGTAAACACCAATGTAATTAAAACATTCTGAAAGCGAATCTCAAATTTCTTCATTACATTACATTCGTATTCATTTACGATATTATCATTTCCATTTTGCAGTCCTTTTTTCAATCTGTTATTTTTCCACAGTGTATAAAAACAATACACGACATATTAATTATAATTCAAGATAGAATATTAGGGGTTATCTTTGTACGCCAAAGTTGCATACAGGATGACCAAGAAATGATGTACTTCCTCGAAGGGGATGGTTTCGCAGGTTATCTCAAGTAAATTTTTCCTCTGAGAAAATATTCTTTACAACTTTGGTAATAAATTCTTAACAATGACGTGGAGAACGTTTTTGCAAAAGAAAAAGTTACTACAAATAACCTCAGGTATCACCCCAGTCAAGGAGGTATAACATTTTTGTTATAGTAACGTAGTAAGTAGTAACGACTACTATATCAGTCGTTACTACTTGTCTCGCTATACGTTGATTCGTACTACTTGTTTTACTTCACATTGATCTTTACTACTCGTTCGATTTACATTTATCTAGACTACTTGACTGACCACATTGATCTGTACTTCTGGCTGACCATTCCTCGAGCTGCACCACCTGTCTGACCATACATCGAGCTGTACTACTGATCTCACTGTACATTTCAATCAGTTCCTTTGGTTTTTGGACAATTTGTGGTATCGAAAAGTCACGTGACCCACGAATGACGAAGGCAGTCAGCCTGTGTGGTCCAGCCTGGCCTGTTTCCCAGACACACATCAATGGTGACGCTCAGCCAACGCATCTGCGGAACCTGTAACGTTTGCTGGATGCTACGAATCGTTAATTTTAATAATGTATGCCCGCTGATACCCGGCCACATTCCCCGCGAACTGGAGCAGAACACCGGAAGCTATTATGTCTCCGCACAAGTGCACATATTCCTGAATAAATGACGTCAACGGCGGCCACAGCTTGTCGCCTCGAACTACTGTTCGGAATTACATCGAATTCGCCGGAACGATCTTCGTCACGGTTAAGGCTTCGGACGATTAAAATTCGACAGTCCGTGGGAGTTGATTCGGCCAAATCGATTGTTTCTAATGTTCTTTCGAACTCTCGCTAACTCCTCAATCCTCTATAAATGTCATTCCACTCCAAACCTCGAGATATTTTGGGTCGATGTTGGAACAATAATAGTATTCAACTAGTTGTAACTTTTTGAGGAAGCTCGGAAAATTATGCACTCAGGTCCGCCAACCTATAAAGTGCTGGCACATTAATTTGGAAAGTTGTGCCGTCAGCCCTCAATCTATTCCGAACCTTGAGATTCGTATTTTGGGTCGATATTGGAACAATAATGTTATTCAATTCGCTGTAACTTTTTGAAAAGAGCTCGGAAAATTCGGCCCTTAGGTTAGTCAGGTGACAGACACAGTCAGAATCCTCCAATGTATAGAATGCCGATACACATTAAATCGGAGAGTCGTCAAGAGTAATTCGACCCACTGAATCCAAAGGTTTCCAAGCCGCATGGGTCCAAGGTGGAGCCCACAACCGACGCGTCATTCGCGGCGGTCTTAATCATGCGCATAATTATCCATGAAAGTTGAGAGGCTGTTGGTGTTGAATGGTAAAACAAGGCTGCAAGCGTAATCTTAGAGGAGCAAAGTTGCCCCGGAATCCAGGAGCTCTTGCGAAAGAGAAAACCGAGTAGCAGAACTTCGGGGGTCTCCTCGGAAACTCGCCGAACTTTCGAACCAACCGCTACAAATCGCTCGGTGAACTAAGGTCAATTGATTCATGCCGCTGGCTACTGCTCGCCATCGACGGCTCCGGTACGATTCTATTAGGCTGCGTGTTAGCCTAACCAACTCACTGTCTCAGCCACCGTTGCTATCACAACAAAGCGTCTTAAACGAAAACTGTTCCTTTCGAACCAACAAACAATCCCACCTTGACGACACTTCTCCTCAGAACTGTGGCTTCGGAGCTATCAATGAAAGTGTCTTCCCTTCGACTAGAAACAGCATTTAGGTACATATTTAATGTAAAATAACACGGGAAAATCTTGTAAATTTTTGGCAAACGTCACGAATGTATACCACGTGAAAATGAGCAGGTGCATGATTTATCGCGTTTAAAAAATTCATAGTCGCCCGATTTTTCTGTGCAGCTTCCAGGAAGAAATATTCGCATAAGTCGATTCGTTTCCCCTGTCAGCCAGTGATAACACAACCTTTAGGGAGGGGAGGGTGAATACTGGGGAATGTGGTCAGACGTCGATGGGGGTTGGGGAATCTCCGATGGCGACGCCAACAGGAAACGGAACTCTCACCGGGTCCAATCTTTCTCGTTGCAGGTTGTTCTTGCAATCGCCGGCCAATCCGGATTTATTGTACGTGATATTTTTCTGTCACACCCAGCTCACCGTCACGCTGCTACTGTGCCTCATATTCGGCAGCAAGGTAAGCCTGATACTGATCCCCCTGTTTACCTGTTTTATACGATACACGTCTACCATTTCTCCGTGACAAAATTATAGAACTTCTGACAGGATTCAAATACAGCGACGAAACTTTCTTCAGACTGAAGTAACGCGGAATAAAGGAAAAACAATCATAAATTAGTATTTATTGTTTAATGTAGATAAACCGACGAATCACTTTGTTTAAAGCTGAAAGGATGAAGAATAAAAAAAAAATAGGTTGGAAACGTGATAAATGAGTTTTGACCTTGGAAATATTTATTGAAGCGAACCTGTTGTGAGAAAAGTTTCCACTTGTCGTTGCTTTGAGCATTTATTATTTACTATTTAATGTAGATAATCCGACGAAACACTTTGTTCAAAGCTGAAAGGACGAAGAATAAAAAAATAGGGTGGAAACGTGATAAATGAGTTTTGACCTTGGAAATATTTATTGCAGCGAACCTGTGGTGAGAAAAGTTTTCACTTGTCCTTGCCTTGAGCATTTATTATTTATTATTTAATGTAGATGGAGTGTTGAAAGTTTCTGTAAACCGAAGTTGAGATGACGTAAAAGAAAAGAAAAATAGGGGCGAGAAATGATATATGAACTTTGGCCTTCCTCTCAAGGTCGAATCGCATTTCTCATTATTTTTCGCATATTCTGCGAGCTTCTAGCTTCTGTTTAAAATTGATTTCATTGTTGTATCTTAGTCCTGTAAAAAGGAGTAAATTTTCTACGGGGAAAATGTTTGCGAAAAATTGTAAATTTCTTTAGCAGACAGTTCGCGGACAGCTTTTACCCCACCCACTGGGATTTTTATTTATTTATTTCCGTCCAATATTGATCATTGGGAACACCGGGTACGGGACCGTGAAGTTGTAAACTAGTCGCGTGCGTACGCGAGATAATATATTTCGCTCGGCGGGCTGCGCGAAAAACGGGCTCTTTAAACTACATATTTCATCCGGAAGTAGTGGGGAACAGCGATCGAGGCAGAAATACTGACTCCGGGAACCTTGATGATATAGCTAGGGGTCTACAGGATGGCGCAGAATTGGCGTTCGAACGTTTATTGAATTTTATTGGCGTTTGAAATTGGGGGAATGTGTCGTTTGTTTTCGTTCTAACGATTCGAATAAAGAGAAATTGGCTTGATAGCTCGGACCGCTGGATCCGGAGAGAAAAACCACTGTTTCAATTCGACAAAAATTCCTATAATAAACCATACCTTGTTAGACTGTAATAACCAACATTAATCTATTCACCATTAAATCTTATCATTCGAAAATCAAAATTTGACAAATGTTTCTTAAGAAAGCTTTTCTACATTTTATTATAAGTTCACAAAAAAATCGTCGATATGTAAAGCTCTGAAAAATTACACAGCACTTTCAAATTTTTATTTCGTAAGCTATCTGTCGAATTTCATTGTATCTTTTTTTATTATAATCTAGAAAGTGGTACTTTCTTCTCAGAATTCTTCTGAAAACAAAAATCAACTTTTCTCCTCAATCCTTCGCTGCATAGTGTACCATATCTGATGCAGTTAACAAATCTTGTACAGAGTAAAGTAAGAACGTGTTTCTAACTATGTTTATTTAGGTTTGTTTCGGAAAATGTTGTTTTAATTTTTTTAGAATATTTTTCCCTTGAATTAAACACAAAAACTGAACTTTATTTCAATCTTTTCACCCCAATTGAAAAAATTATGCAGCGGAGGATTAAAATTGAATTTTTCAATGAAAAAATAGATAGACAAAGAATCGTGTGACATGTATTGAAGCTTGCCTGTGAAATTTAGGCCTACGTGGTGTTCCGTAGCGGGGGCAAGGACGACGCGAAACACTCCGGGGCCACAGGTAAATATCTGGGGAAGAGCAGTCGCCCACCGGGCACCAGCAACCAGACGAACTCGATCTCGCTTCAACAGGGAAACTTCACCGACGAGAGCGACGGAGCTACGGTAAGTGCACTCGAGAAACCACCCCCCTCTCAAACTACCCGCTTTAACCACCCCTATCCACCCGCAACCCTCCGAAACAGCAGTGGTGACCTTTTTCCGATTCCCGTCGTGCCAGCCACTTCCCACGAAAAATATGTCTTTAATGGTATTCTCGCGTGATGTTTCATCAACCCGCGAGCCGAACTATGCCTCTCTCAGTAATTCCACTCGTTCCACATAACGGACATTTTTCCCGATCATTATTAAGTGATTAGGATAACGAGTCCTGCACCCCCATTCAACCACTTCCGCAGCTCCTGCGATAAGCCCAGCAATTTTGCATCGGGATTATGGTTGTGGACGTAGCTGGTAATCATTGTTATTAAATAATATGCAAATTTTCCGTATAAATTGCGAGGTAATGGTTTTGTCGATTATTGCAAAGAACACTGTGTGTCTATAAATAGATTTTACGGCGCACTAAATGTCGTGGAGGAATTAATCTACGTTTACTTAAATGATTATTTTATTATTATATTTTTTTATTGGTCCATTAAAATGAACGAAATTCTTATGCCGTTCTCGAAGTCTTGAAAATGTTTCACTCTAACGAGAATAATTTGCATTTTACATCTGAATTCTTTTGAAAATTTGTCTTATTCTCGAGAGGTAATTTTTGAAGTACAGAATTCTTTTCAGGATTTTATTCGAACGTATTCGAGAAATTTTTAAAGTTTATCTTGTTCCCAAGAGGTAGCTTTCAAAGTCAAATTTTCTCTCAACTCGAACGGGCTGAGTGTGCATTTAACGCGATAAGAGTGCAATGGGTCAATGTAAAATCAATGGTGTCTATCTGGCACACGACACCCCATATGTTCACCATCCCCCGCAACCATACAATCATACACCGATTAATAGATATCGGACCGGCGAGGCTATTGTACGAAAAGCCGATTAATAGGCTTCACACTCGGCTGCGTTAATTATGATATCGACATTGGAGAAGCCGATCTACCATTGCTCGGACGAAATCGAGGCTAACGTTCAGGCATCACGTACAGGATTGCGGACACACCTAATCAGACGTGTTGCTAGCGATCTTAGCCTTCACGCGTTCTGATCTATAATCTAAATAATAGCATTGCTATAATATTCCGATAATCGTTCTCTTTATAAGACCTTAACCCTTGAGAAAGTGGAACCCGAAAATTCTTAAGACCTTTAAAAAAGCACTTATATGGAATATCCTGAAAAATAATCTACAATTAAACAGAAATAAGTTCCGCAAATTTTAAAAAATGACAAATTTTTCGCTAATAAAGTAGATAAGAATAATTTTTCAATGAATTTTAGTGGAAATGTCACAAACAGACACGATTTTATTATATATAGAGATTTTTCTTGAGAAATATACTTATACTTTAGTAATTAATAATATGTATGTAATAGATGTTAAAATAACTATAAATATTTCTCGAATGAATATATCGGAATTGTTACCAATATTAGTTGAATTAAATGGAATAGAGTTCTACGAAACGTCAAAGCATGATTCGTTCATAGCTATACACTGGTGAAAGAGGCTGTTTAATGAAGTACTATCGAGATACAAAGAGCTTATAAAAGGCTGTACGAAACGAGAAAATTCGACTGGAAGGATTTCATTCAACTACACAATGGCACAATAGAATGTTTTCATTCCGTACCGCGAATAGCTGTTCGTAATTACCACTTTACAATGGATTGATTTCGGTCCAGAAATGCATAATTTCATAAGTTACAGAACTACACGCAGGTATATTGCCTAATTATTAATGATCAACGGAACCATACTGAATAATCTTATTATTGCATACTGGGTAACATTTAATTTGTTTATGTTGAATGTAATGAACATTTGCATTTGCTTAGCATAAAATTCTTAATTAACAATATTAAACGGATACGCCCTGAACAATTCAATTATTATACTCATCAGAGGTAAATAGTTGCAATATTAATTAATCGTCCCAGTATTTAATCAACAAATAGTCGACACAAAGACTCAATAGCAGCAAAATGAACAAGGCACCAAATGTACAGCAGAGTTTTTTGGGTGGCGAAGGAGGGCAAGCCTAACAGCTAATATTGAATCAGTGCATAACTGGCCTCGTTTCTTACAAAAGTTAGCCACGTGTGTCAGGATGATGGTCGAAGGGGTCTGACCAAGATCTAGAATCCGCGCCGAAACTTTTCAGCTTCCATCAGTGATAAGGATTAGGGGATAGTTGAAGAGGATTGAGGAATCAGCTGATGAGATTGGATGTCCACGATCCCATCTATTAGGAAAGTAGACGGGCTCTCTATCTACCATAAGCCTACTTGGAAACAGTGTCATCTACAGGATGATCTAAGGATCTAGGTCAAAGAGTAACGTATCATTCGTCAGCTCAGAGACTTTTGTTTTTCATACTTACATTAGTATCGTCCTCGTTGTTGTAAAAATTGAATCTATTTATGTTGAGTCTAACTTAGTCATAGTTGAACCTGATCTACTCATGGTTAGAACTGATGTGCTCTGGTTTGGACCTAGGTCAGTGAAAATAGAGTCTATTCATGTTGAGTCTAACTTAGTCATAGTTAAACCTGATCTACTCATGGTTAGAACTGATGTGCTCTGGTTTGGACCTAGGTCAGTGAAAATAGAATCTATTCATGTTGAGTCTAACTTAGTCATAGTTAAACCTGATCTACTCATGGTTTTAACTGATGTGTTCTTGTTCACACCTAGCTCAGTGAAAACAGAATCCACTTATGTTGAGTCAAATTTAGTCATAATTGAACTTGATCTACTCATGGTTAGAACTGATGTGCTCTTATTTGGACCCAGCTCAGTCATAATTAAATCTAGCTTAGACAGTCTGGTCATAATTGAACCGAACCTGGCCATGGCTGAACTTAACTAGCCATAGTAGAACCTGATTTAATCATGGTTAGACCTAGTCCAGCAGGCCAAAATGTGAAAATTGCCCCAGATATGTTACTTAAAAATTGCATAAACCTTAGTGCATAAGAAGGATCAATAAAAATCACCACTGATCTTTGAACGTTATTCAATGAAATGATTACTGTATAGTGGCGTATCGACGATGATGTCCCCGAATCGATGACTATATTGTTGAAACCTCGGAATTTAATTATCATTCAGATTTCGGCTGAGTGACAGTAATAACGAATCGCGGCGTATGCGGGACCCAACTGCCGATTGCACTCAATTATCGGCGAAATTACCGCTTTGAGAATTATAAACGGTGATCTGATTATGCGAAATGTTTAAATCAGTTATGGACATGGTGTTGCGTTTAGAATTACGCGGGCATTCAACGAGCACACCGGCGGATATGTAGTTGCGTGACGTATTCGAGGGAAACACGGCACTAATCATCCCCGAATCATTCGTTATATTGACTATACCCATGTCGATTCTTTCGTTGGCGTGCAATCTCCCCACGGATTTCGACTAATTGCCAATTACCCGTTATTTAGTGTCTCATTGCAAATGAATTATTATCCCCGATCTCATCCCTGATTGTCTCTTCCTCGATAATTATCAACTGCTATTAACGGTGACGTACTTTCAATTTATCAATTTATTCAATAATAATTTGATAAAAAATTGTCCTCAGACATTTCTATAATATTCATTTAATTACTAGCAGTGATTTTTCGGCGCACAGATTCGATCATACTCTACTCACTATATACAGCTCTTTTGTAGAAATTACCCAAACGTTTAGATTCGATACCATGTTTGCTATTAAAAATGTATTTTTAATTATCTAATTTAACTGAATCATTTAATCCAATTAACATTCGTTTAATTATTGAGAGTACACACGACTCCTTGTATTAAAAAATTTGGTATACAAGATAAGTGAATACAAACCCACAGCACATTGAAGTGGCTCGTGCTATTTACGTGAATGTTATTGAATCCTTTTCGCATCTCGCTGAAGAGATCGGTAATTAACCCCCCCCCCCCCCGACCAGTTTACGGGTAGTTGGTTCGAAGTAACGTTGCCGAAGGCGTGCAGCAAGATCACGGAACTCGCCATTAAAAATAATTCCTTAATTTCATTGGTCTTGTAAAGGGCAACCTTACAGGAAATCCGCTTAAGAAGCAAATCTCCCTAATGAAGTTTCCAAGGGACGGTTACACGGTCTATGAAACTTATACTGATAAATTCACGGCGACTGCCATAAGCGTATTACTAGGCTAAATGTAGGTTGGGACTTTTTATCTTGTCATCGTCGCAACCAGCTGTCAACAGTGTCAAGACAAAAATACATATATGTCACAATTTTCTTCGTTCAACACTGTTTCCCAATAAAATGATGCAAGTCGAATGAAGAGATAATTAAGAAGAAACAATTTGTTGAAACTTTGCTGGCAAACTGCTGCCATTTCTACGAACGATCGAGTTTCATAAAAATTGTACACTATGTTTTAGATATTCTACTTACTTTGAGGATGAAAGCATTGTTGATCCGAGACGTTTCAATTTTCGTCAGCAACGGGGGCCATCCATCAATGTACCGATAAAAGGATGTTTCGGATAACTCCGGTACTTTTTCACATTTTGTCCTGTAAAAAAATTGAGAATAATGTCAAGAGTAGTGACAACGTCACTGTCGAGAGCTAGAGTTTTCCATACAGTAATTATGCTTTAAAAAAATTCCCAAAGTCAACACGTGTTCGGACAGTGAAGGTACGCCCTTAATTCGCGTTTCCTTTGATCGATGCGCGGAACACGAGCCCGTAACAACGAAAGGGTATGAATCTTGCACAAAAGTGGGGACTCGTTCCATCATTCTGAGTTAGGTGTCGCGTGTAAATTCCATTTACGAGGCCCTGAAGGGCCGAGTGCTAATCGTCATCAGTCAAATGTCAGAACAGACGCCTCTGCTCGACCTCTTTTCCCTCTCGCTCGCTATAGCTATTTTTCGTTCTTTTTTTCGGCGTCGCAATTCCAACGATCGTATCTTCGAGGTCGACGCAATTTTCCAGGCTTTTTGCGATTCGCTAGTAATCTTCGCCATTCTAAAAGCTCCGGCGGATGACATTTTTGCGCGCGGGCTTTTGTCGGGGTTAATGCAACCGGGCCGAACTCTCTTCGCCAGTGGCGGCCCGAGTCGCCTAATCGTCCCGACGACGCGGATCGTTTGCGAATTCTAAATGGCAGATCACATTTGCGACAAATTCACCGCACCTCTCGTTAGCCCCGCGTGAATGTTCCCAGATTACTCAACATTTTAATCAATTAAACGAAATAGTGTAATTATATTTTTGTAAATTTAGAAAAATTGCTGATTTATTCTTGATTAATAGTTCTAGGGAAAACATGACTTTCCATGTCAAGAGCTTATTAAAAAAAGAAATATATAATCATCTATCAAGTTCCTAATATAGGAAAATTTAATTTGGACCCCGTTGAAATAATTATTGCAAGCCTCCTAAAATCCACTGTCTAGCAACAACGAAAAGTATTACCGTACAATTTGGAAAGTACACAGTCGAAATTTCACTGGCCCTAATCTGGGTTAACTAGACTTTGCTATAATGTTTGTTCTTCAGAGCGCTGGGGCACGGTCTAGGTCAATTAGTCCGCGAGACATGCTCGTACAGTAAGAACTTTGCTATAGTCGGGACAAATTAAATTTCGGTATACTTTAGTCGAAGCTTTGACGTACTCTAGATTCACCGGGACTCTAGCATATACCAGTATCATCATATTCTTAATAGGAGTTTAGAAAACTCGGCTTAGCCTCTTTACGCTATCTTGTTTCTTATAAACAATTCCAAAAATCGATTTAGCTATTTAGAAACCTGTCTGGGTAATTTATGTTGTTCTGACAATAATTGTTACCTTATGAATTATCATGAATTGATTATTTTATTATCCTACTAGTTTTATTCGTGGTTTTTCAGAAATTATTTTAAAAATTCATTTATCAGCTTATACATTTGTCCAGGTGATTTATGGTCTTCCGGTTATAGTTTCGACCGATTTTCTAGGAACAACCGTGTTCGAGGGACTGTTCTGCGTGTACGCCACCCGATCCCCTATATCTAGTACTATTAATTGTGAGCTTTGCTTTCATCGAACCGGCTAATATGGCGTTATCGAACTCTACAGGTCGGCTAGAACGTTCCTCATTTCAGGCATTAGTATGTCCACGAGCTAAATCCTCGTTTCTCGCCACTCAATGCTCCAATTGCATTCCCCGAATTCTATACGTAACTATATAGCTTGTTATTGGATGTCAAGAATCCACTGGACCGCGTAATGGCCGCGTCATAATAACTGCTACTCGAATCCTCTACTTTTAAACCACCTCGTTTGCTGTCGGAATTTCTATTGAAAACTGAATTACGTTCAAACATATTATCAAATATGAATTCTATTAAATATTCATTTGATTAAATATTAATTGTATCAAATATAGATTTTATTAAATATGAATTTGATTAAATATAGATTTTATATAAATTTTTATTAAATATGCATTCAATCAAATATAGATTTTATTAATTATAAATTTGATTAATTATTAATTTTATTAAATATGGATTTTCTTCAATCTAAATTTTATTAAATGTAAATTAAAAATAAATAAAAATTAATTCATTATAAATTTATTAAATATATAAATTCATTAAATAAAAATTTTAAAAATAATAAAATTAACTGTAATATGGGATTTACAAAAAGCTACAACTGATCATTCCTGTCTGTTTCTATTTTTCCAGGAGGAGTTCCGTCGATTTATCAACCAATTGGAGGTGCTGAAAGAAAAGAATATTCTCCTCGGCAACCATCATTTAGTAAACAAATTGGCAGCGATGCACGAGGCAGCTAACCGTGCAGATACACAGGTGTCCACGATCCAGGCGATCTCCTCAAGCATGAGACTGAACGATCTGAATGGATCCACGGCGATCGCCGAGACAAACGTTGGAGGATCGTACCAGGCTGATAGTGACAAGAAAAGTGGTGAGTCTGCATCGCAGCATCAACATGGGAATTTCCAAAATGTTCCGCTTCGTAACGATACTTTCAAAATTCATTTCATTAGCATAAATTTTTACTTTCCTTCCGGACAAATTGGGGTTGCAATATATAGTTTGCCTGTACAACAATTAAGGTGTTAAAATTACGAATTAAAAAAGAATTTTTTTCATGTGTTCACTGAATACCCTCAGAAGCAAAAGAGGAGAAAAGGTGCCAGGCTTGTATAGACAAAAACGGTATCAAGTCCAAGGACCCCAGTTCATCGAAGGACAGCGAGGTCCTGGTCACGGTGGAAGCCAAAAAGACTCCTCGAACAGCTGACGTGGCAGTGTCCACTTCCGGCCGACCAACCACCGAAGACATCGGCACAGAGACGAAGCCAGAAGAGAAGGAGCCCAGAGAGAAAACCAAAAGCAAGTCGGGCCACGCCAGGACGCGCGACATAGTGATCAATCTGGACGACAAGACCAGGTTCTCCGAAGAGGTCACCGTGTAGAAAGACCCCACGAACCTCGTCGCGTCCTGTGAACCTCATTAAGCTACTCTAGTTCGTCGTTTCGAGTGGCCAGTATTTGGTTTTCGTTGGTGTTGTTCGAAAAGGTGTTCATCGAAAAATATATGTAAGTTCCCTTGGAAAATTGTTTGCCGATAGTTCCGAGGAGCTCGGGGAATCTTGTGGACCATCGGGAAATTCCCCAGGACACGGCACCTCGCTTTTCCCGCCACTCGGGAAAATCGTCTAAAAAGCAAAATATGTAAGTACGGGGAGTTCTCTCGTTTCCCCGGGCAAACGAGGAAACTTGCAGCCGATATGTGAGAATGCACTTTATTCGGATGCATCCGATCCGTCCCAGATAGAAAAGTTCAGCACCTTTCCCCTACTTTCACCGATTTTTACGGGAACCTTTCGTCTTCAGACTAAACTGAATAAGCCCGCGTAACGTACCCACACGAATTCCACCATTACTGCACAACACTGCAAAATTCGAGGCCGAGACATCGACAGGACGATTCCTTGCCCGACATTCTATCGAAAATGTCGGATAAATCATTTCTCTAGGATGCATCGTTCTCGAGTAAATCACGTTTGAAGATTACGATCGCGCGAGCGCACGCGGCCACGCCCCTTTCGACGCGCGCAGGTTAGCAGAATCTTCTATCTCGATTTTCTCAGCTCAGGAACGTTCTAGAAGAAAATTATAACAAACGTTCTCGAATATAGTGCAGGAAGTTCGCTCAAAAGAAGCAGCACGACCGATGGTGGAATTGTAAATCTGTGGGGCGTTATTTATGTATTGTATAATTTCTATCTGGGACACATCCTCGACGCACATGCGCAGCTTATGTACATATCGCCCTAGCCGCTTATTCGAAGTCTTCTGCCGTATACGCGTAAGTTGATTTGTAAATAATGCAACCGCTCGCGAGCTATACGACCGGATCTAAATCGTATTACCGAGATCGAGCGTGTCTGAGGGGCGGTGGACAGGCGGGCGGAGCGAGAACTGCCTCTCCCACGCGCTCGTCATATCAGTCCAACTGTAAATATGTTGTACATAAACCACGCGACGCGAGTTTGCCACTAGACTAACGATCGAGTTTCGTTGTTATGATCGTGCGTTAGGTTATCGCGGACGTCGTTAGGCTAACCGGAGAATTTCGTTCGGTTGTTGCACGTGAAATAGCGGTCCTTTCGAATCTTTTGAAATTCTCTCTGGCGGAAATTCTAAAAAATATAAAAAATGATTTATCGACGAGACTTACAAAAATATTGTTAATGAACAAATATATATGGAGCTGGAATGAAGTAAAAATTTATTTTAACTCTTGAGGCATTAATAGGATTTTTATATTTTTTATTTTAAACTGCACCTACTCGTTTTTCTTATAAATGTATAACTGCGAAAATGATTTATCAACGAGTCTTTCAAAAATATTGTTATTGAACAAATCTATATGGAGCTGGAATGAAGTAGAAATTTATTTTCACTCTTGAGGTATTAATACGATTTTTATATTTTTTATTTTAAACTGCACCTGCTCGTTTGTCTTATAAATGTATAACAGCCGCAGTCTATTGACAACTGTCGACCGTTCATTCGAAGTAGCATTGAACGGGTGGAGTTTACTCTTGACTCGAACAAGCCGATAATGATTTCCGATGATTCACGATGACGCTCAAGCGTTCCCGGTTGTGTGCAACAACCTAACAATGGCGCGACAATGGAGACTCTTCGTCGCGCGGCGTTGATGAACGAATGATGATGACGAGGATATGTTGACGGGCTGCGATGGGAACATCTATCGATCTGAAATTTGTTCTAGGTTCTCCTGTCCAAAATGGCGGACGTTTTAATGACCCACCCAGATTATTACATCGCGACGTTATCAGGTATTGTCAATTTAGATAAACAAAGAACTTAATCTCCACGATCGATCGGCATTAACGAAGAATTACTTAACGAATAAACTCCGTCGAGAAGTATAAACGAGATTGGATTTGAAATTTCAGATAAAATTGATCGATTCTCCGATGCACTTAATATAGAAAAATAATGCGCTGTTCCACGTGGAACAAGCTAATCACTTAAACACACGCTGATGAGCAACGAGCATTTATTGATTGCAGCTTTGCCGACGCATTCCCGAAATAATTTGATTTTCTATGTGGCTTATTGAATCAGAAAATAATTAAACCATTTTTAAAATAAATCTTTGACAAGATCAACGATGAAATTTTGTTTGTTTTCGTTCTTCTTAATGAAAGAAACAATCAATACGGATTTAAAGATCAAGCACTTTTTATTATATATTTTAACATATATATATTATTAATAACATATATATATATATATATATATATATATATATTATTTAACATATATATATTATACATTATAATATTGTTGTCTTTACCATAACGAACGAAATTGTTGACGGATACGAAGTATTTATTTTCCAATCACTGGCGGAGTATAATAAAGATCGAATTGTCAGATCCATGATAGATCTGCCGATTTGTCGATCCTCCCCAGGTAATTCTGTTCCCCAAGTGGAACTTGGCAATTAATTACTTCGTCAATCATTTACCACCTGAGTCGCCTAACTGTTCCGGGGATCGGTAAACCTACCAGCCGACAAATTCCGCATGAAGATTAATTATCGTTCTAATTAAACGTCCTGGTTCACAAGCACCACTCTAGAGATCGATCAGTTTTTCCTATCTCCGACTATTTGAATAATGTCCTCAAAGGAGGGACACCATTTACATGAACGCGTGGGCCTCGATAATCAGCCAATTCGCTTACGTTGTTCATCAACGCCAGCTCGAGACTCTACTTATTAAGTAAACATTTTAATTATGCATATCGGTCTTCGGGAGATCACGCTCTCTGGGAAAAGACTGACGACGTTCTTTCGCCGGCTAGAAATGTTCAAATTGTTTAAAACAGTCTGATACCGAGAACAAACGCAAGCACAATTTGAAACCAGATATCCCTACGACAAGAGATACGCGAGTTCCGGCTCTCGATCAAAGGCGTAGCGTGTCTGCTCATGGCCCGTGGCGTCGAAACCCGATAATCGTGTCGAATGTCGATGGTTGAACCAAGGAGAGCCGACTCTCGGAAAGGGAAGACGCCGGTTTCCGGCGGAATTGACCCCGGTGTAGATAAACTCGTCGATACCGGTTCGGATCACGCAGTCGTTCTTCTCCCAGAGGACGGGGATGGATCGCGTTACCCCTATAATAACGGGAGACACTGTGTAGATGTAACGAGTACCAGCAATATTCGCTTTCTATACGCGAAACGAGGCGGGGCAGAGGCGTGGCTGGAGCGGGGCCTGGGCGGGGCCTGAACGAACCAGGCGGGGCCAGCGCCGACCTACCCTCGTAATTAATCGGAAACGCGTTTCTCGCGGGTGATTCGCGTTGGAATTTGTTACATTCACTTGTGACGTTCATCTGAAGTAAATATCAAGCTGTACAGGCTGTTTAAAAAATTGTGTTCATCGAAAAAATTCGAATTCGTTCAATTTGTTTGATTCTAAAGATTAGATACTGGTTCTTCAGAGAATTTTTGTAATTTTCGAATGTAAAACAGCGAGGCTTACCTGCGAGGGATGCTGGGAGAAGGAGTTTCATCGCAAATTCGTGCACTTTTGCCAAAGAAGCTCGCTGAACAATGTCGAGAGGATCTTTACGGAACACGACTCATAGTGGTGCGAAATCAGGTTTCAACAGTTCAGGAATAATGTGGCTACTTTGAAAAAGCGAGAGACGTATCGTTAGAGTGTATGAATGTTTGTGAGTCAAGTTGACCATCGTGGCTCAAATTGGTGTAGGATATAAAGTTAAAAGAGATACAAACTTATAGTACTGGAGAGTAACGAATGTGGTACTAAATTGTTGTTATCGAACTGGTACTTCTTTTTTTTAAGCGTATCAAGCTGTTTGATCATTAGAATCTCTATTCGATTTGTATATTAATAATTGGATTGTATGAAATCTAGTTAGAAACATTCGAATTTTTTGTTTCATTGTCAAATGGGAGCAAGTTCGAGAGAATTAAAACCGGTGTGATTAAGTTTTAGGAACGATGACACTTTGGACGATGAAAATTAATTTTTCCACGGTTGATTTCACTCGCCCCCGAATTATTATAATTCTAATCGTTCCCTTTCCGTGTACCAATTAGCCGCTTGAACTGCTGAAACATTATAAACCACTGTGCTCCGTTGGAAAATTGCAGCCGGAGCATCGCCCGCAATAACTGGCGGTTTGTTTTCCGGCAAACCCGGGATACCATCGGATTTAATAAGAATTATCGATATTCGATAAGGAGGGGGAATAATTTCGTTGAAAATCGATATGCCGGCGTTTGCGTTTTCCGAAGGGGTCGCGCAAGAATGTTGAAAAACGGATGTTGCAGGAGTGATTATATCAGCGATTATTGGTCGTTCAGCGGTCGATCCGTGCTGTGTGTGAGTATGTGTGCATGCGTACACATTGTTATTACTCGATCGATCGAGTCGAGTAACTGATCCTGAGTGTGTCGGTTCGACTCAAAAACTGTAACCGGGCACGACCGCCGGACGAGCGTGTCATTAAATAAAGAAATAAATAAACTGATGAGAATATCGAAACTATCATTCTGTCTTGCCTTAGAACCGATCGTTTTTTGTTGTTTCGTTCCATCTCATTTCGTTTGTTACAGGCGCTGTATGAGAAGGGAGTTGGCTAGTAAGTTTGCTGGTATTTTATCTGGGGAGTTAATTTTAGTGAGTATTATCTGATTATTCGTTTCAGTATAAATTCGTTTAACAATATTTCAGTTAACGAGCTGGTCTTTGTATCCAAGGAATATTGCACATTATTTATGCCTAGTAATTTGTAAATTTTAGTTGGTATATTCAATTTAGTTATGCATTCCACGAGAATTTCAAAATCTAATAATTTTATCTACGGATTTTCTTCATTTGTGTCTTGCCTTGGTAACTTACTAAATCTAGAACGTTTAGTCTAGTCACTAATTCAATTTAGAGACTGTCTAGTGACATCATCTAGTGATTCACACATTCACTAGTTACCCATTAGTTCGACTAGTGTTGTGCCCAATGACACAAGCATATCTAGGGAATTTCAGGGCCCCTATGACTCGCCATGTCCACTAAACTTCGTCTGGTGATCAATAAAATTCCCTAGAAAGTATTTCGAACGAATCTCCGAAAAGTCATCGCTACACAAACCCCGACAACTCCGTGAAAAAGAAAGATACAACGACGAGCCCGGTCTCATTTGAAAGCTTGCAGCCTCTACTTTCGCGACCCATCGTCCACTCTATTCCGCCGCGTACACAAATATTTTATTGACCGACATTTGCATATTACGTCGCCTCAGTCGGTCGCGCGATATGAATAAAAGCCAGCATAAATTCAACAACACAATTAATTCAGGGCGGCGTGGTTGGACCCTGCATAAAGTTTCCATTTCGTTGTTCCCGTTGATAAATCGCGGCGGGCATCGGTCACCGCTTAGAAATCAATTATTTCCCGCGACGCGCAGAATGACCGCGGCCGTCGACGAGAACGGGCTAGCCGGCTCGTTAACAGCGGGCTATCATTAAATCATCGATTGTAAAACATCCTCGTGCCGCAGCGGAGCGCGCTGAGGTGACAACGATCATTGCATCGCGATACAAACACCGTACCACGCCCGAGAAACACCGTCTCGTTTGCATAATCAATTTTCATGCCGGTAGAAATCGATCCGCGTCGCGGGTAGAAACCCGACCAGGCCCGATACTCCCAGTGCGAATAAGAGGGAAAGGGAGAGAAAGAGAATTAATCACTGGCCCCGTCGGTGGTGACTAAAGGCCACTAATTACCATCGGCCATCCGATTCGAAGCTTATCGACGCCCTTTAGCAACATCGAGTTAATTACCGCTGCCAGGCGAAAGATTACACGTGGCCGAGAGACCGCTGCCTCACTGCCCTGTAATACTATTGTTCGCCGGCGCGACAGATTATGCTCTTTTCCGCAAACTCGGCCGGTACGTCGGCGGAGATCACCGGACAAAAATTTTAAGCAGAAACTATACTGTCCAACAACAAAAATGTTTGTGTGTGTGTGTGTATATATTATATTAAAGCTCGAAGCATTTAATTCCACAGCCCATTCATTTTCGTCCGAGAAATTTTGACACCATACTTCAGCTGGGAAACTAAAGACGCGTGATATGTAGAACATGTTTCAGATTGAAACGTCTGTAGAAGCTTTCAAAAATTTTTCCCATCACTGAATGTAACGTGGATCGAAAGATTAAAGTCTCTCCTTTCCGACGATGCCTTAAAAAGTAATGTTCGAACTTTTTTGGTCGAGTTGTTGAACTTTGAATGAAGGGTGTTGTCGGAGTTCTGTTGTAAGTAGAATGAGCCAGTAATAGTCAGACACTAGTAAATGAAAGCTGAGAGAAAAATAATTCCTACAACGTTGCCACATTGGTTTTATAACGAAAACCAGCATTTTGCAATTGAACGCTGTGGTAACCTTCGTTTCCAGTAGAAATACCCAATCATGGTCAGACAATGTGTTTCTAATTCGAAAGAAAATCCCTTGAAAACAAACCCATTTGCAGGCAACGTAACATTATAACGTATACTCGATTTTATACCAAGATTGCTATCGTGTATGGCAATTAAAAGCAGCGATTACACACCTTTGCTTAGGTGAAAACGCCCCAGCCATAGTCAGACAATTTTCTGGTGACTCTCGCAGCTTAAAAGGAATGCAATTTTCTCGTAAGCGAAACGTATTACTAAAAATCTCTCCGCATAATCTTTCTGCACTCTCGTGAAAGGAAAGGATACGATCCCTTAAGTCGCAAAAGGTTAGATTCAATATGCTTTTTGCAACATATAATATTAATTTTCTTACAAACGAATCCCCTTACGAAAAATCTCTTATGCACGTAATCAGTTCGCTTTTGCGTGGAGAATATCAGAATGATGAGAATTAATATTGAATGCACCGAGCAGTAAAAATGACTGGTATAAAACAGCGTTAACAAAAAATTACAAAATTGTTCAATAATTTTCTAAAACAATTCCTTACTATGTATCAGTATGTGTGACATTTTTCTGATTAAAACGAACCGAAACACGATAACATTCAGTTTGAATTATCAATATATAATAAATGTGATCCGTATAGGGTCGTGTTGGATATCATTTTAATAAGAAAAATATGAGTAATATTTTGATGGAAGTTTCACAAGAAAATAAATCCTAAATAACTCCACATACTCATGAATTCGTTCTAGCCATATTTAAAGGGCAGCACATGCCAGTAATTCATAGTTCTCGGCACGTTCACTGATCGAGGGTCGACGTTTTGTTTAATTTTTCAACGGAGGACGTTCCGCTTTCTGACAATGAGATTGGAGAGATGCGACAGCCACCGGGGCACACTGTCAAATAATTCGTCCGCGGCGAATACACGTGGTACAGTGTTAATAATCCGCGGCACCGATCCCAGTGATTTCGCCGATATTAATTGTCGCCGTGGCCCCGTCATTCGCACCGCATGCTCTAATTTTCTGCAGTGGACGGACGCGTTGCGAGGCCTGCGCCCGACAAATCCACCGACGACGCCGGATCGTATCGGCACCGACTCCGCATAGCAATCGCACGACCGAGCCGGCTAGATCCTCGCAGAATTCCAACTTTTCCGCCTCTTTCCCCAACCTTCTCGATTTCCAAATTCGCGGTTTTTCGTACTAAAATCAGTCAATGTTGTGCAGAGAACTTTATATTTATTGTTTCTGCTGATTAAAAAAATTTTTTTTTAAATACCACGTTTTTAAAAATGGAAATTTATTGAACATATTTTTTGACGCCAGTATATATGTATTGTAGTAGTAGTCGCACAAAATATAAATTAACCCTTCGCTGCATCGTGTATCATATCTTATGTTTATTTTTTTGAGAATGTTGTTTTAAATTTTTTTAATATTTTTCCCTTACGATCTTCTTTCAATTTTTTCATCCTAATTAAAAATATCATTCAGTGAAGGGTTAATTTAATCTTGTTATTTTTACAATTTATGTAAGTTTAATGTTAAAAAAATTAATTTTTAAAAACGGACTAAAAAGTATGAAATAATTTTTCCTAGTGCCATACAGATTCCTAACCTCGTACAGATAGTCCTGAAAATTTGTAATTTAAACTCAATTGCAAAATTTGTCACCGAACAGACAAACAAGAAAGCGAGCTAATAAAAACGTGGTAAAATAAATCCAACCACGAAACAATTTCGATTATTTTTATGTGTTTAATCCCCGATGTAGTAGAACCTCCGTTATCCGAATAGTGATATGCAATTGTTTCGGCTCATTTTACTCGGAACAAATTAATCGAAATTATTTGGTCGACTTTTGAAACATTGTTGTAACAAGTGAATCAAGTGTTTTTCGAAAGACTGTAGTATGAAAGAAATCGGCGTGTCACGGTTAAGTGTCGTCGAATAGGCCGTTCCGTGGATCATTTTGGATCTCGGTCTGTCGATCGTGGAAAACTGTCGTGCCGGTACCCTGTTAACATTCGCGGTAGGAAGCGACGCTTTACGACCCGGAAGAGGATAAAGACGCTTTTAAACTCGTTCTTACGTTAAAATCAATACACCGAGTGGAATCAGTCACGCCTCGAACTCGCTCGAGGCACGTATCGACGCTTTTTGTTGGACGATCGAGCGCCTGGAGTCCATTGTTCGTCCCTCGTACCCTTGCATAATCACTTCGCGGAAGCGTTTATGGCATGGCGTTCGACATTAACCGACAAAGTCTCTCGAGAGACAAAATTGAACAACCGGGAAAACAACGCGTACCCGGACTCGGTTGTTATCAACAGAGAACACGGTATCTCGACGGGGCTCGTGTGTTACGTTATTGCGTCCCCCCCTCTCTCGAAACACATACATTTGTGCAAACATTTTCACAGATCCCAAAACGAAGTTAATAACTCAACTCGTATAAAATGCTCAATATTTAACAGTTTACGAATGAACATAATTTTAATGAATATTAACAACGCATTGATCCATAAAAATCGTGTAGATTAACCATGGTAGAAATATATATGGACAGGTCGAAAAATAAAATTGGTCTCTCGACAAGAATAAAATGCTCAATATTTAACTGTTTACGAATGCACATAACATTAATAAATATCACCAACGAATTGAACCATAAAAATCGTACAAATAAACGAACCACCGAAGAGTTAAATGAAAAGCGATCGAATGGCACGTGAAAAATAATGACATGTTATTTCCAGGTTGTTTATATTCGCAATGAAATGTGCGGAATATTGACAGAAAGACTGTCGATTCAGGAACCAATCAACCTGCCAAAGCCATTTTTTAAATATATCGAGGCATGACAGGCGACGTTTGGCGATTGAACGGTCACAGGAAACGAAATATATTTTCCGATCGCGTAAATCATTTTATTATTTTATCGAGCAGTCATTACTGTTGGGGGAAATAACAAAAAATCAGACCGGAAAAAGGGGAGAGCCGCGTTTAACGGAATGGTCACGTCCGGATGACAAACGGTGAACGCACGCCGATCGTCCGAGAAACCTTTCGAACCGTGTCGAGTCGTAAATCGAGAGCCATTCGAACCCCGAGGAACGTCCCGTTTCCTGAGAACTTATGTGTCCCATTGGAGAAGGCGTTCGCCGGAAGATGGCTTTCAATTAGAGGACCAGCGAAAAAATTGATCGCCCGTTCGTTCGGTTCGACGGGTCGTCCGTCCACGGGATCGATATACACTCCAGAGAGCCCGGCTCTCGATTCTGTAACCAGTCGTCCGAAAAATTAAACCTCGCGTCACCGGTGGCGGGTCGCCTTTGACCCTTCACCCTTCTATACACTCAGATTGTTTCGTAAGGTGATATCTCAGAATTCTTTCTTTTTAAATCAAGCAACATTTTTTAATGCAACTATGTACGTTACTGTTCGCCTTAATAAAATTTTATTGCAGCCTTCGGGAATTATGTTTAGCAAAATATTTTCTAACAAAACATTGGCTCGTTCGGTAAAGAAAAGTTCCCGTACTCAGAATTTTACACATTGTTGCAAGCTTTCATCATTTTCGATGAATAATTACTGAGATAATGGCAAAAACTATGTATAAAAATTCATGAGCGTAGCTCGAATGTATGCATATAAGCTTGATAAGTTTCATAAAAACGTGTAGCTGATGCAACAAAAATTCTCAAGCTATACCCTGAAGTTCATACAGCGATGCAACCATTCAAAATCGTTGATGAATAATTACCATGATAACGGTTTGAACAGGGTATAAAAATTCATGAACTGAAGCATGTATAATTAACCCAGAAAGTTTCGTAAAAATATCCCGCCTAATTAAGGAAAAACAAATGTCCAGAGTGTGCCCTTAAATTCATTAAATCCAATACATATTCCCAATGATTTTAAACGACATTCATAATTGGAGAATAACCAGGAAGGTTTTTCAGAGTTTTCAAGTGAACAGCCCTACCTCGCCATGCTACATTGTTACGTACATTTCCAACATAGACGGACAAACTTCCGTGCACCGATGCCTTTTACCGTGGTACACAGTTTATCATTCGAACGAGCCTTTTTACCACGTTTTTCCCGCGAGATAACGGCACCGTGTAAAAATCGCCGAAAACAAGTACCGACCAATGCAGGGCCCAGCTTTTTAATCCGAAACTTTTAATCGGTTTTTCGCCACCGACATAAAAATACCAACGAAATAGCGGCCTCGTTTCCATCCCTTCGCCCCCTCTTCCCGTTAACTTCCACCATCTTGTTTCATTCACGTTTTCCTATTTTTCGTTTCTCGAGCTTAGCCGCCATATACAACGACTCCTAAAAGCCATTCGAAAACTAAAATCTCCACTTTCCTCAAAAACGTCAATATCAAACTATTGTAATTTTTTGCTAAATGTTAGAGTTTCGATAATGAATCATTTCGTCGATAATGAATCACGTCGCCATGTTTTCCCACCGGCTTGGAACCCACGGAGAAGTCTTTTTAACCTCACTTTAAAGACATTATACTCTTAATCGGCCACTTCACGTATCATTAGCGGCGAAGAACTAATTATCCGACCGCGCCGAACTAATTAGCGGCGAAGAAGAAATCCGAAATGGTGGACAATTAATAAAACGATCTGCGTTAATTGCCGTGGCCCATTAACCCCCCCACCCTGTTCCACGGATCGCGGCAACCACCCCGTTTAATTAGAAATGTAACGAAATCGTGACGCACCTGGACGACGCTGCAACCGATTTCTCCCACACGCATTATTTATCTAGTCATTAATCGTTGTTTATCGCGGGGTCCAGGCTTTGTAATTGTTGTTTATGCGGCCGCAAACTGTCCACGACCGCTGATTTACCGGCCAATAATTTTAATTCTACGAAATAAATTGCAAACCCTCTCCCCCCCCGGGTCCTCTAGGAACGAGAATTACGAGAAACGTTTATTACCCCACGATGCTAATTGCCACTTATCGAATTCCTCGTTTAAATGCGTTAATTATTTATCGGACAATAGTCGAGGCCAGATGATAAATGCCTCAACTATTATGGGGTCGGACTATTAAGCGCATCGTGCACTATCTGCCTCAAAACACAATTTTTGGGAATTTCTCCTACGAAAATTAACGAGTCTTTTGAATTAATTGTTACGTTGTTTGGACGTACGTATGTTATTTAACTCGTTGTGATTTTTTTGGTAATGGAACTTGCAGTGGACATTTAAGTGTAACAATTTACATTTTTTCAAGTATGTACATAATTATCAGAACTGATAATTAATTAATAATATGATCGTTTATGTAACTGGACTGTACGTAAATGGTCTTTGGTGGAACAGTTTTGTAACGATCAATGTTTGCGAGTTAAATAATGAATGTATTCCGGTGGAGCGAACGCGGTTACGCGAGCGTAGCGGAATCGAGTGTTACGTTAAGCGTCGTAATGAACGGAGTCGAATGCAAGCTGACAATTAATCGCGAGTCTTTTCCGATGCCGAGCGGAAAAAAGTACATTCAGATCCATCCCCCGTCAGAATAAATCATCGACTGGCAGCGGAGGAATGAAAAGCATTCGGCCGATGCGACGTTCAATCAGCGACACAGACGAGCTCCTGGAACGGTCGATTGCTCGTTAATCAATCTGTCATTCAATCGGGGACATTCGCTTGTCTTCATCCGATGAAAAATGCGCGGCTCCCGTGTCTTATCCCCCCACCGGCTGGGCCCCAAAGGAATTTCAATTTCACTTCGACAAATTTTAAACGGCGACATTTTGCTCGACAAATCATCCGATTAGGTAATCGGAGCTGACTTCTTTCTACAGGCTCATTCAAAAGCTCCGGGACCATTTCACATAGTCTATTCGAAAATTTAATTTGATTTTTAATTTAATGCTTCAATTTTGCAATGATTCCACGTTTTTTTCTTATTTTATTAATGTCTTTATTGATATTAGCAGATCCGAGTGGACTCGAGCCCCATATATTTTTGTTATTACGATTCCACGTAGACAGTCCTGACTAGGCGCCATCTGTTTTAACTAGCTCAACTAAAATTTGCTCTAGACTTGCTTTAACACTGCAAAGGAAAATTAAGTTAGATAATTTTCAGGGTGGTTGAATCTATTCTCAATCCTCTATAAGATCGCACCACTTTCAAATCATTTTATTATTCGCTCATAACTAGACTGCGGATCTTTATGCGTTTACGAAGAATTTTGTTGGATAAAACATAAAACAGTAAGAGATGAAATTAATTTTTATATTATTCCTGCATCATATAATCAATGCAAAACATTTTTAATTGTCTACTAGTTGTTACATTTAACTGTCCATTATTAGTCCATTCGCTGTCGAATATTTTCTTTCAAACTTAATAAATTGGTTAATTAAATTGCAGAAATTATTTTCAATTTCAGCTGGTTAACTTTTTAATTGCACAATTTTTCTGGATTTTCTGTTCGAATACTAGCACATTCGAACGTCAGTCGTACGCGCGAATTTTCGAACCTCACGGTCATCCATCGCAACGTCCTCCGCGCAGCTAATTACCAGAACGCCTGTCGATCCCGCCAATTAGTTGTACAAGTGTTCGCGGCCTGTTCAAAGTATCCCCCGTGACACGATTTAACGATGTTTCCCAATAAACGTTGCGCTCATCGATGGCTGGCCACGGTAACTGCGATCCACAGTTGCAAAATTATCCGGCTAACGAAGTTACGACTTCGCTGCCTGTCGAGGTGCCCGGACCGTTCTTACTGACCGCCGAGGCCGTGGTCATCGACCCTAAATCAATTACTACAAATCGCAATTAAAATCGCAGACGAATTTGTCGAAGAATCTTCTTCTCAAAAAATTTAATTTTTAGTTTCTAAATTAAATTATTCTTTCGTCAAGTGTGGCCAGTTTGTCAGAACCTTATGTCACATAAAATTAGTCACCAAATTTCATGTTAGTCAAAATGATTTTCATGTTAGAAAATCGCAGACGAATTTGTCGAAACATCTTCTTCTGAAAAAATTTAATTTTTAGCTTCTAAATTAAATTATTCTTTCATCAAGTGTGGCCAGTTTGTCAGAACCTTATGTCACATAAAATTACTCACCAAATTTCATGTTAGACACAGTTTTCCACGTACCACAGAAACGCTTCTTCAACTTTGGAACGTCCTGTAGCCGTTAAGACGCGAAAGTGTGCAGCACCGTAATTAATTCACCGATACTGGTACAAGGTTCGGCTATCCCGCAGTCGATTCCGAGCACATGAATCAACGGGTCAATTATGGTCGCTTAATTAATTATTCGCTATAGTTCTCCGCCGTTGGTCTGTGCAAGTCTCTCTCACAGTACTCGTTTTCCGCCGGATGAACTCAAACATAGATCTAATTGAATACCGGCGCTGGTCCGACAGCGATTCAGATTGATATAATTTCGACTGTGTTGCGGAAGATTTCAACCGAAATTGAGGAATGCGGGCGGTCGAGGGGCTGGTTGGGAGGAAAGTGGGCGGAGCGACGAGGGGAGGGGCGGGGTCGGAAGACTAGAAACGAATTAGCATACGAAATGGAAAAGGCGCGAGGACTTCTTGGCCCGCGAATCGAGACTACATGAATTTTTCATTGCGTTTTCTTACAGTCGTCTTTGAACCACTTCCGGTTTGAATGGCAAATCTGAACTGGTGGGGCGAGTGGGTGGAGCGGGGAGCTGGGCCAAGAGGGTAAACGATAAGACGGTTGATTAACTTCCGAAGCGAGTGAGACCACGAGGGCCATGAATCCTCGCGGTGAAAAGACTTCGGAGTCGCTCGCGCATGGTTTTGACAGATGCTGTAGGGGGCGGGGATCCAGCTTAATGGCGCGAATCCCGTAGCAATCGGTGGAGTCTCGACCCTCCTTACGAAAATGGTATGTAACATTTATAAAGATTTTCTTTTCGCATTGAGCATCTCGAGTCCCCCTAAGGGCGATTCAAAAGAAATCTTAGGTTTCCCATATATTTTAATTTTTCAGAGTTATATTTTCCCAACCATTACTTGAAGAATTTTCTGAGGTTGCAAGTCTATATATAAGGTGAATCAAAAGGCAGTTTTTTAATGGATAATTGGGGATTGTCGAAAATATATGTACAGGATGATTCAAAAGAAGTTCAAGGCCATTCTCTATCAACTATCTATAGACATTAAAGAGTATAATATACAGCTACTTCAAAAATTGATTCATGTGAATCAATATACAAGGTGATCCAAAAGAGGTATCAATGGTACACAGTTCTCTTAGCTGTTTCTACCTCGCGAATCCTCTTGGGAACAGTGTATGTGGTACAAAGGTGGTCTGGTAATTAGTTAATGTTATTTAATTGTGCACCGGTGTATATATTGCCGAGCACTTAATAAACCGAGAGTCTGCGTCTCCGGCACGTCTCAAACACAATGAGAGCTGAGCTGGCACCGGAGCAGCTCGCTGGAACTTGGGAATTAACATGGGAACTGTGGGTAGATATGAGCCAGTCCTGTTAACAACTTCCCTCTCGGAAGTTTCGACGTCCATTCCGGGACTCGGCTGAGCTTTATTTAATTTCTTTGCCGTAAACGTCGCTATAATGGAAGCTCGTACGAGGAGACCGAGTTCGTAGAATTCGAGAGGACGTTCCAAGTTCGTTCCTTCGCGGTCAGGCGTCCCGCAGCCAACAGGTAGCCTTTGTTCGCGATCACCTGCAGAAATTTCACCTGTTCATCGGAGACCCACAGTCTCACGCTATTAATTAACTTGTGTAACCTCCGTCTTAGCTGCCACCAGCCATTGGACGCTTTATGGCCTCGTCTACGAGAGCCTTCTCTTTAATTAAACGGAATGGCCAATTTGCGAAACGCTGCACGCACTTTTCGAATTAAACCCTGACGAAATTTTCCTCTTCAAAGTCTCCAAGAATTACTTCCGAACTATTACGTAATTAAATATTTATTAAGATTTCAGATGCTGTATCTCCGTGAAAAAAATATCGGAAAATTATGTATCCAGAATCTCAGCTGGAAAAGTGAAGAGTAATTTTTTCGAAAATTTTTCATATTAAAAAATTATTAAAAATTAAATATTGGTGTTGAAATCATCCTTCTTCACTGACAAACATTTACGTTTGTTCGTACCACAAACGAGCCCTGAAGCACAAACTAAAACAATTTTATTTAAAAAATTTCCAAGACTTTTTTAAAATGAATTTTCAAAGTGCTCCTTAACTTTAAAATCCTTTCAAACATGCTCTAACTTCAGACATCCTCAAACTTATGGTAAATTCCGAAACGAACATGATCTGAACTGTTACGAGGGTGGCATCCCTCATCTAGTAAATTTGCCGCATAGAAAACAGTGAGGGGGAAGCGGAAATTTCGAGTAGTAGAAAAAAAAGCTGTTTCACGTGCAATTTCTCCGAAGATCGGGGTCGTAAGATGATTCGAGTCGTTTCCCTTCATCTTCCCTCGCAGGCTGTTGTTTCCTAAGGCTTTTCCCAGGCGCGGTAAATCGACCGCCAATAAACCGTTCGACGAAAATCGGGCGGCCCGGAAAAAGTTTCGCGGAAATACGTGTCGGGTCTTGACAATTTTCCCCGGGCGGCCGATTTCAACTTCCGCGAACTTCTCGCAAGCCCAGGGCTCCTGCTTTAAAGTATTCTCCCGCCTGCTCTTTTCGAAGCCCTTTGAACAGCTAATCGAGTGGTTAATTAAAACTTGGCCACGCGCCCCTTTCTACCTACGCCTCGTGCGAAACCTAATTTCGTTTGCTACTTAATTTGTTTGCGAGGTAATTGTAGCCACCGGTAGTCCGTGTGGTTTACTTACTGCCGCCTTATAATCTTCTTTCCTTTATACCTGGTGGCCCATGCAAATTAGGGTACACCTTGTTTCGAGGGAGTTTCACACGAATTTTGTAGATTCTATTTTACATTTGCAGTATTCAAATTGAAAATCATTCAATAAATCCTGTAAAATAATTTTACTCAGAAATAGATTTGTTAATTAATTAGACCCATTCAATTTTACAACCTTAAATGTGTTGTCTAATGTCAAATAAATTTGTAAGAGTATTATGAAAATGATTCTCACCCTCGACGACAATACAGGGTGTCTCAAGAAAAGGAGCACTGCGAATTTCATTTCGAAAACTTTTACCATGCTCTGAATAAAACTAAGATTCCAACACATTTAACAGATTCGGAAAGGAACATTTTCCCCACAGACGGCTATGCATATAGGGTGTCCCAAATGCAAAGTACTGTTAACTCGATTCTACGAGTTGCCTTGTTCCGCGAATTCTCTTCTCACTGTACAACTCCCTGGTGTCGAGACCCGCGGATTTGCGATTCCGTGGACGAGTCCCTGGGCTCGAGGCCGAAGCGGCCAATTCCGGGCCTTGTAAAAATTCACGTCGCGGGACCCTTACGTAACCGACGGAAACTATCCGTGAAATCTCGCCAATTTTCCCGGGGCGTATCTTCCGAATTCTCGAGTAACAAGCGGGCCACGTGACCGCGGTACGAATTCCGCGGACGAAGGAAGTATTCATGGGGGCCACGGGGCCACGAGGGTGGCCCCGTGGGGGGTGACGTGTTACTCGGTGTCGTACGAAACTGCCTCTCGATTCGATACTCTCGATTCGATACTCTCGATTCGATAATCCATTTCAAATTCCGTAATTTTGGCCTTACCTTTTGAAACATACTACCAATCACTTGCTCGGATTATTCCGATTCATACGAGTCCAAACACGACGTGGATCGGTCTACTTTTATGGTCTTCGTATATAACAATTATACGGATGTTCTTAATTGTTGTTTACATCGAGTCTATAAAACTGGGCCGATGTGTGTCGTGTTTGGACTCGTTTAAATCGGGAGAGTCCCGACAATCCATTGGTGCTATGTTTGAAAAGTTACGACGAAAATTATCAAATTTGGTTAAACTTCTAGAAATGTAAATGTTTAAATCTACTGCTTAGAGCGAAACTATTCGATCTCTTGAAATTTTCAACTTCGAAGTACGCTCCCAAAAATCAGTAAATTTGCATACAGCAATCGAGGAATCGAAGGATCCTAATCGCGCGAATTCGAAGTTGGTAGCTCGAAACTCATCGCGAATTCCCGCGCGGAAGTGTTGACATTCGCCGGAAGTCCCATTAGAATCACGTTCCGGGTGGGGTATATTCGGCTGCGTTCATTGGTTTTTGCAGAGCGGCCGCTTTGAAAAGTTCGGCCGACGAGCGGTGCACGTCGCCGGCGAGACACGTTCCCAACACAGCAATAAATATTGATGACGTCGTTTAAGCCGGCCGCGCCTGAAAGCGAAATGAAGTATGAAGGGGAACAGGTTGAACTGAATTTACCATAAATCGTACGTGCCGAGGACTCGAAATTCCCGATACCTCGCACACTACCAGACCGAGTAAGTAACTTCCAATAGCCGACGCCGCCGCCGGGGAGAAGTTAAAGGAGACTCAACTTTCGCGTTCTCCTTTTTCTTCGGGCTCTCTTTGCCCGTCGTGGAAATCCTCTTGTGATGCGCGCGCTCCCTTTCCCGTTCTATCAACCGAACGTTGAATAGTCATTAGCTGTCTACTCGAGGGAAGTTACTGCTTCGGAAATTTTTCATCTTACAAAAATAATTGGATACGACCTTTGACATTCAAAGGGTAAGCCTTCAGAAACCCCCTCCCTTCCTTTTAACATGTGACATACGTCATTCTATTCGTTTTGACATGCTGAACACAAAATGTATATACCACTTTCTACATATTCGTGAAAAACTGTAGTTACTATACATTGAATTTTGTGTATACGTGCACGCAGAGTTGTGCAGAATTACAATTGAATTACTCCAGAATTATAATTACAAAGTAATTGAATTAAATTGTAATTCAATTATGTTGTAATTTATAATTCAGATCTTTAGTC
>CM052344.1:5875889-5887817 GCA_028455595.1 Lasioglossum vierecki | reverse complement strand
TACAATTATAAAATACATTGTTTTTATGTATTGTATTGTATTGTATTTCAAGTATATTGTATTACAATTATACTGTAATTCAATTAGAAATTGCATTTCAATTATATCGTATTTCAATTATATTGTGTTTCAATTATATCGTATTTCAATTACATTGTGTTTCAATTATATTGTATTTCAATTACAAATCTGATTGAATTATTATTAATTGAAATACAATGTAATTCAACTGCGTAATTGAATTAGCACAACTCTGACACATACACAAAACTCAATGTATAGTAACTACAGTTTTTCACGAATATCTCGAAAACTATTCATTTGCGGCAAAAGTGGTATATATATATTGTGTTCAGCATGTTAAAACGAATAGAATGACGTATGTCACATGTCGAAAGGAAGGGGGGATTTTCTAAAGTTTAGCCATTTAAAGACTCTCCTACGGCCTCTATTGACCAATAGTCCGTTCGCAACATTGATGTTTTTCTCTCGAGTCTCCAAGCTCGCATTTTCTAAGTGCATAATCGACAGGGTCCTGGCACGATCAGGTCGTTTGCGCAAGATGGAGGGTCGCGATTAATATGACTAATGGCCGCTGATGAGACGACGCAATTTCCAGTTCTTGACTCGGTCTTTCCGCTCGGCGAGCATTACTTGTTGATACAGTAATTTAGCTAGCTGCAGGCGGTTCGCGTTACACTATCTCCGCGAACTTCATCCTGTCGCTGCGCTATAAATTCTACGCTTTCGTAGTTTTTCGTTTCGTTCAACAACCGGGGAGAGACGCTGTCTCCTGACCCGGTAATTTTCCGCGGGACAGGTACACGTCGTTTCGAGGGAACTCTCGTTACCTGTTTATTTTTCCAAGAGGTGTGCACTCGCGAGCGAGCATACACAGTCGGGGAGAAGTTCCTGACGCGACGCGTCTGCTCGTTCGAGAGATCTTTCCCGATAGTTACCAGCGAGAGACGCGCCTCGTCGAATGACAACAGATTCTGGAACTTTACCTCGCCGGATTCGATATCGTTGCACTTTCGAGACACTTGGGCGCGAGGATTTATCTCCTATCGGTCGACGGAATTGATGGCACGCGCCTGACGTGACGGAAAACTGGCTTTGCCGGTTCCCCTCTCGCACGTCGAGTCGTTTCTCCTGGTATTAACTCGCCGGTGAAATTAATGGAGAAACGTTCGGCGAGATATAATTGACCCGTTCCGTTCTGAATTCCTTGCTTTTCACTTCAAAGATGCTTCAAATGTCTTCGAGATAACGTCGAATGATCCAATGGCATTGGCATTGAACGACCCATCATCGTCAGTGTAAGGGCTGGCCCTTAGGTTTATCACTAAACTTACGAGATTTTTTATTTGACAATTATTAAAACTGTGCTTTTCTTGGAAATCTATTGAACATATTTTTTGACGCCAGTATATGTGTATTGTAATAGTAGTCGCACAAAATATAAATTAACCCTTCGCTGCATAGTGTATCATATCTTATGTTTATTTTTTTGAGAATGTTGTTTAAGGTTTTTTTTTAAATATTTCCCTTACGATCTTCTTTCAATTTTTTCATCCTAATTAAAAATATCATGCAGTGAAGAGTTAATTTAATCTTGTTATTTTTACAATCTATACACATCAGTCACTTTTGATGATCGGTAAGTTTAATCGGTAAAAAAATAAATTTTAAAAATACCACGTTCTCTAGCTCATCAGGAAGTTAGTTTAAAATCAATTGCAAAATTTATCACCGAAAAGACAAACCAACAAACAAGAAAGCGACCTAATAAAAACGTGGTAAAATGATATACGAAGAAATATTTGTGTATCGTTACAATTCTCGCAGAATGTTATACTTCATAAAATTTCCGGACGAAATGTGACAATTTTAAATTCGTTCAACCATTGCAGGCCACTTTCGCTCACCCCACGGGCGCGTAACAAAATTCCACGTACTTCAGCATCGGCCCATCACCAGGCTCACTTTTGTCGTCAAATTCGCAACGATCCGCGAGCCTCCTTTGACGCGACAACCGCCCCACTTGAATTTACAAGCCACTTTGCATCTCGCGCCGCGAGAACCAGCCCCGCAGCTCCGGGCGTTCGCATAAATTCGTGGCCGACTATACGCGGCCATCCGAGGACGCAATACGCTCCGAGTAATCCGCGGATCGGCGTACTCGTAAGGAACACGGGACGCCGGATCTATTCAGATTCCGCTCGTTTCCATGCCGCGAACAATATCGCGAAAACGCGCATACTCGCCGGAGCACTATTATACGTGCCAGCGTGCACGGAACAGGCTCGCCCTCGCGCGAATATGCACCGCAGAAGTGCAATCCAGGGTGCAACGGTTTTACTTTTCCTCCTTTTCTTCGTTCCATCGACACCCGGCTTTCCTATTTTTTATTCCGCGCCGACCGAGACACTCGTGTACCACTCGTCCCCGCACAAAAGAATATTGCGTTTGATTCCTGACGATTGTTCGCCCCGTGGCTGAAAATTCACCGGAACACGGTGACGTTCGTGTTCTCTTTTCTGTTGTTGTTGTTGTTTTATTTTGGTCGCGATGTTCGCCGTTTGTTTAGGTTTTCTCGAACGTTTTCCGAAGAACCGGGAGAATCGTCAAAGGAATTGCCGGAGCGTGAAACTTATTTTTATGGAGGTACCTGAAGTGGATTCTATGGGGGTTTTGTTAGGGAGTTCGCGAATATATTAATTTCATGCAGCTCTGAAAATTATTTGCAATTTTGTTTGAGCGTGTAGAGGATTTTCCAAATAAGGCTAGTTTTTAAGAGGAATCTATTTAATTAATTCAATATAAATTGATAAAAAGAGTTTGCAATGAAATTTGTGCAAATTTTTGTTACCTTGTAAGGTTAGTTTTAGAAGAATCAATTTTATATAACTTTCTTGTAATATTGTGCTCATGTTTGCATAAAAATGGAAGGTAGATAAATATTGCCGGCAAATCATTCAGCATAAATCAACAGAAAGAAAGCAATTTGTTACTGACATGACCGTTTCTATTTAATTTCAATTTCTGTTAAACGTGCTTGTCAATGTTTAATCAACTGAAAACGATCAAAGCTGTAGAATTAATCTTTCGTTAAAATCAAACTCAATATGTAAATTACCGTTATGCAAATAATAGTTGTAATATTGAAAGAATTCATTCAGCCACGCAGCTACCGCAACTCAAGTATGAAATTTTAAGTAATTTAAAAAATTTACTGAAATAAAATTGAATGTGGAATTTAAATAATTCGATATGTACGTTTCACCTACAAAGCCGCGTCCGTAAAATCAATATCACATCAAATCAAAGGATTATTTGCGCATAAAAGTATTCCTGTTGATTCCTCAAAGAATGACGAATAAACAGAAAAAGTTGAAAGTTTAATATTTTCTTTATTCTCTGAAAAAAAGAATCTCTTGAAATTGTAATTTCCGAAAAATTCATCTCAGTCGGTTAAATTTCGATTTTCATGGAGTACGTGTTAAATTCAGTAAAACAAGTCAACGATAAATCAGCCCAATGTCAGCCGGAATATTGACGTATATCACTGACTTCCGAAAAGAACTCCAGTACCCAGAAAATTCCAATTTCTTTTCAATTTTCCAGGTTTGTAGGGGATCTCAGTAAAACTGTCATGTAATATTTTTTCTTTACTACTTTTTGATTCTTCAGGGAGACGACACCCTCTGAATCTTAATACTTGACGTCCTACTTTCCCGTATATCTTCACGAAACTGTGCGATAGATACGAGAAAATGATTACACTGAAATTTTAATGCCCGCCAACTCTCTCTATATGAAAGAGAATTATTTATTAATGTCCGATAAAACGAAAAGTTCACAAAAGTTCCATACACCCGACGCATTTTAAAAATCATTTGGCTAGGCTGCCTGAAACGTTAAAAAGACCACTCCATACTCTTCTTCTCATATTTTAGCATAAATTAACGAACAAAGGAGTAAAATTGATTTATGTTTCTAGCTTAGAAAAATTTAGCCTTTCCTAAATAAAACAATTACTAAAAAACCACGAAAGGAATAAATAGCCTGATTTTATGGTTTAACGAACAACCATAATTTCCGGGCTGCTAATTCCAACGAATTCGAACGTGTCTTACGGTGACGAAGAACATTGGCGGAATCTAACAGAATAAATCTACCGTAAATTTCTCTTCGCAGAAGAGTCCCTAATCCATTGATTTAAGTAGTAGTTAAACAGACTGCTTAGCAGTTAGAAACAACGCTTAATGTCCGGATTATACGGTCCGTGGGTAACACGCGATCGGGTCGCGTGCGACGCGGATATAATAATCCGTGGGTGCGCGTCTTTAAGGGGGTGGTGTAACTTCCCCGTTTCCGGTCTATCCCTGGATTTCCCGGATTCGCTTCCTGCAGCTTCGCGGAACCGGTTTCGCGGCAAGATCTGCCGAAAAATTACGGCGACAGCCTCGAATCGCTTATCAACGAGTCAACTAATCTCACTGCCACCCTTAATCTGTTAATTATACAGGCTGTTGCAAATATTTTGCAAGTGTAGACTTCGATGCACACACTGCATGCAATTCTTAATGACAATTGACTACTCGATTCTTCTACCTAAAATAATTTGATTTTTCATTTTAATGAATTCGGTAAATGGATCCACGTGACTGGCCACGTCAGGGTATTAGAATTGTTATTGTTTCATGTTAATTAAAGTTCCTTTGATTAAATTTCCCAATTTCACAGAGAATAATTGCTGGCAGTGAGCTATACCAATAACATTGTTTAATTGACTCGGCCAGTATTGGCAAATTGTGTTATAAACGTTTTCGTAAATTGTTTACAGGGACGCTTGGATCCTCTGTTAAATTTTCATTACCATAGCTTTTAGGCCATTAAATTTTTACAGTTACAACGTAACACGATTGAATCCCTGAATGTGTAATGTCAAGCACGTACCATGGAAAATGCAATATTCATTCTCCACTCGTCTAATCATTACCAGCCAGTTCTACTCATGAATTATTACGTCGAATAGATCAGAAGTGTGGGATCGAGCGGTCTCTGTAATGATTTGATTGGATAATTACTAATTTCGAGGAGGGATATAAATTTCCAGTTTGTCTGACCATTGTTGATCATTTCTACTGAGTACGTTTTTTTTATTTCAATTTGAACCCCTTTCAATTATTCTACATTTTATTAGATGCACATACTTCCAATAAACAATAATTAAATGAAACCGTTATAAAAACCAGTTCAGTCACTTTTTCATTGCAACAGAATTCTACAGAATTCTCTAAGCAAATTTGTACATCTTCCAAGAGTCATAAATTGTGCAGCTCCTGGGCAAGTAGAAGTGGTCGATAGCAGTCAGACAAACTAGTGTTACGGGTACTGGGAACATGGCGTGCTTTGTTTTCAGAAAAAAAAGCGAAAGAATATATCAGTACCCAGTTAATTTACCTTGCTAATAATTTGTTCAGCTTGATAACTCCTCGTTTGCGTATCCAGTTCCATCTTGAATGCAAAATATGCACGCGGACGAACGGCGCAGACAAGTTTCAGCCGACAGACGAAATTAAACGCGGAATAGCGTTGTTCCACGCAACGGCCCCGCCATTTCCCTTGTAAACAATGGTTCTTGGCATTCGTTACGACGGATCAGACATCACAGTGGACCGGACAATCGGATCAAGACGATCTATGCCCGTGTAAAAACGAACTAATTTGCTGTGACTTAACCTAAATTCCTCGAGAGAGCTGCCGTATTCCGGCAGACCCACGACAGTGTGACGGCTGTTTTTGCAGCCGAGCAAACGGTCAAAAAGTTTGTAAGTTACACAACAATGCTCGCGTCCGCGAGTGTTAGTATTTTCCCTGGAAATCCATTAAACGTACAGTGGCGTGCAAAAGTTTCCGGCAGCGAACCAACAAATCCACCCCTTTCACTCAAGCTGCAGTAAAACCCAAACGAAAAATCGCACATCGATTTTTCTGGTGTCGTTGGCAGAGGCAGACTTCAATCTTTGCACCCTCGTTGGCTCGTTCTGAGAAAATTTTTTTTATAGGCTACAGACTGCGGAATATAGACCGTAAAGATTGAGGGGTTCTTAAATTTTAGGAGAGAAATTGTACGCATTCAAAGTATTATAACTTGGTGAAAAAAAATCGAATGGGAATCTACCTGGCATCATTATAAAAAGGAAACTCTGATCTCCAAATTCACGTTGGTTTCACTGGCGGAAATTTTTTTTATGCTCCGGGGACGAATTTAAAATCGTCTAATTTTTTTAGTAAAGTACCATCTGAATGTAGATCATTTCAGCCCACACTGTGATCTATAAGGGGACTTGAATATAAAAACCTTTCAGGTGGTTGAAAGTGGAGGTTTCACGATTTAAAATAAATAGAGGAAGTCGTCTGTATTCTTTTTTCGCTGTGCTTTAATAATTTAAATATCGATAGCCACTTAACGGCTCGGATGAATTTCTTCGATCGAAATGTCAGTTCCGAACGGTTCCCAAACCGGTCCGTTAGAGTTTTACAAATTGTCGAGTGTCGCGGTCACGATCGGTGCTCAATGGACCGCGCACCAAAGTGGATACGGCAGTTTTTTCATTTTTCTTATTTTTCCCCACTACCCCCCTCCCTCGCAAATTTTTCCTCATTTTATTCTCGCCGAACACGTTTCATTGGTTACCTCTCTATCGATTCGCCGTAGGGGAGGGGGCGCGTACACGGTTTTCTTATTTCCCTTTCGTGATCGAATTTTTAATCAGAGTATTTGCTGACGGGACGGATCGCGATGCTTTTTATGCCATTTCCTTTTCTGATGGAGTCCCCGATCGGAGACCGTCTCATCTTTCTCGAATTTTTCGGAAATGATATGATTTAATACCCTACACTTCCAATTTTAATAATATCTCAATATTTCTAAAACCGCGACGCACTTTCGTTAATCAATAATCGATTTTTGCTGTGCATGCGTCTCATCTCATATTAATTAATTTGAAACAATAATTACAAAATAATAAGTTTTATCATTAGCGATTATTTTTTATATTTAAAGTTTACAAACTTCCCCCTCCCTTGCAACAACAAGGAAGAAATGGCGGAACTTTGATCCGGCTAAAAATTGAAATCTGTTCCCACAATAGAGCGCTTAAACCTGATTAATACGTTCGCAAGTTCTCCGATAAATAAATTCTCGTTACCCCCATTCACTTACTCGAATTTATCTCGAGCAATTTTTTCCATCGCGAAATGAAGCCGCAATTTACACCACCCGCAAATTGATCGTCTCCTATCCTTCAACGACCCCACTCCCTAAAAGTCCCCGTTTCACCGTGCGCCCGGATCAATGGAATTTTCTTTTTCACCCTTGGTAGTCGAACAATGCTCTTAAATTTCATTAATTATTATCGTGGCATTGTTAGTCCGATTAGGCGAGTCAAAGTTTTCAGGAGGCACTGTTTACGAGTTCACACGACGTCGTTTCATTAAGCGGATTCGGAAACTACCCCTTTCAACTTCCTCTCGCCCGCCATGTTGTGATTAATGGATACTATAAGAGCAGTTGTTCAAATCTTTACTTATGGTGTCACGCGTAGCTTGTCGAACGTTTTAATGAGCAGGCAAAAATGTGGCTTCTTGTAGACACTGAGTAATTATTAGTATAGCGGGCTGGTTATCATTATGGAGATTAATTAATTCATTTTCAGATAGCTGATAATGCCGAAATTTCTCTGACGTGCAAATTATTATCAGACCTATTACAATATATTCAACTTATTTTTAATGACATTTTTAATTGTATTTTTCTACAAAAAAACGCACAAATGCAACTATCACGAACGATACAGCGAGTCAAAAAAGCCGAACCGATACGGTTCATTCGAAAGCGATTAAGCCACGCGATTTACATGTTGATTTCCAGGCATACTAATTGAACAATGCCCGGATTTGCGTTATCCTGAGCCACGCGAATCGCCCGGCTCGTTACGGCCGAAAGGCCGGGAAATTAATTTCTAATTAACTGTGATCGAACGCGTGGCTCCCGTGCAAATACAAATGTTACTGGTCAGTCGTGGCCACGTGACAATACTGATAAACCCTCTGATAGTATCACAGTAGCCTAAGCCACAAAACAGAAGTTTTCATTCAGAAACTTTAAAATATAATTAACTTATAAAATAACAAGCATAGAATTTCTCAGCGCATCGTGCACACCTGGAAAAACTGATCCGAAAATCCGAAAGAATCATTTCTCCAAAGTGAACCGTTCTCCAGCAAACTGCGAATGAATTTTCGGCCAATTGGGCAGCGCAGCGTGCCCCCCACCGCGCGGTGGACGGCCAATGGCGCGCGAGGATTGCAGAGTGGGCGTATCGTAGATGCAGCGCCAGATTAGTTCAACTACAGTAGCATTTTCCAAGAGAACGGTTCGTCGCAGAGAATTAGATCTTCAGGAAAGTTTTATATTCTCGACGAGCACTACACGACTACACCCGAGTTTCTATCGTATCTCTCGATCCAGCGTCGCCTTGAAAATTCGTTTTCCGGGTTGTTGAGCCGCGGTTTCGTTCAGGAGGCGTCGCAGGATTTTTGCGAAGTTGTTTCTATGTTCGCAAAAATTAACGGCGTCCGAAAGCAGGACCGTAAATCGGATTACGAGTCGCAGAAGTTTCGCGGCGCATTCAAATGCTCGTAATCCGGTTCCGGCGGACTGGGTCGAACAAAGACACGATTGTCGCGGGTTTCGAACAGGTTTTTCACTCGCTCACGTACGGGATCGTCGAAGGAATTCTGCCGATTCCAGGAATAGGACAATCCCCGGGGAAGTTAAGCGAAGTTAACTGATTCTTCCGTGCTCAAAGCGAGCTTCCGCCAGTGAAAGAACAACGATCGCTCGATCCACCAACGCGCTGGCTCGTATTTGCTTTCTATTTAGCTCTTTTCTTTCGAACGATTTACAAAAATAGAAAATCGATAGAACTTCCCCGCTAACAACCGTGCGTCAGTTCCCGTTTTATTTCAACCCCTACCCACGTGAATTTATTCTGCAAAACACACAAATAAATTTAACCATCTGTTCGCCAGCCGAGAATTTATACAACAAACGAAATCAGAAATTTTCCTCGAACCTTGGGTGAGTGGCTCGAATTAAATATATTGGAAATTGGTTTTGCTAAATCAAACTACACAATGTTGCAATATCGAAAAATTCTGCTTGAATCAATCTTTTAAAATTAAAATCAATAGTAATTTTTCATTGTATATGGAAATTGCTTATTATTATTTGTCATGACAGGTAATTTCTGCAAGAAATCCGCGTTTCATTATGAACAAAACTGTGAATACGGAATGAAGAATTAATTGTCCTTTATTAATATTTCAATTTTGCGATCGAAAATCGTTAAATAAATGTTTAATGGAGTACGGAGCATGGTCGAGCGAAGAAGTTAATTTGCAAAGTTTAATAACCGTGATCCAATCGTGTGGGGAACTTTATTCGAGCAAGACGCTATTATTGAATGCAACTTGTTACAATTTCGCCGGACACAAAGACGCACAACACCGAAATTGTTGCAACTAATCCGGGCTTGACGAAGGGTTGATGAACGGCTGAGCAAGTTTGCAAACGACCGTTGCAAATCCGTTCGCTGTCGGAAGGGAGTCGGCCAACGAATCGAGCCGGTGTAAATACTTAGTTGTAGTTACAGGAAACACGCTTCCCTGTAGAATTTAATTCCCTGCTTTCGTTTGTCTTCGCAGTTTAACACGGAAACTATAAAATTTTCCAGCAGAACTCGGCGAAATTGTTAACGTTTGACTTCTACAGTTAAAACTCGTAATCCAAATATGAATTTTCTAGCAACGTAGCTTGAATTAAAACATTAAAAATTGCCATCCTCCTGTGGGAATCTTTGAATTTCGCGCTCTCTTTATTCCTCAAATCATTTCACATAAAACATTTCTTAACACGTTCTTTTTATTATTTAATAATTCATTTCATGCTGTCTCCTCTTCTGCGCATTATTTTGCTCGTTAAAATAAATGTTATCGTCGTTATAATATTGTAGATGCTACTTTGAGTATTTTTTAGTGAAAGGTGAGGTATCCAAGCGATTATGCGTTTGATGAGGAACGATTTTTTTTCAGCGGCAAAGTTAAACGGGACGAGAGCTCATATTTTGTACCTCCAAGAAGTCGTTGAAAGTGGCTTCCAGAACAGGAAGAGTTTGTTTAAGACACCATTTTGCTGTCGCCGGGCATATAAGAAAAATGGCGGCTACGCCCATCATCAACGGGACTACTAGCATCCGAATAACCTAAAAACAACACTGTTCTTGATTACATTGCCTTGCCTGAATTAAAAGCCCTTCCGAAGAAACGGTGAAGACGTGATGCTTGGATCGTGCTTCTCCGAGAAACCATAACTTTCGCCATTAAATTGACAACAATGTAGCAGGCAACATAAACAAAAATTTTGGCGAGACCTTAATTTTCATTATTGTGGGCAAACAGCATGGGTAAACATGGTAGAAAGACAGCTGTTTTCATTATTGTCTCGTTCCTTAAAAATACTTTTCAAAGATTGCACAACACTTGAGAAAATGAAAAAGTATATTTTTCTACATCCGTTCCTTATCCGTTTAAACTTTTATAAAACCATGTTACAAATATTCCATAAACACGACAACGGAAATTATATATTGAGCCAGAGCATCGATAACACGATATAATAATTGATTAAGTAATAACAAAATAATCAATCCGTGTAGGAAATAAAACAACATAAGAATAATTTAAGTTTGATGTTGCTCGGGTTCGGAATTTGGATTGCAGACAAGTTTTTAGCTGCCGAAGGAGTGTTATGGCAATTATCTGGCTGTAATTCGAGTGTTCGGGCGCAGCTAATTACAGTCTCCTCTAATTAATAAATAAACAGCAGCCACGTAACGTAAACAAACGACCGCGTTAACGAATCCGGTAAATTCTATAGTAACAGGTTTAATATACGTACGTAAGATATCCAGGACACAATTAGCCACCCTAATAATACGGTGCCGGCTGTATTCAAGTATGGCGCATACTCTGGCCGCAGAATATATTGCAAACACGGGAATTTACCACTCAAATCTGTCATCATGCTCTCGATCTGCTATAACGGGTCATTAAAAATCCAAACAATGAAATTAAAAATTGTTCCACATATAAAGTTCGTACATTCTATTGAATGTTTAATTTAAAAAAATCGAAAAATAAAAATATCTCAAACAACCAAAACACTACCAGCAATTAAAATAAGCATCTTCTAACCCAACATGAAAAGCAACTAAAATAATTAATAATTAATTTAATACAAGTATAAATTTTACATAACCTCGAAAAATAAAAATATCTCAAACAACCAAAACACTACCAGCGATTAAAATAAGCATCTTCTAACCCAACATGAAAAGCAACTGAAATATAAAATTCCGAACCATTTTTAATAATCGGCATTATTACCGAATGAAAATTAATTGTATACATAGAAATGATAGAAATCGTCATGATGTGTTTCGCGATATTGAATCGCCGTGAACAACAAGCATATTCGAACGAATAGGACCGATTCGTCGAAATTTCGTCGATATCCCATAATTACAATGGAAAAGTGAGCTACTCACGTTCATCTCGTGAAATTTCCCAATCAACTAACGGCTCGAGAATTTAATGCTGCCAAATATTGGGAGCTCCATTTTACGTAGTGCTCTCTGTCCCCCTTTTGTCGGAAACGTCACTGTCACTCCCGAACAATAAATTAATCTGGTCTCGGTTTATTAAATATCTATTATTGAACGTAACACGGGAAATCGGGCCGATCAAAACTGACGGAAACAACACGCGTGCGAAACAATGTACCTCGGGTGACGC
>CM052344.1:5840221-5875789 GCA_028455595.1 Lasioglossum vierecki | reverse complement strand
CCACTAAAAAAACCTTTTTTCCGCGCAGAGGTTGGTAACAGTGATAAATACCCTAGAATAGGTATGTCACGTGATGTACCTTGACCCTTTCACTATAATATAGTTCACTAGCCAACCACTAATTTTTGGTTCCCCTTCAGAAGACAACCCGCTCTTAAATTTTCTGTTGCTCTTCAGAAGGCAACCCGCTCGACATTTTTCGGTTGCCCTTCAGAAGGCAACCGGCTCGACGTTTCAGCTTGACGGAAACTACAAAAATATTTTATATAATAGAAAGCAAGATTTATTAGAATTGAGTTTTATGAAATTATGCCCAAAAGCAACATCATTTATTATCGCTAATTGAGAACTGTCGTAAAAGTCTCGCTACTTTCGCAGCCGAAAGAGTTTAATTTTGAATTATGCGTTTCGCGGAATTACGAGCGTACAGGGAAAATGTTCCAGAAATTTCCCGAGGAAAATTTATATTCGTGCGAGAATTTACTCGCAGCTTTTGCAACAAAGCGACGCGATAGTTTCACCAAACAAAACCTTTCGGCGTTTTCGCGCAAGAAATATGTGTTCGCAAATATGGGGGCTGGCGGTTTTATTTTTTCGTTCCGCGGCAGTGGTGGATCGTACCTGAAAGGAACCCGAGCTAACAACAAAATGAAAACTTACGATGTTTACTTGAAGTTCTGTAGTATAAAAACTGATGGAACAAACAAATGCATCGAATCGTTAATACTTTGGAATATATACTACGGTAACAAATAATAATAATACTAAAATAAATCATGCAAAGAATTATTAACATTATTCTAAACGTTGCACACGATAACGTACATAAATTATCATCGTTCTACCACAGATTTAAACTCACCTCTGACAACACGTTGTCATCGTCTGCTCGACCATCGTTCAGTACTTAAATCGCCGTCTCACGAGGGATTTGACGGGCTTCTAATTAATATTTCACCCGGAAAAATTAATCACGTCGCGACGACAATGTCATGACGTGCGACCACATCCCCATAAAACATGCTCATGAATTTTTAAGCGGCGAGGAAAACACTTCGTGAAACCTTCCACTATTATAAAACAATCTAAACACAAGCCTGCATAAATTTTCTCGAAAATTACTATATGGAAAATATGAATAATGTTATTCCAACGAGAAAAACATCTTTACCTGACTTCAATTTTCTATCGTCGACTTAGAAAAATTTTATATTACATTAAAAATTTTATTTTAGTTATAAGTTACGATGATTGTTTTATTTCTAAAATACATCTTCTCCAATTTTTTTTTAAATCCTGTGTATTCTCTTCATACAGCATTTTATTATTAATTATTTTTCGTCGACATGAAACTTGGCCCGTCACATGAATTAATATTGTTATTACCCTCTATCAAACGACTAATTTTAATTGAAACTTGCCGCCCCAACAACAATTGCACGAACTATTTTCCTTCATAGAAAAGATTGTCGCAATGCATTGACAATTATCGTCGATTATTGATCGAGGTGCAAATCGGAATTCGCAGCGTGAAAAATGTGGCGGGCATGCAAATAGATTCGAGTTTTTGGTCCTGGTAGCTGAAACGTCTTCCAGGGAGATTCGGGATTCGATTTCCTTCGACAGGACGGCAGTCGAAACAATCTCCGGAATGTGCATTCGGTTCTTATCCGTGTCGAGTGTCGTCGCCGTTCTCTATCGTTGCCATAGTCGACGGTTTGATGAAGCCAGCTCGGGGAATCCCCGCGCGGAACGTGTTCTCGCCGGCGTTTCGCCCTGTGCAAAAGGTGAATTTTTCGCTTTTATCGTGGCGCAGTTTGTTCTAATGGAGTCTTTTAGACGAGAGAAGGCCGCGCCGCTCCGGCGAGAGCACGCTCTTTTGTCGTTGTCGAGCGCCATTTAAATGATTGGAGTATTGTTTGATCTTTGGGAAATGGCTGCTCGCGCGTAGATACGCTGCATTTATCTCGCTTTTAACGGCCTCCTTTTGATATTGAATTTCCTGTTCTGTTGTGCAAATAAATTGCACGGTGTCTCCTTTCACCGACCGAATCGACGCAATACCTACGCTTTGTTCGATCAAAAGGTAAGCATTCCCGTTCTGTTATTAGAACGATTTTAGTTTTCTCGAGGCACCGACCTCGAATTTTTGGTAGAACGGAACGGTACGAAATTATAATGGACCTAAATTGTTTTCACGTTAATTATATACAGGGTGTCCCACCTGATTTATTAAAAAAAAAACTTTTTCTTTTTATTTTATAAATGGTTAATCAATAAGTTGATTTCACCGGAGTAGGATCAGATAATATAGTTCAGAAATTGTTAATTATTAAAAAATATTTCAGCCTTTATATACTTATTAGAGGATACAATTAAAAATCCCTATAAATTCTCTAAATATTTAATCACTGTTTTATATTACTCCTACTCATTTTTTTCACGAATTCATAAAATCCGTTGATTAATTGTAATTATCAATCTGTCAATCTTTCGATGATTGGAATTATTTGTTATCGGCGCATGGTTCATCAATTTCTACACACTAGCAATTTTGTAACCATACCCAAACGTGTCACGTTTGCTATTAAAAATGTTTAATTAACCCCTTGAACGGAAATGACGAGTCCAGCTCATCATAAACTTTCCTGAACAAACTGACAATGACGAGCTGGACTCGCCAGAAATTATTGAAGTTTGATGCTTTTTATGAGAGCAGTATCTGTAAGTCATTAAATTAAATATTAAAATTAAAATTAAAATCTTTAAAAATTAAAGATAATAAATTAAATCGTCTGCCAGAGCAGTGCTGACTGAAAATAAATTGTCGTTCAAGGGGTTAATTTAGAAATTGATTGAGAAAGTAGAAATTGATCGAACCATGCGCCAATAAAAATTAATTCCAATTATCTTAATATTGCGATCGAAACTAAAATTAACAAAACTAAATTTTGGTATTTTTTTATTTTACTTGACTAAAATTAACAAAATGCAGAACGTCCGAAAATATCTCAAATGAAAACCAAAAATCGATGACCAAATCCGATACCAGAAAGTTCGTTTATTAAAATCTCCACCAAAAATAACAATAATTTACGTCGATATAAATTGTGTACGTCACACGACAATAATTTCCATCGAACTAAGGATCTTCCGTTTCTGATATCTCTTCTCCTATTGGTTCAATGGGAGTGATCGATTCCACTTCGTCCTGCACCATGTCTACCACTGGCACCGTTTCCGCTACCAAACCGGGAATCACGCTCCTCGCATAATCGACATTCGGTGACCTCAGATTGATCACGAGCGCCGGCGTCCCGCAATCCATTGTACACAATCGGCCGAGTCTTTTCGATGTCAAGGTCGCTGACCGACTAACCATCAACTGAGGACAGCCAGGTTTGAAACATTAACTGGCCACGGACTTCCTGGCCCTGTCTATCACTTCCAGTACAAAAAAAGTTATGCGAACGTACGAGAACACCGATCTTGTTATTTCCCACAATTTTCCGTCGCGTTGCGATTTGTCTACACAACACATAATCGAAGCTCCTGTTACTTTTACGGATTAGCATCTGGTATTGTTAAAATTTTCATTTCTTTCTGGATAGATCTTAATACATACGTTTGATATTAATAGAATTTTGAAAATTCCATTTGTAACATAGCCGATTATAATTGTTAATATTTGTCGTGAAAGTCTCAAAATTAAATAATTTAATTTATTCTATTAATAATTAATTAATTGGTTATCGATCGTGATTTATCTTCAGGATATTACAAATTTAAAACTTAAAGTTAAAAAAAGAACATTTTAATAGCTAACGTGAAAAAAAATTTGTAATATCCTATTAATATTGAACAATACTGATTCAATTACACCATTTGGTGAACTAAGTATAGACTGATTATTTAATATCGTTAAAATTCAAATTCACCGTGAATTAAGTGTGATATAATATTATGCAATTTTGTTGTAAATTTAATATTAATTCTGTTTTAAATTTAATGGTAATTCGTATTATTATGTTGCATATTGTTTGCTGCTGTGAGTCCCTAATTGAATGATAACGAAATCGAGCTGTTGCATGACAATAGCATAAAGGTCTGTGTGGAAGAATTTAATTACTTCGTTCATTGAATGAACCAGTGAACAATTAAGAAACTAAGCCGCAGCATTGTCGAACTGTTCAACTTATTCTGACGACAATAAAGGTGCTGGATGGGTTCTCTTTGATAAGCTGCAAGAGACACCGCTTAATACTGTTCCGAGCAGAAGCTTATTACAGAAACTGTGCACAACTCGGTGCTCTTTAAAAAAATACATTTCTCTCATTAACCGGTACTGAATGTAGCTGGCGAAATTTTTTTTAAATACTCGAGCTATTTATAAACCGATTAAACGTCTTTAATTATTATATCGCAGCGATCCACGCAAACTTCTCTTTCAAAGGTTTCATTAATATGCAACCTCGACTCTTCTGTAGCCGAAAAACAATTATTCAAAAATAATTTCCTTGGAAACCATTCAAATTCCATTTAAACGTATGTTATTCAATATCAACGTAATTCATTATTAATTTTAAAAAAGGAGATAGTGGGAATCAATAATTCTTGCCTTTTTCTTAAGTTATAAATATAATCAGGACATACATAAATAATGAGAATTCTTTTTTTGTGGAAACCGAGGATAAGTTAATTGTCTTTTATTTAGCTGACATTCAATTAGCTGGTTTAGCGAACTCGAGCATAATCGGGAGAAACGTGATCCACGAACGGCTGAAATAATTCGTTTAAACTGGAATTTCCGGATCGGCATAATGGCTGATCTAATTTTACCGAATAACTCGCGCGACGGATTCTGGGACGACGTTGGATTACCAAATCGCGTAATAACCTAATATTTTACCAGACTTCCCTCAGTCATGATGACAGTTTTCCATTTTCCCCGGCGTTTATACCACGAGAAATGCATAGGGTCGACGGCAGGTCGAATATTTAAATAAAAAGTGTCCGCCGGACGCTTTTAGGCCACTTATTATTGCAAACCGACCATTGAGAACTGTTTATCAAGCACGATTCTATGCGTTGCCGCCGGTGGACGACGTTTCGGATATTTTCCAAACGTGTTGGTGAATAAATTGTTTCAAACAGTCATATTTTATCATCTTTGCTACGAAATTTGACAAATTTTCTACAAAAAAACAGCAGTTCAATCTTTGGCAATTTTTAGAACTTCGAAATACGTTTAGTCTGCGATGCAGTCGTTTTGAATATAAAATAATTGTTAATTACTGTGCTGTAGGATTTATTATAATTTTATTATAAATCATTAGTGTCACCATTATTTAACACGATTTTTAAACTGTCGTATGAAAAGAAATTTAATGTCCTTCACTTTTAATAATTTTACTACGTTTTTATTTGTATTAAATTTAGCAAGTTAGTCTATAAAAATATTCGAATTAAAAAAGTTTTATTGCTGGATCAGCTAAAAAATTACTAGGTTCAAAAATGACCATTCCAAAATGATTTTCCTGCTTTTAAAATATCCTAACAGTATAATAATTTTAATAGCATCAGGAGAATGATGCTATCAGAAATAGTAAAACTGCGTATACTCACAACGACTAGTTTGCTGGACTGCCTGAGAATGAAGATGGTCACCGGGTAGATTAAGCTGACAGTCAGCTCCATCAGACGCGTAACAGCAGCGAGGGAGAATAGAAATCCGGTTAGAACTAGAAGTGTCACCAGTTGCAACAGACCTGCTACCGCCTAGAATATTAAATGCTGTTAACAGGACCATTTTTCATTGGTGACATTACACACGCTATCACATTATGAAAATTTCTAGGGTACCATAAATGCACCCGCACAAAAATATCAGCGTCGACGATCTCTTTGAAAGCTCGTACATCAGGCGCCCTAAATTCACCTTTAGGATAAACCACCGCCGTAAATTCTATTATCACCCAACCTCTGCGCATTATTCCACAAAAATAATTCCAAAAAACAGCGAAAACAATAAACATCCCAAGAACTAATAAAACAGCCGCCATAACAAACTCACCCCGATAAAGCCCCTACCACAGTCACCAAAATCAACCCACCCCTCTCCCGAGTCGAGGCCATAAAAATCGCAGTACCCACAACCTCGTCAAAACACCATAAATCATAAAAACCTCCACCCTCCTGAACCGCTCACCCCAACCTATCCCAACACCTCTTCCCTCTCGATAAAACCGTCTGACTAACCTAATCCACGAGCTGAAAAAATCCTCGGAAAAAATCGTAGCCACCGAAAGCCCTATCACTGATAAAAAGTGGGTAATCAATTTAGGGGTTGCAATAACTATCACGGAGAACCATCATGTCCTAACCTAACCGAAAAGTCCTCAAGAAAATTACAGTCGCCGAAAACCCTCAGCCCCAACACGAACCAACTTTCAGCATGAAAAAGGGGTTGTTCCAGGGTGGTAATTGATTTAGGGTAGCCGTAATAACTTACACAGAGGATCGTCATCGTCGCTCGGTTACCGTCGATTTCGCTACAGCGTCGAAGTCTTCGAATTCATTTCACAGGTTCAGGTCGGGGGGGTTCGACGACTGCATCCTCCTCTTCCCCCCTCTCGCCCCCTGTTCGCAAGAAAATAAGGAGTTCCCGGAGTAGAACTGCGGCGAAAGAGGGGTTAGGTGAATTTGTATTCCGGCGTTTGCACGGTCCTTCGGATGACACTCGACGTTGAAGAATGGAGAACGAAGAGGGGGTCGGGGAGGGGCACTGAGGAGAGAAGGGGCACGAGACGAAACAAAAGGAAACCGGAAATCCTCCGGGGTTGTTTGGCTTCTATCTTCAGCACGTCGAGGCCGCGTCGTTTATTTTCAAACCTCCTAGCCCCCGACCCCTGGCCCCTAACATCGTCGATGATGCAGCCGCCAAGTGTTTGCACTCGTCGACGTCGAGGTTCGAGAGTGACAATTCGTTATTGGAAACACGAGACTGTTGATAGATTTTTTTCAATTTTGTCGCTCTGTTTGACTTTGCTAATCGATTTTAGTGGGGCGACGGCGGGGGGATCGAGCGAGGAGGTGGCCTAATGCGATTTGATTGGAATTTGACGGTTGTGATTGTGATTTGAGGGTGCGAGGTGGGTAATGCGACTGTAATTGCTGGTTTGGTTGACTGAAATCAATATGTACAATCCTGTGACAGTATTATTCTCTACGTATATTGTTTGCATCTATAGTATTTTTATATCAGTACATTTAAAGCGGATCTGTATACATTTACAGCAAAATTGAGTAGATCAAATTCGAAACTGTTGCAGAATTTAAAAAATTAAAGATGTAAGAAAAAAACAATAATGATCAATAATGATAAATTGTCTTGGTGTATTGCAAAACAAAAATAGTTGAAATATTCTTTTAATAAATGAATTAATATGGTACAAAAATAACTGATTTAATTTCTTTATAAATGAATACTAATTTCAGACAATTCCATTTTGTATCTTGAACGTAAAAATTCATATAAATATATTTACATTCTTCTATAATTGTAATTAACATTGTTTGGTAATTATTAAGAAATAACGTTCAATTTTGTTTCTTTTTTAAAAACTCGATACAGACAATTTCATACAACATTTTATTATTAATGATTTTTCGTCGACATGAAATTTGGCCCGTCACATGAATTAATATTGTTATTACCGTCTACCAAATTTAATTGAAACTTGCCGCGCCGTGGATATTCGGATGAGGTTAATGAAGCAGATCGCGAAGGACGATTGATTTTCGAATTCGGGGCAATTTATTATTTGATGGACCGAGAACGAGAGTGCGGAGGGGAGGGTTGTTTAAATAAATTGGAAACGCGAAATTGTTTAAAGCGAAAACGCGGTTGGGAGTTTTATGAAGCTGGACGGTGTTATCGATCGTGAAAGAACGAGGATGATTGACTTTGGAACTGACAATGAGGTATTTACTGCGAAAGGGATTATGGGATTGTTGGGTTGGTAATGAGCGAACTGTTGATGCAGGATTATTTGCTGCAGGTTCCTTGAATGTTTAATGAAGCTCGATTGGACCTCTCGGAAGGAATTCAATTTTCTGTGTATACAATGAACGCGAGAAATTATCATTAATTTGCAATAATTATGCTACATCTCAATTGTATTAATTACACTAATTATTCTCCAGAAATTAATTCAACATAAAATGATTATGCTTCCACGTATGGGAGAATTTTTCTTTCGAAGATTGTATTAGTAATAATGATGTAATTTTTCTGAAAATTCATATAAACATATTTGTATTCTCCTATAATTGTAATTAACATTGTTTGGTAATAATTATTCCTCTGCAGATGAAACTGTAATATAAGGATAAATTATCGATGACATACCAGAGCTTCGACGATTCGAAAATTTGATTAGAGCAATCATGTGGTGCTGATCATTAATGGTAAATAGTCCCCAGGCACTGATACTATGATCAGCATGCAAATAAATTCTCTTGGTGTGTTCGAATATTACCATAGCTAGATTTAGTGTATTGCAAAACAAAAATAGTTGAAATATTCTTTTAATAAACGAATTAATATGCTACAAAAATAACTGATTTAATTTCTTTAAAAATGGATACTAGTTTTAGACAATTTTATTTTGTATCTAGAACATAACTGAAATAATAGGATAATTAATAAGAGTAAATAATTTAGCTTTCTAAAAGAAACAATTGAAACTTTTTAATGGAGTTTCCTTCCTGTTTTAAAGCTTGTCTTAAAATATCCAGACAGATAATGCAAAAAAATTCACTAAGAAACTTCCTGATTTACGACAGAAACAATGCTTCGGAAGTTAATATATTTCGACAAGGGTTGTTTTCGCATTAAAAAATTTGCATCACGGTTGAAACTTTTTTCCCGAAGAATTTAAGTTTCCTAACAAGGATTCCGTTCCGCATCAAGCACTTAATTTCCTGTAAACAAAACTTCGCTTCAGATACTATTATTATAACGGCGTAAATGTTTCGTGCAGCTCTAGATAATTAAAAATTTTCCTGCAAATCATAATAATATAATTTATCAGTGAATTAATAATACCCTTTTGATTTAAATATCTCGAAATGAGAAATATATGACTCAGATCATTTTCATAATTATGGACAAATATCAGTTACATGATTAAAACTTTACCTCTGTAGAGGATTAAGTAATTAGTGTTTCGATGTTCGTTAAGCTCGCCACAATGTGCGTCGCAGGGTAGCAAATGCAACAACGATATTTCACCGAGTTCTGATTCGCTGGATCAACCGAGACTCGCCGATTCAATTGAATTTCGGCGGCCGTGATCGATCGCCGGTCAACCCCTGCGAACCACCCTTGTAAAGGTCGTGGCGAACATGATAATCGCATTTCGCGAATATTTTTGGCGGCTCGGACACCACGGAACTGGACATAAATCCCTGAGACGAAAAATCCGCGGACATTCCACAAACTTGATGCCATCAACGGCCGGTGTCACGGACACGTGAGATCGTTTAACATATTATCCACGGCCGCTGTCACGCGCACGTGAGTTTCTTGTTGTTGGTTTTTTGGATTATCAAAAGCATCTTCTATTGTATGTCTGCTCGCTTTCAAATCATTTGTGTATTTATTTTATGTGACTAGGTGGTTGTTCATAAAATAAAAAGATAACGTTGTTGTTGGTTTTTTGGATTATCGAAAGCATCTTCTATTGTATGTCTGGTCGCTTTCAAATCATTTGTGTATTTATTTTATGTGACTAGGTGGTTGTTCATAAAATAAAAAGATAACGTTGTTGTTGGTTTTTTGGATTATCAAAAGCATCTTCTATTGTATGTCTGCTCGCTTTCAAATCATTTGTGTATTTATGTTATGTGACTAGGTGGTTGTTCATAAAATCAGAAGATAACTTTGTTGTTGGTTTTTTGAATTATCAAAAGCATCTTCTATTGTATGTCTGCTCGCTTTCAAATCATTTGTGTATTTATTTTGTGTAACGAGGTGGTTGTTCATAAAATAAAAAGATAATTTTACAAATTAATTAAATATATAACTCTAGAAGTATCTCAGATCAATTTCATATTAGTTAGATATTTATTTATATATCTTCTGTTTCTAATGCTTTAACAAATCGTTGAATTTTCGTATTATGTTTTTAATATGTTCTAAAATTATTATAAAATCGTTCTATGCAGATGAAGCAAGCTATTACAGGCTCGATCGAATCCCTAATTGGATTTGTGTCTAAATGTAGTTCCAATAATGAGGATTAATTGATTATTTTAGCCTGAATCTGTTAATATCCGATTCATCGCGAAACCGCAAGCTCCTATTGATCTATTACATCGTGATACACGCCAGAAATTGCGATGTGGACAACCCCGATGGTCGGAAGTGTGCCATACTTCGATAATTACAATACTATAAACTTTAACAATAATTCTATCGTATAGAGAATTTAATAGTTTTTTTCGATAGAATTGCATTTACATGTTTTCACCAATTGCAACATTTTATAAATGTTATAAAATGTTATTCGAAGACATAGATCGCGTCTAATTAATTTCAAGAATTCCCCTTCTTTTTATTGTTTTGTTTTTTAATGAATGAAATTTTTGTCCTTCGATTTCAAATCAAATTATAGTCTCCTCTGAGAAAGTCCCCGAATATTATTTTACTGAAAAGATTCGCATAATTCGTTTAACACATGTTGCGTGGAATCAAATTATCAATTTATTAATAATACAGAGCAATAAACAAGAGCAGTGTCCGTTTTTAGCCGAAGCCTCTCGATCCGGCATTCAAGCGGACTTACAAATTGAATCGGACGATCTAAACAAACGGCAGCCGACCGAATCGCTTCTGCAAATCAAATCCGTGGCGCGCGAGCCGCACCTGTAAATGAAATTTAACGAAGCGGCCAAATTGGACCGGAATTATGCGATCATAATTCTAATGAGCGAGAGACATTACGAAGGTTCGATTAACCACCGACTAGTTTCGCCCCGAAAACTACGAATCTCTGACCAACAGTAGCATTGCCAACGGCGTCATTAACCAGTCTAACGAAATTGCTGATGGGAATCAAACTATCGTAGAAAACCGACCGCGAAAGCATTGAACAAACATTGCGGAGTGGATACGTGGCTGTAGCCATTCGATACAGGCGTGAATGATGAATGAACGTGCTCCCCTTAAAAAGCAGTTAATGGCTTCTGTATTAGCGCTTCAAAAAAATCCAAGCGAAACTCGAAAGCGGAATTAGCCGTGAGTGCAGGCGTTAACACACACTCATCAGAATTTCATACCACAAATGCTACGTAAATTATTCTTAGCACTATTCAGGTCTTAAACGCGAGAGCCGATGAACGTTAATAGCAATTCCCACGAGCGAAAACGTAAATCGCTAAACTCTGGAAAATTAATGAAGAAACCGAAACAGAGCTTTTTCAAATTTTCCAAAACACTATACAGAATTGTCAAGGTAAAACATCTGGCCTTTTACTTTACTATGCGAAAACTCAACATCTAGGTATATTGGGAAATTTTTTAACTTTTTCTAACTTTTTTTTACCCCACAATAAAAATAGTAGGGGGTAATTATAATTATAAGCGAAAAAATTAGGAAAATAAATAAAATTAGGGTCTAAACCCTATAAAATACATTGCGTGCGGGTAGTATTATGAATATTTTTTTAAAATAGTAATTTTAAGCATTTTTCGTTAGATTTTTTTTATCCTTGAATAAAGTAGGTTAGATTAAACTGTAAGACGAGAGAGAGACAAAATATGAACAGGCAGTGGATAAATAAATAGAAAACTATTACGAAAGGTATATTGGAAAATACCTGGATCATACCTGAAGGGAGGACCGCATGTTATAAAATTAAGGGGATTCACCGTCCACGTGTATAATTATTTACACGTAACCCCTCAACAAGAATGTACATAAATTTCAAATTAAGTAACTTGAGTCTGGCAATATTTCAATCGGATTAAATGTAGAAACAATTTAATTAGATGTATCAGATTTTCATTGATACATTAATTTAATAGATTTTAGTAATTCACTGAATCCGGTAGCAATTTATAGGAGTACAATTTGTCCGACATTTCATCATAATCGTCGACAAGCTCAAACTCGAAAATTCCGAAAGCACAGACCAGCTAGAAAACCGATCTCGCTTCGAGTGGAATCTCGTGAATTGATTCCCGTGCATAAAACATAAAACCATCGTATCAGCGGACACCTCGATTTCTGTTCGAGCGCGATACTCGTATCTCGCCGCTGTCCCATCATTTCGATGTCGGCCATATTGGTGCTGGTGAATAGCAAATCGAAAAATCGTCACGGTACCCCCTGAATCCCATCGGTGTTTCTATTATACCTAGCGTGTCCTGTCACATTATTTAACGGGGACAAAAGACTGCATTGAACCAGTTCTCGTATACAGGGTTTCCAAAAAATGTTGTATTTCAATCAGGTGATTTTTGAGGTGATTGGAAGTAACTTTCTCCTGTGTCAAAATCTTCTGCGTGGCTTCGTTGAGGAGTTATTAAGAAAAAAACTTGGACCAATCGGAGCGTGGCTACAGCTGAGCGCGTCGTCGGCATTGGCCAAATTAAAAATCTGTCCGTAGTAACCGCGCTCTGATTGGCCCGTGTGTTTCGTCGATAACTCAAAAAAATTGAATTAAATTGTAATTCAATTGCAATGGAGTACAATTATAAAATACATTGTTTTCATGTATTGTATTGTATTGTATTTCAAGTATATTGTATTTCAATTATACTGTAATTCAATTACAAATTGCATTTCAATTATATTGTATTTCAATTACAAATTTGATTGAAATACATAGTAATTGAATTACGTTGTATTTGAATTATATAGTAATTCATTTACAACGTAACTGAATTACTATTAATTGAAATACAATGTAAATCAACTACGTAATTGAATTACAATGTACCGAATTAGTACAACTATGGCGCGGAGAACGTTTCCGCGAAGGAAAAAGTTATTCGAATTACTTCTACAACATTTTTGGGACATCCTGTATACGTCTATGTATAGTGGTGCATCGTGGGGAATCTGCTCGTTAAGCGGATAGGTTCGCATCGATGACACGAAATAGAGCCACGGAGCTGTCGTAACCTGCCGATCTCGATGGACCCTTAAATTATTCGGTTGATTGCCACGGGTACAACGTCCCTCGTGAAGCGGAAGCTTGGAAGCGTGTTTGAATTTTCCCGCCGCGGAGATTACGCGATGGGCGCGCAGAGCTCGAAGAGGTGAGTAGGAAGACCCGCTTGAGGACGCTTATTAGGCTATCGTTACACTTCTCGCAATTGTCATTGCGAAATTAAATATAATTTATATTTATATAATTTTTTATATCATCGTATAGACAGCTTTAATATGACTTTATATAACTAAGAATATAAACGAGTGAGTTTATTTAACGAGCCATTCATTTATATTATAAATTGTAGAACTTTATATCGAAGCTTCCTTTACAATGATCGTTTACCAAATTCTATAATGAACAATAATAATATTATATGTATAACGATATTGTTCATTACAGAATTTGGTAAACGATCATTGTAAAGGAAGCTTCGATATAAAGTTCTACAATTTGTAATATAAATGAATGGGTCGGGAAAACGATCGTTGCAGACTTACAAAATTTTCTATAATTTACATAATTTTTAAAGGAAATAAATGGGTCGTTGACCTATTTTTCAGTTGAAAATCGGAATCGATAAAAATTCATGCAACAAAGTCTCAGAAAATTTCTCGTATCCTATTCAGTATATCGGTTTTCCTAATTGCCCGTTGCGCTAGGTGGCAATAAAGATCGCCAGAGAATGGTAGAGCGTAATAGTCCGAGAAAGAGTAGAATGAAATCGCCACTTTCACCCTGTTGAAAGGGGCATCAAAAGAATCGTTAACTCCCTGCGATCATCGGCCGGACATAACCTCTGAATGGCGTCGGTCCATTGGCCGATGTCCAAAGGGTGCTCCCCGATCTGGATGTTCGATCTCAATCCATAAAACCGCGTGTCACCGGGCTGGTTCATAACGCGCCACGGCTGTCTAGTTCCGAAAAGCGAGGCGTGGCCATCGAAATCGGGTAGATAGCGAACGAAGGACCGCTGTCAGGTGGCAAAGACCGAGCACAGACCGATTTATCAATGCCGGGAACGATTGTTAAAGAGTTTCGAATGGTCCGCGATCGATGCCCGGTTTTTCACCTAGGATTACGACCGGGTAAGTGGCCGGGGCGAGGGGAAGGGGGCGGGGCGAACGACGCCACAGCCCCCACTCCGCGTCGTTATCGGTACTCCGCTCGCTGGAAGGTGGATTCGAGGACCTAATCTCCTCACGTGGTGATGATCGGCCAGCTTAGCTTTTTACACGGCCGTATGAAAGATATATCAGGGTTAAAGCGACGCTGAATCATTGATCGCTTATGCACCGAACGAATGGAGATCCCTATGGGGACATGTTACCGGGCTTTTAAAAATTCAAGAGCGGTCCGGAACTTTAATCGGGTCTTTTTGTAAGCTGATGAGCCACCGACCGATCGCATTCGTTAATTATTTTATCGGCCATGTCATCGAGATGGGTTTGTGGTTTTGGAGAGTATTAAGCTGCGCTTCCACTGGCCGAGTTCGTGGAAATTTATTTTTTATGGTGTATCCAAACGATTTTACGAATTGTACAAGTTTTGGGTATCACTCTTGCTTTTTAATGAATATTGCATCGGACAGTGGTTCTTTTCATACGTATTCAAATGACTACACGAGATGCAATTAATAAATGGAAAAGTGGAAACGCAGCTTAATACCATGATTAAGCCGTGAATCCATTTGTGTGCTTTCTTTCGATTAATTGTCTACATAAAAATTATATGCAAACTTATATAATTGTCGTTTAACATTAATCACGTATCGTAAAATCTCTTGTTGAAATCAAGCTGCTCGATAACTTATTAAAAGTATACCGAGGCGGTTGTTAATTCAATATTTATAATCGTCACGAAACTCTTGCGAACACCAGTATAATGCGATCGCTTAAGAGGAGCTCGGTAATTCAGACTGACGTTTAATTATTCTACGTTCTGGATCCCGTCGCCGTGTAATTAAAAATTAAGGGGACGTCATTGCTTCATTCATAGATACAAAAACGGAATTAGTTGGGTGCGAAATTCATTATAGAGGATCGGTGGCTAATGAAGAACGGAATTATCTCATAATATTTTCATTTTATTTGCTCTCGAAACGTACAGAGGCGTACATTGGAAATCCACTTTAGAGTCCTCCATATTGATCGTCATCGTGTCCGCTGTAGAGTCATCAAATTCAACGCGCGTTACACCTGTGGTACATAGAACTAGGCAGAATTAATTTAGCTGTTACGGCAATGAAGAGTTCACTTCAATTCATGTTCCCCTATTCATCAATTAAATTGAAATGAACTCTGGACCATGTATTATAAAACAGGAACACTTGAATCACAATGAAGAAAAGGAATTTCAACTGCGTGGAACTCGCTCATAATTAAGTAATCGAATCTTCGCTTAAACAAACTTATAAACTATTATGCATAAACCTAGTTGCAAAGCTGAATTTCTCCTAACATATCGTCTACGGAATCCTTTGAACAGTTACCAAACTCGTAACATAGAAATTAGCTAGCTCCCTCGTATTAAAGTATAGTAAATTCCTTGAACCATCAACGATGCATGAAACAAAAATTAGACTACTAAATACATTCCCACCCGAATCAACCATAAAATTTAGAAAACCCTCACCGTTAAGCCTTGACGGGCTTGGCAAGCTGATGGTCATTTGACCTCATAAGGGGCATAGGCATGTGCATATGCCTCGCCTTCATGGGCATCATATGCATGGGATCAACAGGTCCTCTCATAGCAGCAGCCCTCATCATTGCGTGTTGATTACAGTTGCACTGGGAATCTTCCGAAAATCCTTCATGAGTGCAATGGGGCACCTTGACGACAGTAGGCTCTGGGACAACCACCATAGGCTTGGAGGGTACGACAACCAGTTTCTCTTTGCAGACAGGTGGCACAGGGACTAGCTTGACAGTTTCGACGATCATCCTCTCGGATTGTGGCTTGACAGTGACCACTTCTGGGGCAGGTGTGGGTGCTGGGACCTCGACCTTCTTCTCGATAATTTGGACCTTTTCTTGGGCACAAGGCTGCTGGGGCTGGATGATATGTATCGATGGGACTACTTGCTGCTGGACCAATTGCTTGGGAAACAATACACCACATGAAGTAATAATTCCTTCAATTCTCAAAATTGCTAATTACACTGCTGTACCTGTTGGGGAACCACCTGCTGGGGCACCATGAAGGACTGCTGAGGGACCATGTAAGCTGGAGCTGCTGGGAAGATTCCCATAGCTTGCATTGGTTGTGGAGCCGGTTGGACGTTGTAGGTTTGCAACTGTGACACCACCGGAGACTGTTGAACCACGCTCAGGCTCTGTACCTGTCCCTGACACCCATCCTGAGAAGCCTGCTGGCCATCCTCAGACGATGGCCGAATCTGCAAGAGGAACGATGCTTGCTTCTTCATTCTCTCATTCTCGTCATTTGAACCCTCCAGATTAAGGTCCTCGAGCTCCTTGGGAGATGACGACTCGGAGATCTTTTCTACCTCGCCTGCTGGCAAAGATTGTACCATGGCTACCGCCAGTAGAAGGCACAGACAGACTTTGGAATACATTGTTGAGGTAGAGGATTTCGAACTGAACTGAGGATTCGGTTAGTCCCGGTCGCTTTTAAACCAAATTTTGGGGTGTCGTCACTGCACACGCATGATTCTTGGACACGCGCCTCGCTGACATGGCGGAATTTCGACGTGGTGGGACACGTCATTGAATCAAAATGAGTAATTCTAAATCCAATTGAATTGCCAGGTGGTTTAGGGGAAATAATGATTACAAATCGTTGTAATAATCTGTCTTCTATAAAAATAAAAATTAAATGCTGTTCGTTGGTAAACGCATTGAAAACGGCTAGACCGATTTGGCTTATATTTTTTCAGTGCTTTTCCAGCATTTCAGCAGTGTACTGCTGATAGAATCCATCTCGCATGTAAAATTTCCCATTCACGTACTTTTGAATGTACTCCTCCTTAAATTGAATATATCCATGCCCATAATTGTTAATAGATACAATGATCACTCAGAAGTACTTTTTTTTATCTCATTTTTACTTTGTTTACACATTTCCAGTAGCTTTTAGCAAATTTAGAAAACGACCAAAAACAAATTTATTGAAAGGACAGGACATCTGTCTGGTCGGCTAGTTAATTAAATGAAGAAACATTACACTGCTGAACTTTGTTAAAGAGGAGCAGTCAATGCAATGGAAGGTTGTTCTAGCTTCAAGATTTATTAATTACAATTATATGTAATATATTCTGTTACATTTGCAATTAAATTTGAATAAATAAATATAATTTGAATAATTAAATATTAATAATTAAATGTAAATATAATTTTAATAATTAAAAATAACATTTTTTCGATTGTGAATAGATAGTTTATCGACGGTGGTATTTCAAAATCGTGTATAAAAAGATTTGATAAATAATTAAACATTTGAAGGAATAAAGCACACGCATTTCGGCGGAGGCTCGCATATTTCGCGATTTAAGGCGCTTCCGTTCGCATTATTTTTCAAATAACGTTGCGCTTCCTGGATTCCGAAGTTATTTGCCGTTTCATCGTGTTTCGACACGCAGGATTCCGGCCGGATTTAGGGCACTTTTGACCGTCCTCAGGCGTAGCACGCTGCTCATTGTCACGCGTCAGCATTATGAACGGGTGCGTCCCCTTTATCCCCCGGCTGCGTTGTTTTCAAACAGTGATACGTAACGCACAATAACGGCGACGCCGGCCGTTTAATAATGCCGCAGAGATTCGCATTCATAGTTCTTTCGCAACGGCGAAATATTAATGGAATATTGACTACAGAGCCGGAGCGGCGAGCGCTCTAATTTTAATCTCTTGCTCGACGATTTTCTTTCGTCACTCACAGTGGGACCCAGTTCACCATTCACAATCCTGCATTTGCTGCGAATTTTTAGCATTTCGATTTTCGGCGATCGTTGGCATTTTTCAAATAATTGTTTCAGTGAAAATAAAGCAGAACGATTTTAACGACTGTGACGTGACGTATTGTACCTATTGAAATACTCTTCAATAATGTATTTTTATTATTATTATTGTTTGGTTAGAAAATATTTTTCATTTCTATTTTAATTGATCAACTGTGATCTGCTCCTGTTATTTGAATAGGATACACATTCAAAATTCGTTCAATTTAATAATTAAAGAACTAACTGGTTTTTGAGAATTTGTTCAAGCAAGAATAATAAACATACAATTTTAAGACTTTGCAGGCACGTTCACAACTATGAAATAAGTGTCCAAAATTTTTTCCGAGTTAGGACAATGCTTTCGTTCGAAATTACACTGCTTCCTACGGAGCGGTTTGGAAAGATTGCATGGCAACCATAAAATCAGCCACCGCAGTCCTCTGAAAGAGAGGAAAACAAAAAGATTGTTAATCTGCAGGCTACTCCTCTGACCCAGAATAAATGAAAAATGCTGAAAAAAGGGGAGAGAAAGTGGACATTGCTGCAAACGGAAATTTGATTTTTATCGCAAGAAGTGTTTTTTTTTCTAGTCAAAATTTCACGTCTATAAATAACGATTCAAATCTGAAAATTTGATTTGATTCATTCTATTTTTTGTGCAAGAAACAATTTCATTCATTTCATCGAATAACGAAACCATTAATAATTATAGCCGGAATAAATCTTAAACAAAATATAATGGTGTATAAAATGAATTCTAAATAAAATATGAATAAAATACATACAAAATAAATTCTAATATATGAATGATTATGTTTGTTCAAATGGTTTGAATTTATTCGAAGGCTGAGTAAATGGTTGATGTTTGTGAGCTCAATTAGAGAAAGTAGCCATGCATTTGGGATCTTAATGTTAATTATGGTTCCACTCGGTTTTAACATCACCACATGCGAAATTCCGCTCGGAAAAACCCGGTGCAGCTGAAGCAATAACGGCTTGCATGATTTGCATAGAATATATCCCCACGCACAGCGAGCTGAATTTCTATTCGCGCGGAAATAAAAAACAAAGTTACTTTCCATTCCAAGAGCTTTCCATTATCGGTTTCCGTCTGAATCATTTATACACACTTGTTCTCTTACGTTAACTGTAGAATTCTAGATGAAACAGAGTAGTTCAAAAATAACGAAAAATAAATACAAAAATGAACGCGCATACGAAAGAATTTTCTTAATAAAATCACGTGAAAAACAGAAGCTATTCGCCATTGTGGAGTCCCCTACTTGATAAACAAGACTTGGAACGATAATGAATAGAAAATTAAAAGAAACACAAAACTAAATAGAATATGCAATCATTTTCTTAATTACAAAAAAGTGTTATCATTCGATGAGTCAAATTAAATCACGTGAAAAAACAGAAGCTATTCACCATTATGGAGTCCCTACTTGATAAACAAGACTTGGAACGATAATGAATAGAAAATTAAAAGACACACAAAACTAAATAGAATATATAATTCTTTTACTTTTAATTTAAACGTTAGTTTAAACGTTATTTAATTTTTTTTACGTTTTCTTAATTACAAAAAAGAGTGTTATCATTCGATCAGTGAGACAAGTAAATCAAAGAATGAACATAGAATCGAGAGCGATATGAAAATCGTTCTAAATAAAACAAAATCTTTCTGATACCACAGCCTCGAAGAAGAAAGCGATTCTTTGTAGATGGTTAACTAAGCATAGCTCTTTAATAGAAACGGCTAGGGAACGTGCTTTCTCGTTGCTGTTCTTACGGCGTAGCTCTAATCAAAACCGACGGAGATAAGAAAAGTTCATGGTTTCCGGTGAAAGGAAGAACTCGAGATTGAGACTTAGTTTTACAGGGAGGGATGGGAGAAAGTAGAACGGTGTTGCTGGATGAAAGAATTCTGCGTGGAATCGCTTAAGGAGAACGGAACCGATCTAGGAATCCAACTTCCGGTTGGTCGGACATTCGAACATTCACAAATTGAAATCGTTCGGTCTATATCTCTTCAAAAATTGTAGCGAGAGAATTACTATAATGGCACCTAGCTCCTTTTTTTGAAGTCATTTTATTGATAACATTCTTTATAATCAATTTGGTTAATTTTTGCATTATAATTAATTTTTTCCTCATTTTCACTCGGAACACCCAACGACAATAGTTTACGGCATTATTGTAATTATTTTTGGAAAGAGTTAGGATAACTATTTTACACTCGTTTGAATTAATTTGTCATTATGTCTTTATTTAATCTTTCTATAATACAATAATAATGTACTTTAAAGTAACCACCACCTTAAAAAAAGAAAAAAGTTGATATAATTCACTATAATACCCTATGCTTAAATTTAAATGTAACAGGGTTGCTAACTGTCAAACGAAAACATTTTATATTAATATATATACCAACTGTTTAACAAAAATCTTTTTAGTAACTTCATATTGTTATTTTGTCAACAAAAATAAGAGTTGCCAACCCAATCAAAATAATTATCTAGATTCGTTCCATACATAGTGTAGTTATAAACAATTAATTCATAGTCTCTATGGTCGATATAATCTTAGGGGTGGTCTCAGGCGCAATCCCTTCGAGAGAACTCAATTCCACCATGTCGTTCTTCATCACTGGAACTTTTTCTTGATCTGCAACATCTCTCTTTTCCTTAACCTCTTCTGGCCCTGAGGAAGCCGTACTTGCGCGAACCTGATCGCTCTCGTTAGTCTTCTTAGCAAGCGGGATTCCTTTCTGATCACGATCCTGGTCTTTCTGCGGGTTTTCCTGGAAACTACGATTGGCAAACATGGTTCCAATTTGTTGTATCACCTTCAGGATCTCCATTTCGGATGGCAGGTTTCCGGGTTTAGTTTCTGGAACTTGCATTATGCTGGACAGTCGAGGATTATCTTCTGGTGGTTGGCTAAACTGCTCAGCCATCCTAGGGTCCCTAGTCTGATCTTGGACAAACCTACCAACCATCCTGGACTCCCTCGGCTGATCTTTCAGGGATTCAGCAAGACTTTGATGCACCCTGGCGTCCTGGGTTTGGTCTACTCGAGGTTGCACGTATTTATCGGCCATCCTAGAGTCCCTAGGCTGATGTTTCTGAGGTTGGGCGACCCAGTCAGTTCTAGACTGATCCCCTTGCATGATCCTATCAGTCTTCCTTGCTTCCTGGACGCCATCCGTTTGGGATTGTCTCAATACAGCACCCACCACAGCATCCTGAACATCTTCTTGTGGTGTGCTGATTGTATCAGCCATCCTAGTGTCCCTAAACGGACTTACAATGTTACCAGCTCCATTAAGTATCCTAAGTTCCTTCTGAGGATTCACGATCGCCTCAGCTCTACTCAATTGAACTGCTGCTACTTTCCTAGCATTTTGACTCTCTCCGGTTGCCACCCTTCTGAGATAGTCCGGAAAAGAAGGACCACGTAGCAGTCCTCCGTAAATACTTCCTTGCCCCGTAAATGTTCTAGGATAGGCCGACGAATAAAGATTTTCTTGTCCTCCATTTACCAGACTTCTAGGATAGTCCGAAGGATAAAGAGGAACGCTGTCGTCTTCATCGGAGTCGTCATCGTACTTGTCAGCCCTGTAGACCACAGATAGCTTCGACTTGGGGTTGTCGTACACTGGTCCTGTTTGAATCGGAGCATAATCTGGGTTCCCCTGGTTCAGCTGTGAGGATTGAGCTCTGGATAGGTCGAAGATATCAGATCTTCCGTATGGAATCCTTTCAGAGGGTCTAATAACAGGGGAAATGGGTTGGAATGGTGCTATGGGTGAGACTGGAGGATTCAGACCGTAAAAAGGGGTGGCTGGTGCAGGAGCCAGGTCAGGATTGAGGACTCTGGTCCCGAAAGAGAAGGGATTCTCGCGTCTGTTGGGGCTCCAGGGCCTGATGACTCCTGGGCCACCTCTGCCTCCAATGGTTCCACGATATGGATTAAGGGGATTGAGGGAATAGGGGCTGCCAGACGGCTGGAATTGTGGAAGTGGGGGTTGCAGACCTGGGTATTGCAAAGATGACGGTTGGAATGGTGAGGATTGCAAAGATGAGGGTTGGAATGATGAGGATTGGAATGATGAGGATTGCAAAGATGAGGGTTGGAATGATGAGGATTGCAAAGATGAGGGTTGGAATGATGATTGCAAATATTGGGGTTGCAAAGGTGAGGATAGCAGAGGTGAGGATTGCGCAGAGTCGAGGGGCTGGTTGATGCTGCTGGCCCAGGAAGAGGATGATGCTTCGCGGGACTCCCTTGGCGGCGAGGACCTGCAACGAAAGTTTTGTTAGCCTAATTGACCATGATGAATCTTTAGCCTGAAGGAAGACTGCTATTACAATGACATTTCTGGAAATTTTCGTGTCGAAAAAAATACCACAGGTTGTGCAATATACAGGGCGAACCTCAAATTGTAAACAATAGAGATTGTTATGATACTTACCGAATTCGTTTTGGAATCCACTAACAAAAACGCGTAAAAAAATTGCAGGTGTATTTGTAAAAAATTAAAGGTAACCTTGAATTCAAGTGACCCACCAGTTATGTATTTTGAATTGTGGTAATTGTTTAAAAATAATGATCCGTTCATTTTCTCGGAAAACCTAACAATAAGTATAGTTTCTGAAAATTCCAAAAAGAAAATGTGACGAGTGATTTCTCACCAATTAGCCAAGGCATCTGGGCGATCTCGGTTGCACGAGGGACAGGAAGCATCTCTGCGATTCCTCGGTAGATCGTTCGCGTAGATCCGCGACGATCCAGCAACCAGGATCACGTTCACCAAACAAAGCAGAACGATTCTTCGTATTGTTCCTCCGATCATGCTACCAGAATATTAAGCGTTGCCCGATCCACAGCTGTTTTATAAGCTAAGATTGCCACGAAGTGTTTAATGTTTTTCAACGCAATGTTATCGTTATACCTTCACTTTCTCGTTGCATCATTGCTCGATTTTCATTTAACTTATCAAGGTTCGTGACGATTGATTCATTTCTGTCGGTGATGGACTCTTCCGCTCGACCTTGATCCACTTCGGGGAATTGTGACAGTGATGCAAATGATAATGTTCGACATACTAAATTCACTCTAAATCGGTTAATTTTTTAATTAGCACTGTAACATTTTGTAAATGATAAAATAAAATCAACATTGTTGGGAGACGGTGAATTTGCAACAATGTTATACGATCATTGTAGGTTTGAATAATTTTAAAAACAAACTTGTATGCCTGGCACCTGTGTGATTTTATTAAAAAAAATCAACATTATTGTATTGATTCGCGAAATACTGCAACAATGTTGTGAAATTATATATGTGTCTCATTTAAAATACTTTCAAAGAGGATGTGCCTGGTACTCGAGCTGCGCTAATAAAATCAGCATCGTTGGGCGCAGTTTACGTAAATTTACAACAATGTTACAGAAAATCAACCGGGAAACAGTGATCATAAGTTTCCGGACACCCTGTGCGTGAAATAATCGCTCGGCTGCGACAGTCCGCGGTATTTTCCAGCGTCAAGCGTCATGAGCCGTGAAATAACAATAATAAATAACAACGGTGTTGCTCGAAATATCGCGACCGAGCAGCCTGCCTGTTTCCACGATCGCGAAAGTTGCCACCCAGTTACAAGAGACTTCCATTTCTCGTTTCCTCGCGGGCCGTTTGTTTGTTTCGAACCGACTTCGCACAATTACGCTAATCATCGCCGCTGCCAGGCAATTAACCGCACACACGAACCTTCGCACGCGTGTAACATGATCCCCCGGAGAGTATGCGAACTCTTTATCCAGCCCGATTCACGCGATAATCCGCCCGGGAGCGGTCTCGTGCTTACTTTTTGGAACACGTACGTTTTCATTGTTTCAACGCCTGAAAATACGAAAAAAGAGAAACTGGTAAAACTTTCCGAAGCAATTTTTTCGGAATTCAATCTACCGTGGATTTTTGAGAGAAACATTGTCTTGGAAATGAATGTTTAAAAATCGAACCGATTGTTTTTTTTTACAAAGTTATTATACAATAGTTTATAATAATTTTTGTTGCATAGTTCAATTTTTTACATGTTTTCTTTTCAGGCAGGATGCAGATGACGATATAATATCGCAGAAGTCTCTACAGTCGGTCAGACAGATTATAACCTTCCTCAAAAAGCGTACGTAACTGTTTCACATTATTTTATAAACACAACAAAAATAAGTCTACCCAAATTTTTGGCTAGTTTCCAAAAATCTATACCCAAGGAAATAAATTTGGTAAATAATTCCTCGAGTAAGCATCTTTATAATCTCAATAATCGCAAAATAAGAATATTAGAAACCTAGTTTTGAATATACTGTTCAACGTTAATTTTAATAATTAATTCTGATACATTCAATGCAGTTTTATACTTTTTCCTCATGTTGTATCGCACACCCTGTTTTGTTTCCAAAGCTTCCCTGGTTTCATTCAATTTATTTCTTATTTATTCCTTCACCGCTTGTATGCGAAACACTTTCGTGCGAAACGCGTTCACTGGGTCTGGAAAGAAAAAAGTGCAATGCATGCAACCCCCTCTGTCGTCCATTTCCGCGAGACGGGGTTGTAAGCGTAAAGTGCTGATATACTTTTCATTGAAGATGCGAGGGTGGAGGGTTTGTTTCGGCGTGCTGGACGCCGCGAACTCAGAACGCGAATCCTGAATTCGCTGAAGAAGGGGGAGAAACCTCATTTTGGCAACAACAACAATAACAACAGCAACGTGGCCCTCGAGTGCGCCGCAGCGTTGCAGCTCTTCCTCAGCCATTTAAAGAAGCCAGTTATGCCTCAGCACGTCCAGGAGCTGCTGCTTGGTAATTCTATATTCCCCAACATTGCTACTCTAAATTTCATCCAATACTACCCGATAGCCCTTATTACCATACTCCGAAAACATCCCCGCATTATTATCTTATGTTAATTCTTCCCGCTACTTCCATTCTCCATTACCAACATCGTCAATTACATTTAAACCACGGTGCAGCCAAAAGGTGCTTAAACATTCTCGAAAAATTTTTGACACCCCCTACATTATTCGGAAAAAGGAACAACCATAAAACTCTCGTGAAACAAGGAAAGTTCTATCTTCGGAATGAGTCGAAATTTAGCGTGGTGCGATTTTTATGAAATTATCGCGGATTAAGTATAAGCAATTTTTCGAGAATAGGGTGTTTAGTATTCAATAATCTTGGAGCTACATTCAGAGTGGTAACATTATTCAGGTTGAAATTCCTACGAAATTTATTCGATGATTAAAATGAACATATTGCACTATCCCCAATTTTTACGTAACACGTTCCAAAGACAATCCTCGTCCGTACACACAGAAAAAGGGAAAAATCGATTTTTTTTCTGTTCCACTGGAATTATTAAAAACTATACAAAACACATTTCCAAGTTTTCATGAAAAATCAAACTGAACAAATAGCTTCGAAAATTGAAAAAGTGAGTATATAGGTACATATATAAACTCGATCGAAAAAGTAACAAAAATTCGTTATCAAAAAACGTGAGAAAATGCAAGGCTGTATATTTTTGGACGAGAAACAAAGCATTTTTAAAATTCGATCTTAAAATAAAACAAAATAGGAGTGAAAGCAATTTCAACATTTTAACTAATTAATTAAAACGGGTGAAAAAGAATTCGTAGATTCAATCCGACGAATTAATAACGTTTTCGAGAATTTAATCAGAGTTTAGGATTTAATTGAATGGCGCAAAAGGTTTTTGAGCGGGCGAGAAACAGAACGCGAGCGGAAAAGTGTTAATGTGTTTTTAATTCGGCCGTTCGGCGAGGAAGGACCGTAATGTTTTAGATTGCACGTCCGGAATTGCACGACGCTGATGAAATTAACAACTAAACGAAGAACGCTGAAGTCTGCAATAATTCCGCTGTTGTTGGCCAACTATGTACGTTCCCGAGATCTCGCGTTTCGACACGATACTCGATAATTGATAGGTCACGCTGAGTCAGACATTTTGTAAAATTAGATTCTTCAGTTCCAATATCGTCTTTGACGTGGGCTGTTCCTTAAAGTATTTCTCGAACGTTTTATATCCATGGAATCTAATTAAACTCGAATCAGTCAGCGTGTTCCTCGTTTCATTAAAATCGATTGACTAATCATTTATACTCCGCCATATTTGTCAACAATTCCGAAGTAAAATGTTGCTCATATAATGTACAAATATTATTCAATGATGCTAGAATACATTAAATATTGATTTTATTTTAGCTATAACTTTTTTTATTATAACAATTTCTTCGTGAATCTATCACCGACGTATTGCTCATATTTTCCTGAAGAGAATGACACCAAACACGATCCGATTCGGATCATATTTGCCTGTGTAATCCACGCTTTAGTAGAATCTCTGCTATCCGAACGGATCAGTGAAACACGAATGATCGCGTCAATAAAAGTTTCAAAAAAAAAAACGATCGAAAACGAAAAAGTTATGCCAGTTTGATTGACACGTAGAAGATGAACTTTCTCAATATTTATGAAATTCTCAGTGACGTGACGCGAACATTTCGGTTATCAGTGCCATTGACCTAACCTCCATAGTCTCGAGCGTAAAGTAGCACAGACGGAGGCGGCGCATAGGGAAACACTTGGAGGCCAATGGTTACCATAAATTCCGCGTTTCCCCCGGTCCTTAGACCGGCTGAGAATCGTAAGAGCGGTCATTAAATGGTAATTTTGCATCGACCAGCTGACAATCCAGGGGTGACCGCCCATGTGATTGCCAGGGATGCCCTGGGCTTAATACGACAGGACGTCGGAGGCCGTCACGGAGAATTGCTGGCCGAGCTTCTTGATTTACTGAGACACTTGACTCTTTCCGGACCTCCATCCGAGAGATCGGAACTACGCGGTTCGCCACTTCCGATAGCGCTGCTCCCAGTCTTTTTCACTTTAACGGTAAGCCCCGGGACTTAACCCCCAGCCCCACCCCCGCCCATCTACCCCCACGCACCGACACTAGGTCTGTGGTCACGAAGATTAAACATTCCCCTCCGACTATCTTCCTTTTCCGAACTTCTTCTCTGCACTACTCTCAGACCCTTCCTTACTGATCCTTATCGCGACTAGTACCTTTTCAGGCTTTTCAGTTTACTATCCTGCATTCTGGAACCTTGGGACCCTAGATTACCATAATCTAGAGCTTGGTACCCATCGAAAGTATTTTGTCCTAGAATTTGGGACTGTGAGAGTTGGTAACCCTGTATTGTGGCACCTCCAGCTAAAAAAATAATGTAGAACCCTAGGAATATCTAGCATAATTCTTACTATTCTAGTGACTTTCTGTGTTCCTGCTTTACAAAACCCTGCAGAATGAATTTAGGTCAGCCACAACTCCATCAATCATGTCGATCGAAATTTTTCACAGTTCCTCAAGAGAATTACTTTGCTTTTGTTGTCAGTGTCATATAGTAACTTTCTAAAGGCCCTTTTTAAATTAACCTAGCAAAAAGCCCCTTGCCAGACGCTCTTACTATAAGCACGTTTTTTCTAGAGATTCGTTTTTTGCTCCTAGAGCCTTGGTGAGCTTTGCTGAGTGGATTTAGGTTAAGTGTTAATGGAACTTTTTTCTCTTTGTCGTCTTCTAGCGAGGTAACCAACCTGAAACCATTAATCACCACAAGCTAAAGCCCACACGAGCTTCCGGAAGCATCAGTGTATCTTTCCTCATAGTATTATAGTGACTTTCTCTCAAGACCCTTCTTGCGGATCTAGTAAATATAAATCTCTAGCTAACCGAACGTTTGACAAGTTACTATATCCTACCTATCATTATTATCTTGATTCTATAATATATAAATATGAATGTCCCTAATAATATTCTCTAGTGAGAATTTCTCTTTATCCCCAGAATAATGAAGGGCCGAAAAATTGCCCCACGGAGCACCGTCTTGGCCCCGCGAAACTAAAAACCGACAAAATCAGAATTTCACAATGAACCAGTGTAAAATAGACATCTATTTCCTCCTCTGACGTCATTTTCCTGCAGGCCAGTGCCCTCTGGGGCAACTTAATGAGCGAATGTAGGTTGCAAAGCTCCTATAATTATCTACAGATGCCAAAAACGATCGGTCCCGGCTCGGCTTAGATATTATTGATCCGGAGAGTTTTATTTTGCAGTGCTCCACATGGTTCGATTAATATTTAATGAATTGTCGTTCGTTTAAGATGAAATCTTGATTGGAGGAGCAGATCGGCAACTGAATCGCATAGATTTTCTCCGGGGATTGATCGATCGTCTCCCATTCCAGCCAGCTGACCTGCTGAAATGGAAGCAAGTAGCGACCAGATTCAGCGAATTAATTACCGAAGCCCCTGACCAACTGCAGCTGAATGAAAATCGATCACTCGACACGGAATCCGTGGGCGGCAACGACGGAAACGCGTCCGACGACTTAAGAAACGGGAATCGCATGCTGGCCACGTAGAAAAAGAAAAAGATAAGAAAAAACAAATATGGATTTTCAATAACCTCGCCCACGGGTAAAATAAAGTACAAGCAGGAAAGAAAACGTAGCGTGATTCTATGTTATAATCGACACTCGCCTTGTGCTGTCTCTAATTCACACCGGAACCACCGAACAACAAAATTAATTAACTACTAAAAGTAATTTATTGTTTTAGCAAATATGTACCCAGATATTATTTCGATTTTGCAAGATAACCATATTTATTATCTTGTAAAAATAATTTGGAAGTGAAGTTAATTAACAAACTGATTGTGATTGAATTTTTATGGCGGCACTTAAAGAACGATTCTTCAGAGTGATCTAACCGGAGGATCAGGAATAGCAATGTCGCCGTTGATTAGAGTACAGCAATTTCGTTTGAGGGTATAAAATTTCGTTCTCTTCTCGACGAAGAAAGTCCGCGCATTAAATGATTAATGCGATAGATAGTAATCTATGTTCAAGCATTAAGGAAACGGGAGGTCGCTGCATAGGTACCTAGCAGTGTCCGTTAAAAAGGTGGAGAGAAACGACGAGGTTAAACTTAATCCAAATGGCAGTAAAGTAGATTACTCTTCGTCGTTCGAGGCCATCGGGCTTGTTCTATACTTACTTCTGGCGAAGAGTGTTTGATCGAAGGGACTAAGTGTGGCAAGAATCGTGTATCGAGTGCGGAGCATGCTTCTATTCATAGCTATCGACATAAAACCACGGCAATCTTTACATAAAGCCTGTGAACTTCATCAGGAAAGCCGAAAAACATTTCTTGATGCTTATGTGTAACAAGGTTGCAGAAGCAGGGAATATTTGGGAATGTTTTTCTCAAAAACTGTACAAGATTCTTCCGGAAGTATTCCTACATTTAATGTGACATATTTTATAGAGTGTCTGGAAATCTTTTTAGTTAAACATTTTTATTAGTTACAAAGTTGTACATACTTTCGGTGACCTTGGGTTAAAATTGATGTCTACATTTTAGATATTTTATTTTAGACTCTATTTTAGACTCAGTATATTTTGCGAACACTAAACTATATATAATTTATAAAATTATATATAGTTGATATAAATTATAATTTATATATAATTTATATAATATTATATATAATATATAATATATAATATATAATATAATATATAATTTATATATAATTTATAAAATTATAAATTATATATAAAAATTATAAAAAAAAATTATTGAAAGAAAAACTAAACATAACATAATATAATTAATAACGTAAGAAGTTATTCTTAATTGTAGCGATTTTAAAGACGTCCATATCAGTGTGAAGGCTAAACAATATATTCTAAAATTAACTCGAAATCAACTGGAGGAAGAAATATACAAGAAAATATGTTTCTCGACAGTCCCAGAAGTTCGTACTGAATTTACAATCGCAGAAACTCCAGTTTCGAATAAAAAGAGAAAAGATTTCTCCGTGACCTGTCAGTTCTAATAAAAGGAATTCGAAGGTACACCTGATATCAGTTTACATATTTAGGAGGTAGTGATTAAAGAAAGCAGTTGAAATAAATGTTGAAAGCCTCTTCCGGAAACTCGGTGATTCCGATGACGGCTGATTAGGCGAACGATCGCCCTAATGCCGGTTAATATTCCTATCGATTTGGAATTGGAAATATCCGAAATTCGAGATATCCGGGATCCGGCCCGCGGGCATTTGTATAAATTCGTTATTAAAATGAAAATATTCCGTGGCCGTGCTCTTTTATTTCGCGCTTTTACAGTGCGATCGAAGAGGATCCTGGGATATACCTAAAATAAATTTCGCGACTGCCGTGTATCTCCTCCCGACCTTTATGATAATCATTTTGCATCAGTGGAAATTGGTGGTGCATCAAAAGTTGATATGACGATTGCAACAAATTCGGTTGAAATGGAAGTTAAATCTATTAACAGATTCAAAGTTTGACTTTTGATTATATTTGTTAAATAAATCTATTAATCTTTACGATAATCATTTTGCATCAGTGGAAATGTGAGTGAAATAGAAATTAAATTTATTAACAGTTTCATAATTTGACTTTTGATTATATTTGTTAAATAAATCTATTAAGAGAGAATTCTACTCTCGAACTTTATGATAATCATTTTGCATCAGTGGAAATGTGAGTGAAATAGAAATTAAATTTTGCTTTTGATTGATTTTATGAATAAGTATGTTGAATAATTTTATTACGAGGAAAACAGTTCTGTTTTTATTCAATAATTTTGTTACGATGAGACTGGTTTCGTATTTTCGATAATTTTTTACATACTACAACACGGAAAGTGAAAACTGAAGAGGATGTTCGAACAGATATCCATCGAGTGATACGTTTTTCGGGCGAAAATTAATTATGACACACAGGTCCATATTTCGTTCCGTGATAGTCGAGGGTGACTAATTAGCATGCGCGGCGTCGTCTGTGGGATGTACACAGTATTTATACAAACCCTAGGTAAAGTTTAGATAGTCGTGAGGCATGTGAACAGAAGAGAAAGTCTGACGTAGCAAAGGTGCGGCGATTCTTCGCTGTAGAACGTGGTAGCGAACTAATTTGCTACACTTCGGATCATTAAAATAATTATTCGATGTAACCAGTCATTATGTGCTCGTTACAGCCTGCGCTTTTCCCTCGGCGCGGCTATCAATCTTCTAACGAAACTCTGTGTCGAACGAACCAGTCAGATCATTTCCACTGTTTCGATTAAAAAAAATCTTCAATTCTTTGGGTGAATATGACCAAGCAAATGTAGTTAAAAGTGTTCCATAAGTGATTTCACAGTCATTCATATTTCTACCATGCTTTTAATTAATATTTCAAATTAATTCAGTCGGGCGCAAATGATTCGTGCCGCTTTTCCCATAAGACGAAATATAAATTCCGGCAAGAATCATCTGCTGCTGAAAATCTCAAAATAGCGCTAGTTGACGTAGCGGCGAAACGCTCAAACTGTTCGCCAAATGTTACCACCAGCGATAATTTTCCAACAACGAAAATGGCGCCACTCTAATACATAATAGCGAATGACGATAATGTAGAATCCTATTGTATCATCGTGACAAATGTCGACAATATAGAATCGTATTATCATTGCAACGACTGTCAAAATATAGAATACTAATGTTAATGTGGCACATGTCGATAATGTAAAATCCTATTTTTATTATTGAATCGACTGTCCAAAATATAGAATACCATTTATATTAATTTGGCCAAAAACTAATGCAACTCCGCTGATCGTTGGGGCGGCGTGGCCAGCCCATATATACAACAAAATCTACTTCTACAATTTCTACTTTCTACAAACAAGTACAGTGAGACAAGGTAGTAAGAAAATGACTTCGCATGCGAAGATGCATCTTCAGATGCGAAGTCATTAATAGTTGCCCTCTTGAGCGACAGTTTGTCGGGGCCTCTTCGGCATATAGCCTCTTCTTTCTCTTCGGCGGACCGCCAAATATCTGAAACCTTACACGTGCTCGCAGAGTGAAAACGATCAACGACTTCCGAGACGAATTACAAGTCTCGAAAGAAGCCTATCGCTCCTCTGGTGCAATCGAGCCGGTATCGCAACGTTTCGAAAGCCCTAATTCCGCGCGCGTTCGCGTCCGCGTCCGCGAGAAGCTAAGAAATGTTCCCGAAGAATCGAGCAAGAAGCATAAATTCGAATGTCATGCCTCGTTCGATTTAGCTTCGAGACGAAACTTCGAGCCCTACCAGTGACTGGCTACCGTGCGAATCGCGGCCTACCCGAAAGAGAAACGGTAGCCAGCCCCGGACCCTACCTATTTAGAATTAGCAATCACACAAAGAAGGTAAGCTACCTAACCTACCTAGCCCTATATTTAAAAAAAGGCAAAACACAAGCTCTCCAATACATTCACTACACGGTCTCCACACACACGCCAGGGTGCAATAACCTAACACACCTAGAGAGAACGTCCCGGGACGCCTCCGACACCCTAGCGTTCAAACCACAATCACACACTCTAAAGGTACGTACCATTTTTTCTGAAATCGACTGACAATGGCAGTAATCATTGCGAATTGAATCAATAAATCGAAAAAATAGCTAAATTAAATAACATGTAATTTTGAATATATTACATGTTGTTTTTAATTAATTGAGAAAGCTACAACACATATTCCACGAAGATCCATGGAGCATGTCACGGATCAACAGGAATATGTGTACTGAATAGACTTTAAAAAACCGACGCAATTCCACTGCCTATCGACACACACACACAAAGTGGAATATACGTCGTGCACGATACACTAATCATTGTCAGTCGCCACATAATATAAAACAATATTCCATGCCCGTTGCTCTCACCCTCCCGAGTAACGCCTGGGCACACGAGAGGGTTTGAGCAAAGAACAGGGAATCTAAATATCCTGAAAATCCTAACTAGAAAAATGATTAGGATTAGATTTAGTACAGGCTACGTTCTTTTATTATTACAAAATGGCTCTACTTTCAATTCAAAATTTAATTTCAATTTATAAATCAAATTTTTAATTCTATTATTTCTGATTCTAATAAAGAATTTCATTTATTTATATTTATAAAGAAACTTTATATATTTATTTGAAAAAACCCTCGGACGACCCTTTCGACAAAGCAAACTTTAGTAAATAATGAAGGAAGTACTCTATTAAACATAAATTACTCGCGAAAGTAATATGCAAGATAATTAAACAAGTAATTATGCTTTGTCGAAAAAATCTATCCGTCGCGAATCGTCTTTTTGTACGTGGTATTCAATATTTTCGAGCGATTCAAAATGATTTTAAAATACAATGGATTAGCTTTGATAATAAAAAGTGACTGTAGAAATAATTGCGTTCCAAATTACGGAAGATTTTCATCTTTTCGCAATTTGGGAACACAATTGTTGAAATTATGTATTTCTATTTATTAAAAAAAACGCGACGTACAAAAAGACCCTACCTAGCTAAAAAAAATAACAGATTACTACCCGCGGAAAACGTCTGACGTTTTCCACGGTCACTGTACTTGTTAAAATATCACAAAACTACTACACAAATATAATAATAAAAATGACTGTTGTTTGTTCACTCACTACTTGTTGGGGGATTAGAAAACTGCGTTACAGTCCGCAGTCCGCACTCTATGTCCTCTTCAATCATCAAGGTATCCAGATCCTTCCTCAATTATTTGATATCTTAGGGCTCTGAAACAGAAAGAATAATTTCAATTAATTTCAATCTATCGACCGTCAGAGATTATTCAAGTTAAACATTTATTAATTTCTCATTAAATAGTTTGAAAAGAAGACGTTTAATAACACGGTTTAACTGGTAAGATAATGGTACTCACTCTTTCACTCCAAGAAATCACGACAAGCTGCGTCTCGAATTCATCTATCGAGTCATATTATTCTTTCCCCACAGGATCTACAACAAAATGAACAAATTCAGTTAATATCAATCATCCAATCGTCAAAGAAAAAATCCGAATTAATTCGAAACAAATAATTCAAGTTGAATATAAAACCACAAAATTAATTTTAAGCTAAATTAAATTAACGTTATGTATTTTAATTAATATTGACACACCAATTTAAATACGATTGTTTGAGCACAAGCTCGTACGCACCACGTAAAGGTCCTTGTTATGCGTCGTATTTGTTATTATGTCTGGATAAAACGAAGCTCGGAGATAACGCAAAACACGTCTGTATATGTTGACTGCATGAAGGATGAGCCGCGGTCGCGAGGGTCCTTTGGATCGCGAGGATTGGAGGGGGTGTCGCCGATTGTGATGGTCCCAAATTCGGGCTAGCGCGGGGCGGAACGCAGAATGCGGCAGTGACCTTCAACATAAAACATTTCGTTGGGTTCCGATAACTGCTTGTTAAACCTTGTTCGACTTACCTAGTCACCCTGTTTGTCAACGCTACGCCTCGCTTTCTTATGACCATAGTTTTATCCTCTTCCTCCATCTTCAGTATAAGTAATCTGTAATAGAAAGAACAAATACATTAACTTCAATCGACAAACAGTCAGAGAGTAAATCAAAATTAATAATAAATAAATAAATCAATTAAAATATAAAGTCAAAATTAATTTAACGGAAATTAAATAAATTAAAATTTTATAACACGAAACGATTTCAAATACAATTAATTGTCACAGCAGAGGACACAAAAGAAACTCTGAATTAATAAGAAATAAATAATTCTAATCGGGTAATTATTAATTGTACACTAATTCTTTGAAAAAGGATAATCAACAACACAGTATAATTGAAAAGATACTTACGGTCACACGTCCGCCGCTGTTGATGAATGTTCGCAATGACCGTTGGCGTCTGGACATTCATTCTCAAAAAGATAGATGAAGCATCGATGTTTTGAATCGATGGATTTTTGGCTAGCGGAATCTGTATCAAGAAGAACACACAAGCTATCAGAAATAATAGCATACATTCAGAATGAATAGCAAGTCAACAATTCAACTTGAATAGAGAATTAAAATGAACGCGTACCAAAATTCAATAAACTTTATTTCTATACCACGAAACGAATGTAGACAGTTTTGATCGTCACGACACACGAGCAAATTATCGCGAGAATGCATTACGATTCGAAATAACATAGATATCAATGAAAATTAAATAAGATCACACTCTACCTCCGGGAAAGCAGAAATTGTTGACACTTTCTTGTATAATTCTGTAGATTTTAGCGAGGAAATGCGAAAAATCTATGCGAGACGATGCTAAGCGGTCAGTGGCGGCAAATGGCGGTTCAAACTGCTTGTTTGAAAGTTTGCAATAACCGTACTCTCGTGGCGCCACCTAGCGACGCCGCTCGGTAAGCGG
>CM052344.1:5806560-5840121 GCA_028455595.1 Lasioglossum vierecki | reverse complement strand
CAGTGGCGGCAAATGGCGGTTCAAACTGCGTGTATGAAAGTTTGCAACAACCGGCCTCTCGTGGCGCCACCTAGCGACGCCGCTCAGTCAGTGGCGCGCAACGGTTATTTCATTCAAACTTGACAGGTATTCTTGTTCGGCAAAAAGATTTGGAATTGACTAACGCTAAGAAGGCATAACATTTAAATCACTGATCTCCTAGTTTCGAAAGTTGGATTTTTCGCATAAAAAAGAGATCAGTTCGGTTCGTCGGAGAATGTAACATTTCATGCCTTCATTCGCCTTCTTACAGTTCTTATCAGCGAGATCTCCTCAGTGGTCTCCTGTACCGACGAAATGCCGTCGGCTGCCTTGTGTTTCTCACTCCAGTCAGAATGTATCCTAGAGGGCGTAAGAGGACACTGAAAAATTCGTGAGACACGTAGTCCCGTAAGGGTGGCAGTCTTTAACAATATCTTGTCGGTGCTTCGGCCAAAAAACCAGAATGCCTCCGACGGCATTTCGTCGGTGCAAAAGATCACGGAGGAGATTACTATGAAATGTTACATTCTGCGCTATATTTCAGACGATGTTTTGCCACTATTTTGATACAAAGTAATTGAATTAAATTGTAATTCAATTATGTTGTAATTTATAATTCAGATCTTCAGTCAATTAAATTACAATGTAATTCGTAATTGCAGTGGAGTACAATTATAAAATACATTGTAATTCAATTATGTTGTAATTTATAATTTAGATCTTTAATCAATTAAATTACACATAAATAATTTTAAATTTCGGCCAATGAAAAACTGTTTTGTCTGTACAGTGTTTCAAGTGTCGGCAACGCCAGCATCTGCGATGGCCGATAACTTATCGCTGATGGTAACATTTGGCGAACAGTTTGAGCGTTTTGCCGCTACGTCAAATGGCGCTATTTTGAAATTTTAAAAAAATAATCAATACTTTTAAATCCATCAGAGTATAATTGGAATAAATTCCTATCATTCTAGAAACTTTATATATTAGTATACCTTATTCACAGTCAACCAAGTTTTGTCAATAAAATAGCAATGAATCAATACGAGATATGAGAATTAAAATGTTACGAGCTGTATATCACAATATTAAGTAATAATATTCTGATTAAAATTGTTATTTCATTTTGAATTCGATGAAGCATTTGATATAGCGCTCTAACTTCTACATATTGATTTCAGATATTGGAGGAATATACAATTGCGGAGCACCCCATATAGTTTCCATTCCCCTAGGTTATAAAAATCTAAAATCCCACATCAACAAGATCCGAAAGCAGTAAAGAATCCCTCACAGGATGCTGACGATCGAGCAAATCGGTCTGGCAGAATCAATACGAAGAAACGATAACTCGCTTTCCTCGTTGGGGTCCGTGCAGCAGTTAGGGGCTGGTCCTGGTTCGCATAATCCCTTGTGCGGCTCACCGATCCGGTTCTCTGGAGCGTGACACCACGTCCATGGGTTTTAGCGCTCGGCCAGACGTTTCGCGTACCTTGGCCACGCCTTTATGCGTGGCTGCCACGCCTCCCGACCAATGAACGCGCCTCCACGCTCTCCACCGATCGACGGAGGGGATGACAGGTCGGCGAGAGGGATGGGCAAGGTCGTTGCTCGAGAGCACGGGACACCGGAGTTATTGAATTCGTCGAATTGGCTGGCAGCTTTGCGCAAAAAGACGGATGGACGAGCAGATCTGCGGATAAACGGTCGGAAGTTAGGGCACACCGCTACCAATCGATGCATTAACTATGATCGCCGGTGCTGGCACTCCTTTTGGTACAGTCCAAGGCTATTGTGGAAGACTGCATATGCTAAACAGCTCGGCAGGTGGAAGCCTAAGTGGACCGGCGAGGCCGGATTATCACGTCGGCCGGCTGATCGGCGTGGATAAATTGTTTGCAGGATGGGAACCGGCTTTTTAACGATATTGAAATCGCACGAAACGTAATTTGTTACTGGACGGTGCCTCCTCTTTTTATTGCACCGAGCCGGGATCATTCTGAGATCGGTTAACCGGCAAACTTTTGCTGCTTATTTTTCAGGAATGCAGTGGGAATTGCAGTTTTTTTGTTTGTGCAGTTTAATAGATTCTTTTTTTTTTTTGGTTTATTAATTATTTTTTTCAGACATTTTCTAAGTTGTGCGATTTGTTAATGTGTTTGCGCACGACACGTAATTTGTTACTGGACGGAGCCTCCTTTTTTTATTGCACCAAGCCGGGATACCTGGTTGGTTTTTAAAAATGCAGTTTTAATATATGTAATATTTAAAGTACCAATGAAAGGTATTATAGTTAATTTGTTTACGACATAGCTACGTAAAACAATTTACTATGAATCGCATTATAATCTTTCAGACTCCTTTAATCAGTGTGTCATAATTAAAACCACAAACCTCTATATCATTTTCACAAGACTGAGGTTAATAAAATTTCGGAATTTAATGTTCTTTCAATAATTAAATTCAACATCTTTCACTTTAATCACACAATTTCACATATTGTGTTTCGATTAAAAATGATTTACCTTCCTAGAATCCATTAACACCGAGAAACATTAACAATTCCCCACCAATATTCTTCAAACAGTGTCATTTAATAGTTTACTAAATTCCTCAATTCTATTTATTATGATATCGTCAAGACGACAATATAAAAATGTGTGATGACAAAGAAAATGTCGTAATGACAACAATGCAGAGTGGGCTGGAAATTGTAGTAAAGGGTGCGGCAGTTATTTGGGGAATAAAGTGTCTGGGAATACATTGCACCAATTTGTTTTCAATCCATCTTGAAATGTGGCAGGTATTTCTATCGCACCCTGTACCACCGGACAGAGAGTGATTCTAAATCCAAGAACAAGTCGCAAAAAAAGAATAATATTTCTTAGTTTGGCAGCTCGTTTTCAAGAAAATTGAGTTTGAAGTAGAATTAGTTGACCAGCAGTAGAAGTAGAATTGGTTGACCATGGTCAGACGCGTCAGACAATTTCTATGCAATAACACTTGTATTAGCTGCATCTTCAAACTCGGTCATCTCGAAAACGAGCTACCAAACGAACAAATGTTATTCCTTCTTTCCGCATAAACAATATAACAACAAAAGCATACTGTAATACCTCAATCAATTTTTTATACAACTCATCCATTTCTCGTATCAAGCTGACATAGTTTTGTCAAGATAAGCCTTTCTGTTATTTGTAGGTAAATTTTTTCGAAACTTCGTGTGACTTTTATTTATTTAACAATGTGTACATATCTAATAATGTGTCTTCTTATTATTCTACATATATTATGTTTATTTTTTTTAAAATGTTGTTTTAATTTTTTCAATATTTTTCCCTTATATAAAACACAAAAACTGAACTTCTTTCAATTTTTTCATTCCAATTAAAAAACTCATGCAGTGAAGGGTTAATGCGGAACACATAACCGAAAAATTTAACATGTAAATGTTAACTCATCGATTTGACTTAAAAAACATTGAAATTATTTTTTATTTTGCGTCAATAAGACACCAAGGTACAGATTCAGTTCGTGAAATAAGGGACGGATGAGGCTTAAAACCAACTTCGAAATCAATTCAAATTGTTTCCCTAAACATGTTAAATCCAAAAACCTACCAGCAGTCAACACTAACAACATCGTCACCAGCGTTCTGAAACTACAACAATTGAGTACCTCGTTTAATTCTTCAATTCCAAAACATCCAATTGAAACAATTTGCCACGATCCTCAATCATCCCCATAATCCCCTTGATCTTATCCTACGTACCGTTGCAGCCTATTCTCCCGAACCTCCATATCCAGGAACCGTGATGATCAGGGGTTGAAATGGACCCAGCCGTCGTCTCTTTCGTCGGGCCGGTTAACGACGTGCCGTCCGAGTCCGGGCGACGATCGATCAAAATATTTCGCGCGTGGTTGCTACCGTTCCGCCGGGGCGGTGCTGGTTTCGCAAGTGAGAAGGAGAGAGAACGCTTGTTGCCGTTCCCATCTCCCGTTGCGTCCCCGTCATCATCATCCCGTAACTTTTTATGGTTTAACTCCGGCCGAAACCTGCTGACTCGGTCTTCCGCTGTTCCTTGGCCACGCCCACGGCCAATTGAAGTCTTGGACAGCTTTAGCGCGGCCCCCCACGTGTGAGCACAGCAAACGCTGCGCATTAATTGGCCGTCGACCACGTCCACGGGGCGGAGAGTTCTGGCAAGCGGGTGGAGGGGCTGGCGGGTTAGAGGCGCGACCGAAAATAATTAACGGCGAGTGGCTTCGGGGCGGGGAACGCGGGGAAGGGGAGGAGAAGGGGCGGAGACGTCGGTCGACGCGATTCGAGTGGATGGAGAAACCAGTGGGGGCAGAATGTGTGTTTTTGCGCCGACGAGGGAAGGATTAGTCGGATCACGAGATTGAATATGCGCGTAATCGAAGGACTTACGGGCCGGCAGAAAATACGCTCGTCGTCTTTTGTACATGATTTGTTGGATGTGTGTTCCCTTTCGTGTGGGCCGGGATTTATTAACACCTTCTCTCTCCGGACCGACGCCCGTAAAAATACGGAGATGCGGACCTTCTTAACGATTCCGAGACTGATCGGCTTTTGATGGAGAGGTCTGCGATATGGTTTTTCAGAGGACGGTGACCGCTTTTGGTGCTGTCTTCGTGAGTTTTTTTTGCATTTTGGGGGTTGGTTAGGCGAGGGAATATTAAGGGTAATGAATTTAAATGTTGTACAATCTTTTTGAAATTGAAATGAATTTTTTGGTAATGTTGGATAGGGAGAAATTTTTCGTGGGGTCCTTTTTGCATTTCAAGAGTTGTTTTGCGAAAAATAAATTATGGGGCGACGAAACTAAACATTGTACAATTTTTATGTAGATTTCATATCGAAATTGAAGTTGTAATTGAAATGAATTTTTGGGTAACGTTCGATATGGAGAATTTTTTCTTATGTAATTCTTCAAACAAGATGTTTTTTTAAATGTATTTTCGATATTATTCAAGGGGAAGCAAAATAATTTATTGAAGGAAAAATTTCAAGTAGTAAAATCAATTTTTGTTGGGTATTAGGCTATGGTGATTTTTTTTTCTTGTTGTCTTTTTCAGAGACAACTAGAACTGGCTATAAATAACGTGTGCATTGAACTTCGTTGTACTTCTTCCTGAAACCTGTCATTATTTTGTACTTCCAGGAAAATCATCATTTTATATTTATAATGTTCGTGCGGTCATGAAATAGATGATAGCAGCTAAAGTAGGAGAACACTTCTTTCCCCTTGTTCTTTATAATCCCATTATTCAATCAATAGTGCTATTACTGTCTATTGTGCATAGTTCACATAAACATTGGTTTTTTTTATCGTACATTATATTGATCGATAACATACATTATATTATTCGACGATCCTTGCGCAATTATTTCTGACATAATGTACTTACTGACTAATAATGTTACGTGAGTTAAAGCGATGATTGAATATTTGTGATTATTGAATGTGATTAATTAATTATACTCTAATATTTACAAATTTGCTAAATCTCGATTTAAAGAGAAATGCAAAGAGACTTCGCTGTAACTAATTAACGACTTGCAAACAGCTGTATCTGTGTCAAATATTTAATTAGTAACGAGTTATTCTACAACTAAAAAGTTCATGTGCATCATTTAATCAATTTTGGCAAAAAAAAACAAAATTTTGACAAAAATTGTCAACATATTGCATGAAGACTAAAATGAATGAGAACACAAACAGACATACTATTCTTACAAATACGTGAAGCTTATTATACCTATCCTCGTTTCAGTAAATGTTAATTCATTCTCGTAGCAAAAGCTTGATTAAATAAAATCATTTTCCATAATGAACCAATGGAATACTCAAAATTAGAACGTGGATATAAGTCTTCTACATCGAGTCAACAAATATATAACTTCCACAATAAAGTCAGTTTTAATTAAAACAATTTCCAACAATATTGAATTTATTTCAACAAATCCCTCGCCATAAAAAATATCATTAGTCAACGAGGAAGTACGATATGCATACCCGCACATAACAAAACGAATTAATCCATCAAAACTCGACCCATGTGTCCCCCAAAATCTCGAAATAAAAAAAAACAACACAGTAAACTCTCGCATTACACCATTCAACGTCCAGCACCGAGCCCTCTAATCAACCCACGGCCCCCAATTATGAGAAAACCCCTTCACAATTTGAAACGTCCACCTCAAAATCGTTTACCCAAAGAACCCATCAAAATCGGACACCATAAACCGCTGAAACCCAGCGTTCAGTGTACATCTGCCAATTCTGGGTGCGTGTTTGGCCGGTGCATCGTCACCAACAGGTCCAAATCATCGACTTTCAATGCCTAACGAAAGCAATGTTAACAAACCGGTGATTTGACGACAGAGGAGGCGAAACGGTGCGACGACGGAGCCCCGCAGATCGCTGGAAGACCTACCGTGCCAGTAAATCGGGGTGGTGAGTGTGTGGAGATGGTAGACTCCGCCCACTTGGCCCGTGCATCGAGTAAGACGCTGTGGGTGGGGCTGTTAGGAGCCAACCGCATGGTAGACAGTGCCAGGGCCGCCAGGGCGGGGGGGAAACAGGCGCATCGGTAGTGTGGGTATCGTTCGAGCGCAGTGTCCCTGGAGACGCGACGCTGGTTGCTCGATTTTCCTATTCCTTTCCGGTTTTTCACGGTTTCCGACCGCGTGCGTTTCCCCGTCGCCCTTGGACGTGAACCTCGTCGAGGAAAATCAACAGAAGCCCAACTCAGTGCCCACGATTCAGTCCCGAAACATCTGGAAGTGCAAATAACCGTCAAACATTGAACAACCATCAAAGTTCTCAAGATTTTCGTTGCATTCCGAGGACTGTACACTTCGAGGACCCACGGGAGTTGTGTGTTTGATGGATCTCGGGGCTATAGACTCGCCAAGGACACGTTTTCTCACTCCTGGACTGTGTGTATCTAGTGGGCAATCGTAATTCCCTCGAGGATGAGATCGAGATCGATCATTCACCGGGTTTGAACGAGTTTACAAGTTTGACGTTGTTTGGAGGCCAAGTTGGGACAGTTATCGCGGAGTTACGGGGCTCCTGGAGTACAAATCCGAGCCCCAGGGTCGGTTCTTGACGGTTCAGTGAGGTTGGACAGAGTTTGAGGTGGAGTTCGAGAGTGTTTGCGGAGTTTCGAGATGCCCGATGCAATTCGCTTCCGTTTGACGAGGCTTCCGAGTAAGAAGAGAACTGTATCGTGATGTTTGGAACAGTTTGAAAAGGTTGGAAGCGACGGTGAGCGTTATAGTGATCCAAGGACGAGACTACGGCTGCGGAAAAAAAAGGTTTATGGGACTCGCCGGGCCGGCAGTTCGCAGTAAAACGAGATTCAGTGAGTTGGCGGCTGCTGGGGATAACTTGCGGGAACGAGTTCCGAAGAATTCCTCCCGACGCGGCAGGTAGGTGTGGGTTAACTTAATAACCGGCCGGGACTTGTTTCGCGGCGATTAGCCGGCGCGCCTCTCAGCGTAGCATGATTAAAAGACCGGGCCATTTGCATCCGCAAACAGAACCGGACGGATCGTGACGAACAATCAATCATTGGTCGGTGGATTAATGACCGACGCCGAGAGATAACTTTCCGCGACCGGAAAACCGCGTGGACGTCGCCGGCGGTGCCCGGGTCAGTTGTGACCCGAGCTAGAAAATCATTTCTGACGATTATATTGACCTCTTGTCATGTCTCAACGAGCCAAACTCGTGATGAAGGTTTTCAAGATAGTGTAACAAATATGAATGTTACGTGTTTCATTTTAGATGAAATAAAATTTGATTCGTTTGTATAATCAATATTTAAACACTGAAATAAATGTGGCCATACAAAGATATACATTTTCTTTTCCCTTCTACGACATTTTTGTGCATAAAGAATTGTTCCTGGAGAGAAAATGGTACGGCACGAGATTAAGAGCATTTGGTTTGGAAAATGGCGGATTGACGTGTTTCAATCTTATTGAAAAACCATTAATATTGATTACAGTGGGTCTGTGAGAAGTACCTGAAGGAATTGATCTGTTCATAAAAATGATGGTTGACATGTTGCCACGTTGAACCATTCTCTTTCACTTTCCGCTTTCGTTCATCCATTTTTGTTAATAAATTGAATCAACCTCGCGGTTCCGATTAGCATCGTTTGATCGCATTGATTTATGGTTGTCCAGCGTTAGGAAAACTGATAAATGAAGCTGCGAGTTTGTCGATTGAATGACATCATCGATTGCAACGTTCTGGGAAAGAGGCTTAATTAATAGACGATGATTAACCGACGCTTGCAAAGGAGGCTCTTCGTCGTTCTTCCATGTAAATGTTAACGACGCTGAGGATTTTTATCGATTTGTTTATTCGCCGCGGCGTAAATGACTTTTGTGCGATCGACCAACTCCGCGCCCGTCGGAGACTATTCAGCGGGACGTTATAATGCCTGGCGGGATGCGAACGGAGAAATTGATGACATGATCGTTTTGATTATGATTTAATGAAATTTCGCGTGTCGTAAAATTAATTTATGGGATTTTTGTGGAGTAATAATGTTGACGATGAGCTTGTTGAGTTGCGGGAGCTACTGGCTTGCGATTATTGCTTTTACGAGAATGAGGGGCCAGTTGTCATTTGTTATAGTAGGGATATTAATTGTTAGGATTTTTATTCATAATTAGACCTTGGGTTTCGTGTAGCTCTATGAGAAAATTGATCACATATACGTTCATTACAAAAATGAATGTGTGGAATATGTTCCATGAATTTTCACCAAACGAGAATCGAACCCTAGCCCACCGGGTGGAAGTCTCGTTGTATACCACTTCAGAACTTTGTTTATGAACATCTCAAAAACTATTGAGTGTTAGCGTCTATAATGGTATATATTCGTAAATGGGAGATCGAGATCTATAAGTATACAGAGTCTCAACTAAATCGGTGTGACACGTCCTTGCACTCTCCTTGTGAGCTAGCCGATTTTCTCCGGGTAACGGGACAGCAACGTTGAAAGTGCAATAAAGCTCAGGTCAAAAGAGACCCTTTTCTCCTTCGTGTATTTCGTGCTTTCGTTGCACACTCCACACCCTTCCTCAATGCGCATAGATGGGTTATTTGCTTATTGACCTGTAAACCACATCTTTCGGCTAAGCTTTTTAATTTTACCCTTCCTAATGGCTTCGTCAGCAGATCAGCTGACATTTCGCTTGTTGGACAATATTCGTATTCCATTAGTCCTTGGTCCTTGAGATTTTTTATGAAATGGAATTTCGTGTCGATGTGTTGGTTCAATGATTGAACTTTTTATGATCTATGAGTTTTAGGCAGCTCTGATTGTCCTCATAGATCAATGTTGCATTTCCACTTTTGCCTTCAATTCCAATTATTCAATTCCTTCCTTCCAAATCCCTTCCTGCGTAGCTTCAGCGAGAGCAACATACTCCGCTTCTGTTGAAGACAATGCAACACATGCCTGTTTGCGACAGGCCCAACTGACTGGCGAGTCATAATATTGAAAAACGTAGCCGGGCTGTTTGACTTTCTATCTATACAATTTTCCAGCCCAATCAGCATCTGTAAATCCAATTAACTTGGATTTACTACCCCTGTTCCCGAGCCGTAGTTCGTAAGCCTTGGTTCCGGGGGCGTGGGTACGGTTCTCAGGTAGCGGGCGACTCTCTTTACCTCGTTCGAATCATTTATGGTGGGCACCTTGTTATATTGACTTAAAATAGATATGCTTGCTGCAGTATAAGGCCTTGTGTTTACAGTTATATATAACAATGCTCCCATTAATTCACTGTCCACTACCCGAGTCCCGATCCCAGGTAAATTCCTTAAATGGTTTGACCGACAATAAAGGACAATAATATTCTGCGACGCATCGGTTCGAAAATATTATTGTCCTTTATTTTCGGTCAAACCATTTAAGGAATTTACCTGGGATGGGGACTCGGGTAGTAGACAGTGAATTGGGTTAACAATTAAACTGTTTATTGAGTAGATGTACAATATCGTGCTCGCGGTGCTAAAGTCGTGTCGATGGTTCAGCATCCGGATTACAAGTGAAGTGACGGTTTGAACTTGGTTGCTATCTGTTTTCGATTACATTTCTATTGGTTGTTTTTGCGCTTGTGGGGATGAGTATCTGTTTTTCTGATTGCCGTAAATGGGCTGTGGGTGTCCCAAGTAGCACCGTACATCTGTGGGATGTCCTTTTATGTCCATTTTACGTCCATACGTCCCACGTCCGTTACGGACGTCCCTCGGACATTCATTGGACCTAAATTTCGGATGTCCCTAGGATCGCACCTTATTCGGACATTCCTGGGACTTATATCGGACATGTAGGACGTATCTCGGACATATGGACATGATTCGGATGTCCTTGGGACATACGAAGGTCCAATACGGACGTACATTGGACGTACATCGGACGTCCGGGTGCTACTTGGGTGTGGTCTGTATGGGGCGTGGGAAGTTTATTTTTTTGGGTGCTATAAAGTCTTTTCGGGTTTTCCGTTTCCGGTCGTACGGGTCCCTAATTGTACTGCAGTTATATTTGAGAAATTGTTTTATGACGGTTGACCTAGGTCCGGCCAGGTCTGAGACTTTGTCTAACTTCTCGGGTTGCTAAGTCTGTTACGCACGTGACAGTAGTATTATCAAAGCAGCTACTGTTTCTTGCAATTAATGCAGAATATTCTTATTTTACACGGAGATTCGCAGTCCGTTTATACTGTAACGAGTGTTGCAATTAGTGTGTGTCAAGATAAGGAAATTTATCCAATGATTTTCCACAAAGCAGCCTGTATAATTTTAGAATTTGTTAAATAGGAAACTTGAAACCAGTTATTTCGACTGGTCTGGTAAGCTTGGCGTTAAATTACATAAATGTTGATACAGCAAGAAGTGCAGTGGATCGAGTTCCGAGTGTGTAATTACTATGCCAGAATTTTTAAATGAGTTTCAGTCATTCTGGACACTTGTGCATTTAATATCATAATTTTCAACTGTTTCCGTTCCAAATTGCATTTTTTTATATACAAGCAAACTGGATATTTATACAATTATAGTCAAATCAACTAGTGATTGCATTACTACAGACAATTAGATCATATTACAAAATCATTGAATATTTTAATAACCAAGATGTTTTTACTTCGAGTAATAATTTCTTTGACATTTTCATAATTGTATCGTTGATCTGTCTGTTCTGAAGTTAATTGAAGTGAAAAGAATTAGTTTATTAGTATTAATAATTTTATTATTAATATTATATATATTAATATAATATAAAAATATTAATAAAAATAAAACACTGTTTAACAAATAGTGTTCTAGTTGATTTGCAAATGAATGATCGAGTTCACGGATTGGTTGTTTTCTATTAAGCTTCCGGAGGTATTTAGCGATTAATGCGATTCCAATTCGCATCGAGAGCACGATGAACTAATTGGTGCATTAAGTAGAGTCCAATTAATGTATAGAAATTCGCAACGGTCCATTTTTTTCCGCGGCAGGTACGTGTTGCAAAAAGGAGGTCGTCACTCGCGCGATTCGTCACAGTTTTTCGCCGTATTGTTTGAGCCTGGTGCACGGAACCCGTTTCCGGTTGATGACAGCTTTGAAAAGGACTCAAAACGCCCTGAATAATCGTAAACGTCAACACTCGTCGTTACCCTAAATGATTTTACGCGGAGGTTTGCGAAAATCGTGACACAACCCTCGGAAATTCAAGGGTTCCCTAAATCTTAGCATTCAACAATTTACATAAACATTTGCTGAAAATAGTCCGAGATCACTTTAATTTCCAAACTTTTACATAAACAAATTTCCAAAATTATTACTCCGTTTAATGAGCTCTTAAATAACTCGGAAATTCAAGAGATCACTAAATCTGAAAATGTTCTCAATTTACATAAACATTTGCAGTTGTGTTTTCTTTAGTAATGACTGCTATACAGTGTGTTTAGAGTGTGTACACAGGTTGTTAGTCTTTGTTGACCTACTTCAGAAAGAGACTTACACGGACAGCTGAGTTAAAACCGGATATTCAGTTTATAAGGGTCCCTATCTCCTGGCCGACCCTATCTTCGCCTAACATAACCTAATCTGCTTTAAATCTGACCTCTGTGTAACTTATCTTGACATAATCCTTTTAGGCTACCGAAGGGATTACGCTGTCCGAGTGCTAGAATAATAAATCCATCACACAACTATTTTGATACTTCTAATCAAAATATCACTGTTTCAACAATCTTTCAAGAACTAAAAATTGACAATCGATTGTTTAAATAGTCTCTTTCTCCAATATGGCTGCCGCATTTTACATCAGCTGATCGCAAAAGTACACGACTATCAGTAACAAGTAATCCAACAATTTATTTCTAACACAGACCTATCAGTTTATCTAAAAAAAAATGAATGAATGTATGATGGTATAATTGAAAACTAAATCAAAATCAATTTACTATGAATATGATTTTATAATATCAAAATTCTAGTGGATATCCAAAATGGCCGATTTTCGCGATACGCAAATAAATAAATAAATAATTTAAAAAATTACAATGAAGGTACACCGTATATTACAATCTAATATTACAATCTCGTGCACCGTTTTGAAAAATGCAATTCTGAGAAAAACGCGTTTAAAGTTTACGAATGTAATGTTTCTAACAAAAAGATAAACGTTTTCTCAAAACCTAACCCCTTAAACAATCATTGATTGAACGGAGCGGAACTCGTTTCTCCTTTTCGGCCAATTCATTACAATTACATTACAAGAGCACCGATATAGAAATTACGGGCCCTGGAACGTACAATTCAGGAACATGATTTGCGAGAAATAATGTGCACAGAGTGTGTCAGTCACCAATTATCGTGTCAGTCACTGGCAACAGCCGCCGTTTCCATCGGCATCGTCGGAACGACTGATGGCCGAGGAACGATTTCACATGCGTGCCTTTTTTCTTGCACGCTCAACATTTATTTTTGTATTGCTATATTCTTGAAATTAATAATTATTATCCTCCCTCCAGCTCCCTTCGATTTTTTTCATTTTCGCACTCACGCGAATGATTTTCGTGAAACTTTGTAAGCTTGTTCGCGTACGCCCGGCCTACATTCTTGAATTTTTATACGTTTTTACCGTTAAAATTATAGTGTTCGTTCTTCCCAAAAAGCTGAGAGGTAGGGATAATTTTTTCCGGAGTAGCAACAAAACTTACAAAAATTTTTCGATCCATACGCTCTTAAAAATCTGTCCTAAAAGTTACGACTAACATTGCGTTATGATTTTCTAAAAAAAAAACTACTGGCTCAATTAATTTATCCTTCTAAACATATATTAGTATGTATAAAAAATGAGTTATTAAAATTCGATACAAGCTTCTATTTTTTTTTAAATAATTCGTAGTACAAACGAATTTAGAATGGATTTTATAAATTCTAGTCGTTTCGCATATTATGAGTATGCTATTTGCAGATCATTCTTGACCTAAACGATACAGATCGGGACAGATCGGATAATAAAGATCTCGGAAATTGGTGAGGCTATAAAGCCAAGACCCCCGTCGTTAATCGGAATGGTGTTAGGTTTCCCATAAAAGGATGACGGTGCTAACCTAAACGGACCAACCCTCGTGAATTTTATTGCGCGTTTGTCAGTCTGTCGCATAATAAATGTCACAATTTTCCTACATGTCTCATTTGGTTCATTTTTAACTTGTTTAGCAGAAAGTGGTCACTTTTTTACCATTCTTAAAATGTTTGGTACAAAGTGTTCATCATTTTGTTCAATCCTAACATATTTGGTTTAAAATATTCATCGTTTGACCATGGTCACCATACTTCGAATAAAAGTATTCATTATCCTGCCATTTTTATTTTGTATGTTAGAAAATGCTCGCCATTGTTTTCTTTTTTAATTCGAACAGAATATGCAATACTTTTTTCAACATATCTGATCCAGTGCCGGGTTAAGGTCCATTTAGTTTAGCCGTCTAGGGTTTAGACATCTAGGGTGCAGGACCCTGCTGTGCGTGGCAAAACGTCCCCGTCGTTGGACCATAGTCAGAAATATTTGCTAAAAAAAGGTCATTCATTTTGATTACTTTTCTTCAAACTGTTTTCTGAATTTTTAACCGCTTAGGGCCCCAACTTGTCTTGATCCGCCACTAATCTTATCCAATAGCAAACTTTCAACCGAAACTAAGTACTCGAAAAATTACCGTCTTCTAACACCTCTCTAAGCGATCTGGAATAAAACAGCGGAAACGATTACTATGATTCCAGGGATGTCGCAGAGCCGATCGGCAAGGTCTAAGATGTCCCTCGACAGTTCAAAGTGATCGAAAACTGGCATCCTCATCGGTTCAACGATCGTTTCGTGGCGCTCGATTGAAATGCGATGAGAAAATGTGACGGAAATCCGTGCTCGACGCGAACCAACGTCGACGAGCAAACCGGAAGCCGTTCAGCCGGAAGTGATCCGTGTCCAGTCGTCAGGCGAAGAAGAGGTGCGAAAGATGCCTCGACCGTCGAGGGACACCTACGGCGACCAGAAGCCGCCCTATTCGTACATCTCGTTGACAGCGATGGCGATCTGGTCGTCCAGGGACAAGATGCTACCATTGGCAGAGATCTACAAGTTCATCGCGGACCGGTTCCCCTACTATCGCAAGGACACGAGAAGATGGCAGAATTCGCTGAGGCACAATCTGTCTTTTAATGACTGCTTCATCAAGGTTCGTGAGATCTTTGTTGATTTATTGACATGTGCATTGCGTGCGGTAGAATGCCGGTTCGATTCTCTGTCAATATTTGTTGTACCAGTTGTTCGAGAACTGATAGATTGGGCGAGGTGGAGCGTAGTCTATCAGTTAGGATTTTTAATCTGTCGTTGAGGGTAATTGATGGTTACGAAGTCTCTCAGGTACTCGTAGGGCTTGCTACTGTTCTGCAGAGAGGTTTTAATCTGTTTTAATCTATGTATGTGACGATTCCCATCTTTTTCTGTAAATTCTTCTTGCGAATAGATTTCCAATTTGTTTTGTTTCTTCTGGATTGGTTTTCAACGAGCTAGGATGTTAATGTGTCTTAATCTATCTCATCTATGTTACGATTTGGATCATTTTATTTACGGTTTGATTGTGTTGGTTGCAAATAGATTTCCAATTTGTTTAGTTTTTTCTGGATTGGTTTTCAACAAGCTAGGATATTAATGTGTCTTAATCTATCTCATCTATGTTACGATTTTGATCATTTTATTTACGGATTGATTATGTTGGTTGTTGCAAATAGATTTCCAATTTGTTTCGTTTCTTTTTGTCTCGTTATGTCTATTGCTATTCTTTCAGTTTGTGTTTGAATCAGTACGTAATTGCAAAATAGATTTCCAATTTGTTTCGTTGATGGTTTCCTCTTATCTATGTAGTTTACATAGAGACTAGATGCCAATCTATCGCGATCTATCTAACCTCTATCGACTTTTGTTCCCTCATTCACGTTTTGTTTGGTCTCTTTTGGTTTAAATTTTGAGCGAATGTTAATCTATCTTAATCTATTCGGAATTTACTAAACTGGCTTATTATTATTTTATTCACCTATGGGAACCTGACGAATAGAGTTACGTTTCGACAGTGAATTTTCTGTAATCGATAACCTTAATCTATCAAAGATTACGGATAGATGCAGGATCTAGCTAGTAATTTCCTGTTCATTTAGTTTTTAGTAGAGTAGATTATCTATCAATATCCAATCATTTCGTCAATACTTTCCCACGATTGTTTCCACATTCTTGTTTGATCTATCGAAGAGTATAAAAATTGTAAAGCTTTAAAGACTCTTTAGACTAAAGAGTCTAATAAATATGTATGTTATTAATCTCTTTTAAATGAAGATAAAATTCTATTTTGGTTTTGTTAATGTATAGTTATTGAAGAACATACAAGCATACAATAAATATGAATTTTCTTCTTTTTTAAGTAATCACGAATTACAAAGAAAGTTCTAATCATTGAAACCGTAAAGTAAATCGTAGGTTAAGAGATTACTAAATTTCCATTTGTTAATACGTTCAAAAATTTTGTATCGCAAATTGCCAGTGCAGCGAGACGAAACTTTCATCAATTTTATTAGATCAATGGTTTAGCGAAAATGCAACCATCCGTTTTCACCAAGACGATTAAAGATGGCGGGCAAAATTTGGTCGCATGTTAGAAGCCATTAGTCTTTCTCACGACAGTTGGGGTTCTTGACCCTCTAATAGGCTAAAGAAAGGCATGCCCCTGATATTAATCATGCGGAACTCGGGTATTTTTATTAATTTTTGGAGATTCCACGATTGCGTCGACATTATTGTCCATTTTGTACGTATTTTAAAAGTGATCAATCACATAATGCTGCTCACCGATTACGTTCCCCTCGAACTTGGACAAAGAAGTTAGGTGTCATCGTAAACAAAAATATTAGGAAACAATGCCGATGATACAAAGAGGGGGCGTAATTCTTTTCCGCTTAGTAACCGCGCGATCGAAGCGCTGATAAAGAAAGTGGGAACATGATTGATGGCTCACGATTCTTCCTCTCTATAAGCTGAAGTCATTGTTTACACGCTAAAAGCCATAAAAAACCCATGGGGAAGTCAATTCTCACAGTCTGTGCATCAACTTCTCGCAGTCGGAACATCATAAAAATATTTAAAACAATGAGCAACAAAATAATGGAGGTTCCTTGTCTCTCAAAAGTTCTAGATTTCTAAACTGATTTTTCAAATAAATATCGAAATGAAAATTGCAGTATAATTTATTTGGAAAGGGCAGTAAATCACCTGGGAAAATTACGAATTAATAGACAATAATTTTCAGCACACCCGGTAGATAAATCAGCGAGCGCAGGTTAAATGTCAGCGGAATCTCTCATCTAAACTATCCTAACGGTGTTCTTTTTTTTTCGTCAGTTTATCTGCTATCTTCATGTACTATCGATCCAAAACAAAAAGCTCTCCGCAGCGCATAATTTCCGGCAGTCAATAATAAGAAACGCCGCCATTTTGGGCGACTCGATGTGCACCGTGTATTTATACATACATGTTCACTTTCACTTGAAAACGCAGGCAAACGAAACGGACACATAATTCGATAAAATCTACACGCTCAAGTACGAAGTTCCATTTGTAGAATGCAATTTGTTCGAGATCGTATCGCGACGCGCGCAAAAACCCGACGAGAGAATTTTAATCCGTCGATATATTTATTTGTCGGAAGTCTTTTAATCGTTTCGATGAAACCCGCTTCTTAATTAGTCGTTTTTCCGTTTTCCAATTTACAGTTGTAGATCCGTCGTCGATTGAAATTGAAATTATCCCTGATACCATCTTGCGGATCGCGTGATGGACGTGGAAATTCTGAGGGAAATAATTTATTGCTTTTCGAGTGGATACGGTGGTGCTCTGAAATTGTTCTTTCCGAAAATATCGGGTCCATTCATGATTTATTTAAATGAAGCGATATATGTACTAGAAAAATAGTCCATGTGTAAGAGTGCCACTTTTAAATTCCTGCTCTTTGAAAAACAATCGCAAAATATATATTTCTTTAATTAATTTTGAGCGAAACCTAAAATTTTTGAAAGTATGAATTAAGAAATAGACACTTATACATTACAAACAGTATCAGAGTGTAAAACATTTTCACGATTTTCTTGTTAATTTAGCTTCCTGCTCTTTGAAAATAAATCTAAAAATACATTTTGGTTTAATTAATTCTGAACGAAACCTAAAATGTCTGATAGTATGAATTAAGAAATGGACACTTATACATTACAAACAGTATCAGAGTGTAAAACATTTTCACGATTTTCTTGTTAATTGAGCTTCCTGCTCTTTGAAAATAAATCTAAAAATACATTTTGGTTTAATTAATTCTGAACGAAATCTAACATGTCTGAAAGTATGAATTAAGAAATAGATACTTACATTAAAAACGGTATCAGTACTAAACGATTTTCTTATTAACTTTTATTAACTTTGCGTGTAAACTTTGAGTACGAGGCTGCGGATATAAATGTGGGATTAGTAAGCATAATACACGGAATCAGCAGTATTGATTCGCGATAGCAATTATTGAACGCATCGAATCGCGGGCAACGCAGAGAACCGCGTACCGTGCGCACGCGAATGAAAACTTTGCAAACGGAAAGTATAAGCGAGGAAGAAAATAGAAGACAAAACAATTCCGTGATGCTTCTTCCGCGAGGCGATCGTGTTCCTCATCGATTTAGGTCGAGGCAGGTGCGAAACAGATGGTCGGGGGCTATGGCGTAGAGCAAAAACCGATGCAGCATTGTGGCATTACGCACCGAGTCGTTTCTCGCTCCTCCAATTCAATTTTCTCGTCCCTTAAAATCCATTTGGCCTCCCTCGCTTTTTTATCTGTATTTTCGAAACAGTGTTTCATTTCGTTCGTGAAACGACGTTTACATTATACAATATTACTAGCCATTTAATCTCTGCAACATGATTTTTGCAATTTCATCAAATATTCAAAGTGTTACAAACGTTTAGATCGCATCATAACATCCGCGAGATTTTTCTGATCAAAAAGAACCCAAACACGACGTAACTCGAGGCATATTTGCTTCTGCAATTCACTATTATTCTTCCTATTTTCAACAATTTTAATAAATAAATTTTTTTATTATGGTTTATTTGTATTTTAATATTTTATTTTAATATTTTAATATTTCATTTTATTTTTATTATATGTTAATAAATCTAGAATAATATATGGGCGTTCATGAACTGTCTTAATGTCTTCAATTACACCCACCGAATTTTCTCATAAATGCGTAAAATCCCTAGTCTACTAATCAGGAAAGTGTCACGAATACGTTGATCGAAATTTCCGACAAATAAGTGCAGTGTAAGCATACACCACTCTCAGCTCTGAAGAAGTGTCTCTACTTCTAGTCTAAGAGTTTCATACCCACAACACCTACCAGTCAAACTCGCCTACTCCCGAAGTCCCTGAAACCTCCCTGAAACCTTGAACCTTCACAGACACCACTGGCAGCCCAACTGCACCCATACCTTTTCATTCCAGGTGCCTCGGGGTCCTCACCGTCCAGGCAAGGGGGCCTATTGGGCCCTACACCCAGCGGCGCTGTCGATGTTCGAGAACGGGTCTCTGCTGCGTCGCCGGAAGCGCTTCAAGCTGCACAAGCCCGACAAAGAGTTGCTAAAATCGGAACTGCAAGCCCTGGCATCAGCGATGCCGCCTCCGCACTCGGAGTCATCGCCGGTCCTCTCGATAAACCCGAGCGTCCAATCGAGCAGCTTGACGGTAGCCAACCTGTACCGTCTCCGGGACGATCTCCTTCGTTGGGAGCTACAGGAACACCGTCAAACGATGACCTCCGGCGGGAACAGCTCCCCAGGGTTCCCGACACCTGAGCCCGGCTCCAGTTACTACCTTCTCTCGCCGGAAGTTAGACAGAGATTGGCTGGCACCGACGAGATCCTCCGCGGCTACGACAGCACCAACCTTCTGCAAACTGGGAACTGGAGTTTCCCGGGATTCCAGGTGTCCCCTTACGTCTCCCAGCTGTCCTACTTCCAGACTGAACTGCCAGACAGCAGACAGATCTGCCCAGCCACCGCAGAAGCCAACGTGCAATCGGTGAAAGCCGAGCCCAGGAACTTCGTAGACGTTGCCAGGAGCTCGGCTGCCGATGAATCCAAGATGGCCCCCACATGTCTCTCCATGGACCCTCTGCCCAGCCAGACCACCATCCAACCGGAGCTCAAGAAGAAGAAGAAACCGTTCACCATCGAAAACATCATGGCACCGGATGATGAACAGATCTCGAGGAACATGGAGGACAAGAGGGGCCATCTTCTTGCGCCGAGGCCTCTCTATGCTGCTGGTTTCCCCTTCGGGCTGGCTGCCGCGAAGGTACCTTATGAAACTGCCACTTGAATCTCGTCATTTAGACACCTGTGATCAAGGGACTCGCTGCGAGACTTGGCCTGTGTGTTTCTCGTGTGGTTCAGCTGGGGTTTTCATGGGAACGGGGACCGACATGCCGGACTTCCGCTGGACAATGAGGTGACCGGTCTACTTCCGGGCTGAGTGTCAGTGTTCTTCGGGGATGACGAAGGGTGTGTCGGTGTTGAAGATTGTGGTGGGATTCGAGTGGACTCTTTGAGGTTAGAGGAATGGCGAATATAGTGTTGATGAAGAGTTGAGGAAGAGTTGGAGAAGAGGTATAGTAGGTTGAGAATGTACTGCTTGATCAGACTGATGCTTGAGGTACTGGATGCTGGTCTGGGTTAGGTTCTGAGATAAGGGAAGGGGTTGATTGGGGCTTCCTGAAGTTGTATAGTTGATGAAGAGTTGAGGAAGACTTTAGGAAGAGTAGGTTGAGAATGTGTTGTTTGGTAAGGCTGATACTTGAGCTACTGGTCTGGGTTAGGTTTTGAGATAAGAAGAAGGGGTTCCTGAAGTGGTATAGTTGATGGAGAGTTGAGGAAGACTTGGGGAAGAGTATAATTGGTTGAGAATGCGCTGCTTGGTCAGACTGATACTTGAGCTACTGAGTTAGGTTTTGAAGAATGTTCCGGCTTATGGGAGTTGCTGAAGGTGTATGGGGTAGTTTGTTGATAAAGTACTGGAAACGAAAAACAATAGAGAAATTGAGTCTCGAGGTTGAAGTTGAGGAAGATCGAGGACACTCGGCCCAGACCCAAGAGCGTGTCTCAAAAACGACTTCTTTTGTACTCGTCGGAAGACTCGATGATGTCCTCGGCTGCGTGGGTGTACATAAAAGTAATTCAGTATTTATCTATCGAGCGTAGACCGAACGTACGTATGTTCGTGTGTTGTTTTATTTTTTGTTCTAGAGACGTAAATATTGTACCTACATACGTTCCTCGAATTGCCGGCTTTCTCTTCGAATCTGGAATATTCGAAAGTTCGCCCTTCCATTAACCGGCCGATCTTTGCTACATAGTAAGAAAAAGGTAGCCCTCTCCTCTCTTTTCTTGGCGTAATTTAATAAATAGCTTTCTCTTAGAGCGTACTCGAGAGGGTCGACGACCATCGAAACGTAACACTGCTAACTGATAACTTGAAGGGAGCTGAGTTTTCTGTGACGTGCGAGCGACCGATCCGCCATTTTGTTGAGCCAGTAATCAATTTATGCAATTCTCATATTTTAATTTCAATATTTTGTGCTGTTTATTAATTAGACTTTGAATACGGAAGGAAAATGGCGGATCATTCTCTGACACGCCATCGTGATAGCGCGAAGGATGATGGGAAGTGATAAAGGTATAAATCGAGATAAATTGAATAGAATAATATATTTAAAGTTTAGTAACATATTTAACGAATGGAAAGACGGACGTTTCTCTTGTGACGTTGTGTATAACGTGTACGTTTCCCAACGAAGAGAGTTGTGGGACGGTGAAAATATGGAATCATGGACGAACACGCGCGGGAATATTTGAATGTTCGAAGTGAATTCGAAGTTTGAATACGTCTGACAATGCACAGCGAATCTCCATTGTAAAATTAATGAAAATAGAAATTCTAGAAATGTTTGCTTAACAAAGATACATAAACAAGAAACTCGTAAATGTATGGTAAAGTTTTGTACAATTTGTTCATACAAAGAATTGTTTGTAAATTTAAATGGGAACTCGATAACGTAGGCGACGCCATAGTATTATGTCACAGTGTTGAACAATGGAGGTTGCACTGTGCTAAAGACACGGTAAAAACATAAAAAATTGACGGCAAACAATTCCAATGAGAAAAGTCTCTGAAGAAACAAATTCCTCGAGCATGCTAACAATATTTGAGGTAATGCAACACGCGGTAAGAGTACTTAAATCGTATACTAATGGCGGAAAATGACGAGAAAAATGAAGTTTATTTGACAGACGGTTAAAGATGCTCGAGAAAACCGCAGGACACGTAAGGAAGTATTAAAAACGTGTGTATTCGAGGTGCAGTCGGAGGAAAAAGTATTCGTCAAACATTATCTTCGCGTTATTTTTCACGAACATGAATCAATCTGTATTTTCATAGAAAATTGAAAATTTGAAGAATAGTCTGTATTTTTCATTTCGTGGGTATTTTTGTCGACGACTGTGCCCCCGCAAGCGATTGCAAGCACTCGAAACTTGAGAATTCACTGTAAGAATCGACAAGCTCGTAACTGCATAATGTATGTATACTTGTAGCTCCTAATAGTCACTCTATCATCCCTCATAGGTAATTGTATAATTTCCAGTTGGACCACCTTGTTCAACGACACCGAATAAAAAACAAGACAGTGGCAAAATTATTTACGCGAATAAGATCCCCTTTCGTTTTGTGTAAAGATAATATATGTAATGTAGATTTTGAAAATTTTGTACATTATTTTATAGAGAATATACCGCAGGAAGTATTGAATCGAGTCGGAGATCATTTTCATGACTACAACGATCACATAAAATGGCGCAGACTCGATAATGGACTGTACCTTTTCAATTTTCAACATGGCGGATACAGCATTGCGGGGCAGCCATTGTTCCAACGTTCCGAAAAAATAAGATAACTATTATAAGGATAATAATTATTCAACGTGACACAAAGTTAACATTGGTTGACAATTCATTTTGTACGATTTCTTCATTTACATTCAACAAAATCTCGAGTTTTCGTTATACAAAAGATATTTAAAAAAAAAATAAACAGTACGAATAGGTTTGCTCGCGAAGAGTGTTCGAATTTATACAACGAATGTTTCTATCTGCCTGTAAAATGATTTTCTTGAATAAGATTGCTTGCGAGTCCGTCGTACACGAGAATGATCCGCGAATGATTTACGAACGATCTGCAAGCGCAATATAATTAATGTACTCGATCGTACTCGCGCGAAGACGCCCGTAACTGTAAACATTGCTTCGTGATTAAATAAATTATTGTATATACCTGAGAAAACTGCCTTGGTCTCTGTACCCCTCCCGTTTCCAAAAATTGTGATCTTCGCTCTTAACTATTAATCCGTTGAAAGTATTACTTTGATATCATTCATATTCATGGCATTCGTTGCAAGGAACAGTATCCCTGGCGGATAATTGTCCCTGGGCAGACCCGTGTTGCGGACAATTATCGATAAAATACTATACTTCTAATATTAAATAAAGTTTCATTTTCTATTTATAAAAAAGTATTTTTCTCGTAATATGAAATAGATATTTTCTGCATATTTGAAAAGAAATATTTGTTACTTAATATAAAATAAATATTGTACGTGTATTTAAATATTAAGAAGAGATTGAACCTCTTTTTAATATTATATAAATGTGTATACAATATTTTGTGCTACTAGGGTAATTTACTTAAGCCTTTCGCTGTTTCCCAACTCTTCAGAAACACGAGAAATCCAAACGCGCACCATTAAAATCACGAAGACCATAAATTCATGAATTACAAAATCCGTAAAAATGCACGTGATCAATCCAGAAGAACCCACTTACAACAACGACACGAAGATTACAGAGTAGCATTAACAAGATTTGACTTCTATGTCGCAACATCATCTCGGGCCATTTTAATTATTTCCTGTAGGAGTTCGCGCGATCGCGTTAATCGCGAAACAAGAAACCGACAAGGGCAAGGTGGTTGTTCAAGAAAAGTGTTAAATGAAATTCAGTTAATCAAGATTCCGCTTGATCGGGAAATTGCACGTTTCAAATTCGCGCGAGCGCTTGTCAATACATCAAGAGAGCCTCCATCTTGCTCACGTCAAGAATCCCGAACTTTTCTCTTTTGCGGGAACGTAACAGGGATTCGAGCTTGTCAAGCTCGCCAGCCGTGATTGGCAAACCATTGCACACGGTTATTATAGGTGTAGTATATGGTTATGCATGTAGATATAACAGCTATTGCATCGACGTGCTACGTCAGCGGCGCGCCGCGGTGTATTGTGTCGGCGAATCTCCTTTGAACTCGGCTATTTGCGCGGATCCTCCGCAAAAGTTCGCGATCCGTTAATTGTCCGCAACGACAGCTTCAATGGAAGCCGCGTTTCAAATTTTTTATTTATCAGATGATTTACGAGTGAGCGCGATCTTCGTTTCTTTTCCGCTGATTAAGTTACTGTACCGTGGTGACGTGTAATCTGTTTATTATGATTGACGTAATTTATTGTAAATGTTTGCTTATACTGTTGCGAATGATAGTATGTTTATTAACTATTGCAACACTTGATGTACCTCCCATTAGTGCATAGAAATTATTATAATTGTTTGTGTCTGTTCTATATCCACAAACATGAGATGAGAAAATTAAGAATACAGGGTGAACCAAAAATGAAGTAGAAGTAACTTTTCCCTTGGATATAAGAATGGTTATAATTTAATAATACGTAATTTATTGTAAATGTTTGCTTATACTATTGCGAATGTTGGCTATGTTTATTAACTATTGCTACATATAACTATTAGTGCATAGAAATTATTATAATTGTTTGTATCTTTTCTATATCCACGAACATGAGACAATTAAGAATACAGGGTGAACAAAAAGTGTAGTAGAAAGGGGTGGTTCCCTTAGGTCATTTGAAGTAACTTTTCCCTTGGATATAAGAATGGTCATATGTATTCATGAAAAGAATAATAGAGTTGAGAAAAGAACAAAATCGTGAAACGTGGAAAACACGCTGTCAGGATAGTTGTGGTAATCGGTCGATTGAATCGCGAGATAATTAATACACGGAATAACTGAGCAGAACTGTCGAAGAACTGGAACACAGGTAGAAGAAGAGGGGCCAGAAGAGAAAAAGGGAGCAAGGTAGGGAGAGAGAGAGAGCGAGTGGGGAGCAGGAGGAAGGGAGAGTGAAAGAGAAAGAGGGAGGAAGATAGAGAGAAAAAAGAAATTCTTCCTTTATGGCGTTTAATGGGATTCTTCGCACTTCGGCCGGGCCTCCGACAAAGGGCCAATTTTGGTTCGGGCCAACAGGACCTCCTACCAAATTAGAAAGCCCCGGATGATTTATCGGCGAAGGATATTAAATTAGACGGAATTTCGAACTGGAAAGTAGCAAGCTCGTACTTTTTCGCTTAATAGCAATAATTGCCCGGCCACGGCGAAACATTGGAAGCATTTTTAATACCTTATTTACGAGCCCGCCGAGCGAATTCCTCGTGAACGTTCTTCTTTGCGAACCGGTTCACCGGAAATTTCGAGCTTTGAATATCGATCTTGACCATCCTTCGGCAGCCTCCGAATTTCAAAAATTACAAGCTTCCTCCGATAACATTGTGTTCAGTCGAACATGTCCTCCGGAATCCTAATTTTAATTTGGGTACGCTTCATGTGCGACAAACCTACTTTGGCAATTTTCCTTCTGCAAGTAAATATTTTCTAAAATCTTTTTTAAAAGTCTCAAGACAGTTCAATTATTCGTTTGCAGCCTCAGGGGCTGGACTCGTGAATCCAATATGGAGTCTATCGTGCTATTCGCGGTATAAAATCTCCCATTTAATAAGATCAAATTTTTTCTTTGGCATAGGAACAATTTTTATTTTGCTTAAAGGCTCACAATCTGTCCCACGCTCCCAGAATTTTTATCCGACTCCTAAGCGCATACAATTTTTATCTTACATAAAGATGTTCGCTCCAGTAATAATTGTCTTTCAGTATAATTACCACCATTGTCCCAACCCTCCCAAAAATTTTATTTGGCCTCCTGTGCCTCACAATCGCCGCACAAATTTTTTCAAATACGCGAAAATGCTTGGTCTACTAATTGTCTTTCAATTTTGCACCACAGTCCGAACTCCGCTGCCAGAATTTCGCAGGGAAGACCAGTCAAAGAAGATGAAGAGACGAAGAACAGTGTGAAGATTGTGGGCTTCCGTGACGTCTCCAGCACACCATAAAAAGCCTCCGGGGGTTCGGTTGGGGTGTCAGAGGGACCACCAACGATCTCGTTTCGTTATTAAATCTCGAAGGTATCGAGATTACGGTATAATCGTATTGATAACAGCGGCGTATCCTCGTCCACGGAGGCCGTGTCCCCGACGGTTTCCCATTTGCGAGGACAAAGCCCCTTTTAAAGCGTCGCCTTTGTGCTCTTAATTCGGTGCCGTGCGTGAAATCAACACGTTTTTCCACTTAATTCACGGACACGCCTGTTTCTCGCGCTTTCCTCTCTCTTTCTCTCTCTTTCGCTTCTACCACGGGTCCCTGTGCCGCCGCCATTTTCTTTCTCCTCGCTCTCCTCGCCGCGGCGGCGCAGCGTCTCGTTTTTCTTCCTTTCCGACAGACTATTAAAGTTGCACTTTTGTATTCCAGGCTTTTCTGCCCCGATCAATGTACGCTTCCTGTTCCCTGCCTCCATCTGGGCCATCGTGACCGGCTAATTTTGAGCCCGATGAAAGGATTTTTGATCTTCAGGGTGGTCTGCGAGACGCGGACGGCCTGACTCCGCAACCGCCGAGATTATGGTCGATGAGGAATCGTTTTGTTCGCTGATTTTTGTTCTGTGCGGCAATTTTCCTAATATAAATGGAAAATTATAATGCTTGTTTTATTCCACCACTAAATAGAAGTTTTATCTTAGTTTAATGCTCCTACTGTTTGGAATTAGACCCACACATTCGCCTCATAAATGCATAAAATCTATTAACGATAAATTCGACTCGATATTATGTACGGCAAAGGGCTCGTAATATTATTGTAGGAATTAAGTCGTAACTACAAATAACACATCCGTAAACACAATAGTTTAACGTTTAATTTTAATTATCTTGAATACAATTAATTAAATTGTCTCATTTAAATCTCCGTCTGAGATCAAACACGTCTTTTCTATTCAATACGTCGAACCAGAATAATGAATAACACAAATTATTAAATAATTATATTATAAATAATTAAATTAAATTAAATAATTATATTCTCTAATTTTTTGGCTACAGAGTGTACCGGTGAGAATCACGCGTTGTCCGATTGCCTGCAAATTCAACCCCCAGCATTCCCTGCTCAAATATCACAATTTAAAGAATGATCAGGAAAAAATTGAAAGCAAATAATGGCTCTGTCAAGTGTGACAATTTAGAGAAATTTTTCTAATTTTTTCTAAATAATTCTATAAGTATCTTAAAAATATGCTTTAATGTCTACATACATCTATTTGTATAAAAAGGTCAAATTAAATATGAATGTTCTGAAAGACCAGAAAATATCGAAAGCAAATGACGGGTCTGGTTCTGGTTATCCGATTGCATTTAACTTTAATTAAAAAAAAGCAGAGTGGCTCGTTGTCCGATTTCATCCAAATTCAACTCTGCTCATTTTCTGATTAAGTGTCACAATTCAGAGGGTGGGGGGTTAAGATTGAAAAATCGAAAGCTGAGGCCTAGTCCACGTGGAGCAGTGATCAGATCTCCTCGGCAACTGTCGAAACGCGTCCCCGATGATCCGGGTGCCCTGGAATCGGACAAAGCGAGGTTCCCGGGAGGCAATCTCGCGGTTTATTCGCTTCCATTCACCGTGCATCGCAGGGCATCGGATCATTCAGCGGGTCCCGAGAGACAATCTCGCGCGGATGCTGTCGAGCAATCAATTTCGCGGGCAAACGGGTCCCGCGCGCCGTTCCGTGCCGGGGGTAAATGCAAATCAAGCTGGACGGCACGTAGAGGAAGCGAGAGAGTGACCAGGCGAAAGAATGAGGACGAAACCGGGATGAAAGGCGACTCCATTCTTCATCGTCTCGGGCCGGTATCAATCATCTAAACAGAAACTCTCGGTGAAGATCTCTCTGTTTTTCGCGGCTCGAGAAACAGAGACGAAGAGTAATAATGTCGGGAGAAAGGGAGAGAGAAAAAAATATTGAGGAGGAAGGGGAAGGGGAGGTGGAAGAGGTGGAAGATGAAGAAGAGGAGTAGCTTTCGCGATCGTCGAGAGGCGGGTTCGAAGGTAGTCCTTTTATCAGGGTCTCGAGAGAGCGAACGCGAACGAAGGCTCGTTAAGTCCGTGGCAGCGGTCTCGAGCTTACGCGGCCGGCAACCAAGCAACCAAGCAACCAAGCAACCGGCCAGACTGAGCTATAATGGCATAAATAATGACCGGTCTCGGTACTTACGCCCGTTTTCTTCCTGCCACTCGACGCACGACTCCGAGAGGCCTGTTTCGTCGTCTTCTTTGGCTTCTTTCGGCTCTTCTCCGAGGTCTTCAAGTTCTTCTTCTTCTCGGTCTTCTTTATGCTATTACATCGCTGCGTTTTCGTACCGTGGCCGAATATCGGGCTACTGTCACTACGAAATTTCATTAACCGGAATTGAGACTTGACACTCGAGTGGGCGCTTGAACGCGTATCTTTGAAAATAATATACTAGTAAAGAATTGTTAGGTCAGTGAATTTTGCAGTTCGAAGATTTTAGAGACTGTGGAATTTGGAATTGATGTACTGTCAAGTTTAGGAAATTTGGAATTAGTGCAACTTGGAGTTCGTGAAGTTTGGGGTGGCCAAATTTAGAATTTGTGAAAGTCGTAATCGGTGAAACATAGAGTTTGTGAATTTCCGGATTAATAAAGAGAATTAATGAAATTTGAGATTCGCAAAATTTGGAACTAGTGAGATTTAAAGGTTGTGAAATTTTGGGTTCGCAAAATTTGGAGTTTACAAAATTCGAAGCTCGTGAAATTTGAGGTTCGCAGAATTTGTAATTTATGAGATTTGAAGTTTGTGAAATTTGGGATTCGCAAAATTTGCTTTCAAATAGATTTTTATTGTGAGTTTAATCATCTCACTGTCTGAGATTTTTCAATTCCATTTCTGCGATAACTGCATAAAATCTGCGCTTTACATATTAATAATCGTTAGAACGACGACCATTATGTAAATTTAAGTCTTTTTAACTAACTAATTGACAGACCCAAGGATTACACAGAAGCTCGTGGATGTTTTAATAACGAACGACCAAGTAGGTTGACACGATGCGCTGGTTATGAGCCGAACTGCAACAAATACGGTCAATAAACATCAGTCAATGTGCTTTGCAAATTGACTGTGTTATTATATCCTGCCAAGCGCAACTGTGGAACCAGTTTCTCTTGGGCGGCGATGCTGTCCGAGAAGAAACTGAGAATACAGCCGCATAAACTTCACTATACTACACATCGTTTGCTATAACTTAATAAATTGCTTCACCGGAGTGTCATTCTCAAATTGGATTTTATTATTCGGGTGAATTCGCGTGGCAGATTTATTAAAACACATGTGTGTATTAATAATACGTATGTATACATGGTATAGCAATATTATATACACTAATAATAATTAACCACAAAGTATAATTATTACATGTAGTACAAATGCATAATAGTAACATAATAAAATAAATGAAAATAATAAATTAACTCAAAAATCAAACGTTTCTTCTGTCCTAGAATATTTCCATTTTCCATGATATTTTAAATTTTATAGACATGAAATTTATAATACCGACGTATCTAATCGTGTAAACAATATTTTAAATAATAGTACAGCAATTTGTAGTAACGCCTCAGAGGTGCCACTGGGTTACAAGATTATTAAAACTAGTTCCAAGTATTTCTTCATTAATCCGTTATGGTTAAATATTTGTTACAGCTATTGCAATTATTTTGCAAGAAGAAATACAGCTTTTTTCATTGTGAAAGCATTGCAAATCAAGTGCAAATTTTGACTACGAAATTTCGCACGGGCACCGTGCGCGAGCATACAAAGAGCAGCTCCTTAATTTCGCGGCGGCACGCGATTATGCTCTTTGTAGTAATTATCGATTCGCAGGCCAAAGAGAAACACATCTCGGGCATCGTTGCGGAATTTTGCGAGCTCACGCACGCGTGTGACTTTCGAGATCGATTAAATCGGGCGACCAAACGTGGATAACTATGCTGCAGTTGCGAATTGCTATTCTATGGGCCGAGCGCGATCTGTTATCCGAACTCGATGCGCTCTTGCGCGCAAACATTAATCTTCTCCTTTCTTATAGATTTAATATTCAGTGGTTTGAACGAGTGAACTTGATTATCGTTGGATTTGGAATCTCACTACTTTATTCCATTAGCCGAATGCGAATTTAGAATGGATAACGTGCCATAATCAGTTTTTAATTTGACTTGCGGATTAATTTTATTCGTCCATTTTGTTCTATGCAATTTTTGCATTGTGACATTGATGTATGTGTTAGATTGTGAAATTTAATGTGCCTTTCGGAGATTGTAACACACATCGAATTTGTGTAATTGGTGAGAAACTGGAAATTCGGAGTTACGGAAATGTGGAATGTAGAAAATTTGAAAATTGTGAAATGTGGAAAATAAATAAAAATAAATGTGGAAACTATTTGAAATATGAAATTTGTAAATTTGTATAAAAAATGTATAATATGTATTACATTATATAATATGTATTATAATATACATATATGTAATATGTATAATATGTATTATATAATATGTATAAAATGAAATTTGTAAAATTTGGAGATCATAATTTACGATCACAGAGTATTATCTTTAATGGTATGAATTGTTATTTAAATGTTATTTATTAATCATTAGCCCATTTGTAAACGCAGGATCAGATTTCGTGTTCCCAAGCGACGGTTTGCGCCTCGAACACGAACCAAATGAAACAAGTTGCATGTCCAATTTAATCTATCATGCTTCGCAAAGAGCAACCACGTACACTTTGTTTAAACAAAGTGCGATCGAACGATTAAAATTACTTCCAAGTGCATTTAGTTTCTCATTTCACTTTTGCGAGGCAATTACTTGAAATAAGTTAACGAAAAGGCCATTTTACATAAGAAATTGTCAACAATGATGAATTTATAGTTCTTCAAGTAATTTGCGTTTTCGCACCTAATTATTTCGAGCTTCTTCACGTTGATTATTGAATCCAATTGGAATCATGCTACTCCATTTCACTCGCATCTGCATCGTTCTGCACGTCTAAGCTCATCTTATCAACCATTCTCATCAACCTACTTCTTTATCTACAGTGCTAGATCGCTCGTAGATCATTTCGGTTTACTTTTCTGTTATTTCTATTCTTGTCACGCTCGGTTTTATCTCAGCTGAAAATTAATTAGCGCGTCCGCTGCCATAACGTTTACCATTGACCGACACTGCGAAATTATTTCGCAATCATTATGCAACTGACCATGAATAATTAACATGACAAATTGTTATATAACATTTGAAAGCTTGTTTTCAATGTGACACTCGTTTACAAGTTTTTAGTTATAAATATCGTGTTAATAATTAATTGAAAAAAGCTTACCGAATGAAAATTTCAAAATTGCGTGAATCAAGTTGAAATCGAGTTACAGGTTGTATTCAGAGAATTTGTGGATGGTATTCTGTCAATGGAAGAAACCGCAGAATTGCGAAGAATGAAGGCGGTAGATCTCGATCGTTTTTCATTATTTTTCTTTTTCGTTTTACAGAACCAATAGTTTCGTTCTGATTCAGCAAATACCAGGCTGAAGAACCTAGAAACAAGACAATAGGAACCGGGAATCTGCGAAACGGAAGACAACGGAGTTTGCACTGGTCAGGTGTGTTATGGTGGATCGATGGAAAATTATAAATTATCTACGGTGTGGTTCATTGTCGGCTGTCTTTCTCCCAGCCATCTTTCTTTTTCTCCCTAAATCGTGTGACGGAAACCTTTTGTAACACGTGTTCTATTGTTTGCAGATTTTATTCTGCAGACAGAGAAACTTGAAAATGAAAAATAATTGTAAATCTATATCTGATTTGACTGAAAGCAATTTAACTCGAAAAGTTAAATGACAATTTTCTAGATCATGACAAACGATCGATGTACACCAGATAGATCCCCGAATATAAATAAAAATAATAAAAATAAGAGTACCTTCCATGTGAAGGAAATATTATTGTAAAAGTCTATCAACTTACGTGAGATCGTTTTTTGGATCTTTGCAAGTGATCGATGGATCCAAGATAGATCAACAAACATCTACATTAAATGAAAAATGATAGTAAACTTGTATTATGATTCGATCAAAAGTGATAAATCTTGAAGAATTGTATTTGTCTGACCAAAAATCATAATCCAGATCAAGGAGATCGATCGAACAAGATCCGGGACGGATCAGCGATCCGACGGACACCGAGAAATCGCCATAATCCCAGAAAGAAGTCCTCGTTTACTGCTAGGTATAGCGGAACATCAGCCGTTACTGGCAGATCTAAGTAGCGTATTGTTTCATAGTTATTGGATCCTGTCGGAAATAAGTTCCGCCACGGTTAGTGGAAATTCAATGAATAATGATCAGACTGCCGATGTTTATGCAAATTCTAGATTTCTACAGACTACACAGTTTGAGACGAGCCGGAACACAGAAACTAACTTCCTCCAGCAACAAAATAGTATAATTATAAATCTTCGTGCAAAGTAAAAATGTTTCGACGTTAATCGTTAAAACACTGTTAAATTTACAAAAATCAATTTGTTGCTACTCCAGAATTCTCAGACTGAACGATCAAAATTCCGAGTTAAAAAATTTAAATGATGGCTTGCTGCATTTTTATCATTTGAAATTCCTCGCACAATAGCAAATGATAATTTAACATTGTAAAAAGTTGGTTTGAGACCCACCTAGGTTCAACTGGGAAATTACCATTTTTCCCCAGGAGAAGAAACAGCTAATTTGTTTAACAGTACCAGCCATTAACCCATAGCCCTAAGATTTATTTTACGGTTACAGTGATTAGAAAATTTTTGTAGATCGTAATTTTCTAAAAAAAAGGGGGAATTAATATATTAACAAAACCAAAATAGAAATTTATTTCGGCTTAACGGTAATCATTAACGTACATTTTTATCACGAATTAAACACGATATTGTAAAGCAAGGGATTAATACTGGATTGGAACGAACATTCATAAAGTAAAATTGAAAATTAAAATTCAGATATTTATTCATAGATTTATTCAATAACATATTTTACATTCTGTTCAATTCTTTTCTGTCATTTTCGAAGTAACCTATCGTGTTATTGAAGAAACATATGAATAATTTTATCTTGGATTCTCAATTTAAATACGCTACGAACTTTCTTTCAAACCCAATAGTTAATGGCACACTATTCGCTGTCCGGATCAACGGACCCAAACCTGATTCAACATTCACCCCAAGCAAAATCAACTTCGAGACGAACTAAATTATTCCTCCGGCTTGCTGCTACGCGAGAGATTACTATATTCATACTTCCTTTCCGGGAATTCTTTAGCCTGTTTCCTTTACGGAAGTGTTACGTTCATACTCCATTTTAGAAACCGCAAATGGATTTTATTGGGGAAAGCACGGCAGTACCTAACCGAGAAACATCAATTTTTCCTCGACGATTTTGTCACGATGGTGGCTTGCACGGTTACATTATGTTTTAAACAAATTATTGAAAGAATTGGGTTACGAC
>CM052344.1:5742693-5806460 GCA_028455595.1 Lasioglossum vierecki | reverse complement strand
AATCAAATGATTTTTGAAATTTTATCGATATGAAATAGGTATAACAGAATTGGGCAAAAATTTAATCGAAAATTGACGATTAAATTTTTCTACTTCAATCGTGAAACACAGTTTTTCAGATTTTCAATTATTCATAGCTCATAAACTGATTTTAGCCAAAAAAACTCAGGAAAATTACAACCTCAAAGCGTTCAAAAACAATAAAATCGAACACAACACATTTTTTCATAAACTCATTTCTATAACACATTCCTGTTGCAAACAGTAAACAGCAAAATTCTCGGTCCACCCATTAATAGCAACTAAAAATTGCCACGAGCGCGTGAAGACCATTGAAAAGCCTAATGGCTAGCGTTGCTACAGTTTCTACGACTCGGGCAGTAAGTAGCCATCGACAGAGGTGTGCGAGAGGAGAGGGCGAAATTGAAGTAGAAAAAGAAAGTGGAAGAAACGAAAGACCAGAGACCAAAGACTCGAACACAACAGCGCAAGAAAGAGACGGAGAGAAAGAAAGAAAGGGAGGAAGAAGGAGACAGAGAGATTTTGCGCATAGTTAGAAGAAAGAAGATCAGAGACATAGCCGAGAGGTGAGAGAAGGAGGCCGGCAGACGATGTTGCAAGACGGTCAGGTGTTGATGACCAGACAGGATGGTTAGGTCCAGCCGGTGGGTTAGGGAGGCAGAAGCAGAGCGGATGCCTTTCATCTTTTCATCTTCGACCGAGGGAACCAGAACCCGCACCTACCATCATGGGAACATCATCCCCACTCCCCTCCTCTCTCTTTCCTCTTGCCCCTCCGCCCCTCTTTCTTCGGCATCATCCTTCGAACTCCTTTGCTTCAGGATCATCGACGATGATCTTCGATAACCATTTTGTTCAGTATCTTCCCCTCTATCGAGCTGGCTCTTGTCTTTTGTTTTCTGAGTCCGGGGATCATGTCGGCCACGTTTGCCATAGGTTTTGTTCGTTGGTTTTTGCAAACTGTGCTTGTTGGTGCGAACCAGTCAGATTTCACTTCGACAGGCTTTTTGAGAATTTCGTTGATCCTCCGAACGCTTTGTTTCCAGGGTTTCCGATGTTTTCATATCATTGTTTTCGGAAGTAAACAATAATATTGTTCTCTCTGATCGGTGAACTTCTTATGGTGTGATTTTTTTAAAAATATTTATTGGTGTTCAATACTTGATGAACTTTATTTTTAGTATTTAGTATTTCATATTTGCTATTGTGTATTATGGATGATATAGTGTTGTGTTCTTCTTTGAAATATTTATCGGTGTTCAATATTTGGCTATTCATTGAATCTGTGTGTTATTAATTAGGGGTTATTAAGTACCCCTGTTGAGATTATTAAATTAAATATACCATAATGTAAACCCCTTTGATATTAAAATTTATTATCAAGTTATTTGAATTCCTCCAAAATTTTACTTATTAAGATTACTTATTGTTTCATGTAAAATACAATATCGACAAAACCCATTGAAACAAAGTGTAACATCAGCAAACGTTCACCAGCGAGGCTCAACCTTGACGAACCGAACGAACAGCTCACCGCTGGGAAAGCAAACCGGCGATCACAAAAATCACTCGGAACGGCTCGTTGCACAATTGAGGGCAGTGATGCCCAAATCGTGGACTTACCGTTGCTCTTACGGTAGGGTGGACCTTATTTTTCGAATTTCGAATTTTTTCGGGACATCACCTACAATTGTGACACTTGACGAAAAAATAATGTGTAGCATTTTTAAATTATCAAATACGTCTACTTTTATTTTTCTGACCTGATATGTATTTCTCCAAATATTCCCAATTTTCAATGTTTTTTACCCATTTTGATTTTTGTCCATTACAATTCCATCTGTGAACCAAAATACAAAAACTCTTAGGTCAAATTTGTGTTTTTTTTTCCTGGAGAATCCAAATCTGCAATGAAAAATGGGCGTTCCCGTTTAAATTATTTATCTTCCCCTACCCCCACCCTGAGGAGGTAGCGTTGGGGGGTCGAGTTTGGTATCATTGGATGTTCCCCTTCGAAACGAACAATTAAGTTGTAAACTGTAAGTTTACAGAGTCTCAAGTAAATCGGTGTGACAACGTCCTTGCACTCTCCTTGTAAGCACGGTTTCGAACCATATACCCGCGGTCGTTGAATTTTGAGGTACCAAAACGTTTTATTGCTCGAGTCAGGTATGGGCAACGGTAAGTCATAGTGGGAAGGTCTAGTACCATGGCTTCGTACCACAGTACCACGATTTCGGCATCGCTGATTGAGGGTGTCCTTGCGAGAGGCCGAAATCGAAAGGTATCGATGTGTCCGAGATGGCCGAAGGTGCAAGGAAAGAAAGAAAGGTGCCGGTGGAATTTCGAGGGTGCAATTTACCAAAGCACCGTGACGGAAAAATCGTATCAACGATCCGAGCCATCGGAAAGAGAAAGACAGAGCGAGCGAGGGAGAGAGAAAGAGAGGAGAAGAGGAGGAGAGAAAAAGAGAAAGAAAGAGAAAGAGCAGGCTGCCCGAAGGCGTAATAACCGCTGCGAAACCTGGGAATTTCGGCGGGTTTTGATTACTAGGCGGCGAACCCAGCGAGGCCCGAATTCCTACAAATAAAAAGCCATCCCCGCCTGTCTAAATGCCGACACGCTGAAAATCATTTATTTATTTATTCGCATGAGGCGGCTCGCCTCTAGACGCAACCGTCTCTCCCTCTATTTCACTCTATTTCACTGTTTCTTCTCCCTCTCTCTCTCTTTCACTTTTGTGTATTTTGTCTCGCGCGGTTTCGTTCTTTTCTCGTTCCTACCGAATGGGATATTTGTTTGTTTATTTGTTGGTCTTATTTAAATATTTATACAAGCTCGAGCCTATCTGACGTAAGAACCTGAAATACGACAGACACTCTGGCCAGTGCGTGTATTGCATAATGGTAGAGAAACTATTATCCTTTAACCTTCCGACGGCGGTGTCGAAAATCGTCGTTCGATTGTTTTGTTTCCGACGAGTCGATTAAACAAACAGCTGTTGCATTAAGTACTCTAAAAAATTAATGAGTCTACCAGAGGTACAGTAAAAACTTTAATTATTCTAAAAATTGTCTTAGACATCATTGTTAATGTTCTCCAATAAATTTTTGAAAATGACGTACATAGTATGGAAAAGAAATAATAAAATAATCTGAATGTATTGTATTGTGTGAAGGAAGGTAATTGATCCAGGGACCGAAAGAGATATAACACGACATTAAAATCCGCCATGTATTCCTATTATTCGTGGTAATGTATCGGCTCGTTAACTCTCAGCCGAGCTGTAGATCATCCGGACGATCGCTGCCACGTATACCACTATGCTATAGCAGTGTACAACAGCGTAGGTGGGGGCAGACTGTCGGCCCATAAAGAAGCATCTGGTTTTCATCCCCCTGGTTTTCATCCCCCAGAACCTACCCTACCGAGTGCAAATCTAATATTCCCGTACCATTAACCCCGAGCATGTGTAGAACGTGATCGTTTCGACCCCTGCGATGGCTTTTAACATTCTACTCTTTGTTGCCGTCTTTCTTATCCCAACGACCTCCTCTTGGTGATACTCGGGGCCACATAATGTGACAATTAGGCTCGCTATGTTCACCCTAACTCTATTATTTTCTCCATTAAAAAAAAATGTAAAAACACAAATTTACTTAATTGGGAAATTTTCTAAAATTAAAGTGATGGTAATATTTGGTCATTATTAATATTCAGAAATTTTTTTAAATTAAAGTGACGGTAATATTTGGTCATTATTAATATTTAGCAATTTTTCTAAAATTAAAGCGATGTGTGAATTTTTGGTGAGTGTTAATGTTCAGCAATATTTCTGAAATTCAAGAAGTGGTCTCTGCAAATAAAACTAAATAATGCTATCATTTTATTATTTTCTTACGGTCATCATTAAAAATTATTCTCTGCAATTGTCAGAACTAAAAGAATGCAAGTTTAAATAATTATACAGACCTACAATCGTGCAAACCGTATTATGTCCCAAGGAAAATTAGCATGAACGATGGAAACGGTGTCATTGCACGCGTAGGAGGCATAATGGAGTTATGGGTTCGCAAGTCGTCATTGCGGTTATTGTTGGAAGCGGCTCATGCCTCGTAATCCGTTCCCATCGAGCAGAATCGTAGCTCGCGTTCAACTTTCACGGTTAGGCGGCTGGTTTTTCCTTTTTGTTCGTTCGGTTTTTTATTTTTTTCGCCGTTGATGTCCTTTCAGAGTGACATCTCGCAAACCACGAGGCTCGGTGGACCGTTAAGAATCCACCGAGGTTTTGAATGATCCAATTTACCGCTTGCTGCCAACCATAACTACCGTCGACTATCGTTCAAACGCTGAAGTTAAAAGGTTTGGGGGAAGCACCCCCCGTCCCCTCCCCCATACACTGTTTCGCCTAAATGTATATTTCGATGGACCGAAATTGCGGTGGGTTTCCGGGAAGGGAGCAAAGTGCACTGATCGATAGTGAGAGAACGATTTAATAATTTGTTTGGGAATTCATTGGGATTGGTCCCTTCGAGGGGTCCCCTTTAAAATTATGGTCGCAAGATTTCTCCCCATTGTGCTTCTGCGTAATCCCAATTTCTCTATTTGTCAATTTTCTAACAAATAAAGGGATGAAATCAACTCTTGAAGAAATTTCAATATTTTCTCCAGAAGGGCAAATGGCATCACAAAAAGTTGAAACGAAAGTTGTATTAAAAAAAGAAAATTTTTAAAGCATTTTTTAACATTTTTTTTAGAGTAGCATTTGAATACAATTTTTGTCACACAGTTTGGTAGACACAAACATACCATGCAACTTTTGTTTCACCTTTTTCTGATATCCGTTATTGTTATTAAGAAAATAATGAAATTTATTCAAGGGTTGATTTCACCCCTCCAATACTTGTGTGCAAAGTTTCGTAACTCTTTGGATTTACAGGTTCGATGAATAAAATCCTACCATGAAATATTCCTTGCAACAACCATGTAAATACGAAGCGAGTAAGTGGAAAATTAAGTAAAAAGTGAAGTGAAGAATGAAGTAAAAATGACCCCGAATGATCAGAAACGCGGAACAGTGCAATCCATTTATAGGTTATCATTAAATTGCCACAGCAATTTCCTGCGAAGGAATTAAACAAGACGTAAAAGTATACCGTTCGTCGTAAGAATGTTTATGTTAAGTTATTTCGCGAAGTGAACATTCTCGGAAAAATGTCCAGTTTGAAGCGCGGCAGCCCTTTGAAGTTTCGAAATGCAAACACATTAGTCCCTACAGCTGATTCCGCGATCGAAGATACAGCGTTCTTCCAAGACAAAATCGCGTTGCTGAAAGCGGAACTAATTGTTTTAATTACACATCGTTAGGCTGCGGAACTCTGGACATTTACGGCGCGCAAAGGTGTTCGAAAAATGGTTAAATAATCGGTTCAATGCAATTTATTATACATCTAGTCTCTCACTCGGTTGTACTATTACACACAAAGTTTTTTTTAAGAAGCAAAAAACATCTGCAACTATTGATTAACAACAGCGAAAAAAACTAAATTATTGACAATTACCAGGCTCACCAGTTTTGTAAAAGGGAACGTTTGAGTAACAAATTAGATCATGGTCTTTTTGTAGCATTTTCTTCTGTATTGTTGCATTAATGTTTCACTTCACTGTTCATCTACTAATGTCACTTAAAATATTTCGACAATTTAGAATTGCATTTAGACATAAAATAGTGCATTCTATAAAATTGTTTAATTATACACTATTTCTGTGTTCTAATTTGCAGATAATTTTATATTTATAATGATATACTTACTATACTCTTTATATTGTTTTTTTTCAATTATATCTCCCAGTGTTCAAAATTGCGAATGAAGCCATTTATATTTTCCAATTATATTTCTCAAATTTCCAAATAAAATTGATTTAGTAATGTAATCTAGATAAGTGTCCGTTTATATGCATGTCTCAATTATATTTCTCAGTGCCTGAATTTCAAAATGCAGCTAAAGTTAATTAAATTTCGTTCACGCGTCGAAGAACATTCGCCTCAGAAATCAAAAGGATAATTCCAAAGTTGCAAACGACGTGAACCGTCAATTATTATACGATGCTCTTTTCATCACGTTTACATTTCAAATGTATCTCTTAATTAGCTCCTCGTGTTTTTACCTCGCCTCCTTAAAACATCAAGGTCTCCCGCCTAATCCCGAGCATTCTCAGCGCAATTAATTCGTTTCGCGTATTAATAAACATCCACTTCGTTCCGCCATTGAAATCTGAAAAGTGCAACCTGTGTTTCCCACTATTCCGATCCCCTCCATTGATAAAACGCAGCCCCGTCTATATTTGTATTAAAAAAAACAACCGCTACATTGATTTTAATAAAACGTTCGGTAGATACCACACGGGCGGGAAATTTAAACGCATGAACACAGTTCGTGTGAATACAATGTAACCGGCCGATTACATTAACATTCAGAACACAGTGTAATACTCGTGGGACCATGATAATGCACGCGCGAAATAATTATGAAAAACAGATACACCGTATAAAATTCGAATAAAGATGATCAGATTGTGTTAGGTGGAACGTTGCTGGGTCTTTTGCTCCGAGGAATGAAACGTAGAATGAGAGTCGTATTTATACAGGCAGTTGGAAAACGTATTTCGAATGTCAATTTTCTCATTGCTTAAAGTGTGAAAAAAGATACGTGTATTATAATTATAAATTGTCTCAATATTTTGAGTGCAGGTAAATTATTTGTAAATCCTTGCAATACATTTTATCACAAACTCTAATACACCACTAAGCAGTAATACACAATGAGATTAGAATAATGATTTAAAAATTTACGTAAACTGGGTACGTTTTGAACAATTATTTGGTTGGCAAGAAAGTAATTTCGGTATTTTTAGATGAAATAGAGATAACTTTATTTCATGAAGCAATGAATTTTAATAAATAAGATATTTTCCATATTGTTCGACAATTTTCTGCCAAAAAGTATAAACAAGAAAATATTTTATTGAATAAAGTTCATCGCTTCAATAATAAAATTCGGTTTTACTTCACCTTAAAATACCGAAATTACTTTCCTGCCAACCGAATGTTTTCAAAGCACTTACCTGAAATTTTTCCAAGATGACTGTAATAAATGTAAATATTCACTCAATATTTTGTGTGCATGTAACTTTTGTCGTGAATTATGGCAATACATTTTATTACAAACTCTAATGTACCACTAGGCAATCGTAATAATAAATAAAATATAAAAATCGAATAATTAATTTAAAATTGCCATAAAATGGGTAAAGGTTAAACATTTATTTTCAAAGCACTTACCCACAGTTTTCCCAAGATGACCGTATTATTATTGTCCACCCCACAATGTTTCAAAAAGCGGAAGAAAGGACCGATTCTTTACGGGGTTCCTAGGGGGTCGGTGACGGGGTGGCCACGTGCCGAGCGGAATGCCGATGATTTAATGAATTCCGAAAAGAACAAGGCCTGCCTTCGAAGAGAGGGTGGCTGTAAAAGAGGAAATCCGTAACAAGCTTACGCTCTTAGGCAGCGCACGCTGAATTAATAACAATGCTATCGAAATAATAAACCCCCCACCATCAACGATTTCACGAGGACTCGCTCCTGAACGGTTCACCATGCCCCGAACACAGGTAGAACAGCTTTTTGTTGTTCCCCGGCGCGTGTCAACGCTGCCGTTGTCCTTCTCCGCTGTCAACGATCCGGAATGACAGTGACTGTGTCGTGACTGGTGGATTATTCGAGGAATTAATCAATTAATAACTGATCGATCATTATATCGCGAAATAAATAGCGTCGTTCCTCTTCTCTGATTTTAACTTTTAACCCCTCGCCGTACTTTAACGAACCAAACTCGTGATGAAAGTTTTTAACAAAGTTTTACAAATATGAACGTTAACCGTTTCATTTTAGATGAAATAAAATTCGATTCGTTGGTATAATCAATATTTAAGCGTTCAAATAAATGTAGCCATACAAAAAATATATATTTTCTTTTACTTTCTACGAAATTGTTATGGTAATATAAATAATTATAATATAAATGTGGTTAATATAAATGATTCTTGTTCAATATGGTAGAAAGTAATTATTGCAAAATAGTACAAAACTGAGATATTGAATCTAATGTGATTTTAATGTTGTGTGCATAGCATACAAGTATGAAAAAATATGGAAGTGGGAGAAAATAATGATTGCTTATAAAACAGCAGAAAATTGAAATGAAATCTAATATGTTTTTAATGTTGTGTGGATAAGTTTTAGCTTACCTCGAGGTAACCCGAGAAGAGCGAGAATCAATTAGAGAACGAGGAAGACCGAGAATGAGGAGGGTTAATTCAATAAACCGTAAATATTAATCATAACGATAAACTGGAGGATAAAAATTGTGGAACGAAGTTGGTCCCGGAGGTCCAGCAATGGCAATCGATGGCATCGGAAGGGTCACAGAGGGTTGCAGTCGAGAAGGGGTGCATTAGCGTCGCTCGTAAAATCGTACGCGCCGCTTTGCACAGCGCAACGTTCTGGTAGAAAGGGAGAGAGAGAAAGACAGTGTATAACTGGTAACACGCTCTCCTTAGGAGAGAGAGAGAGCGTATTTACGCTCTTCTTGGGAGAGTTATGTAACATGGCCGCGCAAACGGCCCGTGCCGGCCATTAGGAGCCCGTTCGAGGCCATTTTGTCGAGCCACCCTTTTACGGCGAGAGCCTTCCCTTTCTTTGTTTCTTTCTTCCATCGGCTTCTTGCCTTTCAGATCTGCCTCTCTGTTTATTTCTCCGCCTATATCTGTCCAGCTCGCCTTTTTATTTCACCAGCTTTTTCACCGAAACAATACGACTCGTGACGAATCCCCCGTTTGCTCGGTTCACCTCGCGCTCGTAATTGTTTATCGCTGAGCAAGAACAATTTCAGCTTACTCAGATTTACGCAAATCTTATTTCACACGATTTTATTTTATTCATTTCTCACTCGTTTGTTGAGTCCCCTTTACTTTGGCAATTGTTTATCACTGAGCAAGAACAATTTCAACTACCATAATTAACTAGATTTACTTACATTTTATTTTAAACAATTTTATTTTATTCATTTGTCACTCTTGCTGGGTCCCCTTCACACTGGCAATTATTTATCACTGACTAAGAACAATTTTAACTACCATAATTACCTAGATTTATTCGAATCTTATTTTAAACTTTTATTTTATTAAATTCTCACTGGTGGAAGATTTTACTCGTGACATTTCCTAGGTCTTCTTCACCCTGGTAATTGTTTATCACTGACTAAGAACAATTTTAACTACCATAAGTAGGTACCCAGATTGTTTGTATCTAAATAACTGAGGCCTATACAGCGATTTTATAAACAATTGTTCAATCGGCACCCGAATTTCATGTCTTCGATTAACCTCCAGAAAATTTTTGGATCATCTACACAAGATTAATGTTATCTGCGATGACGATTGGCTCGAACATGTTTCTTAACGCATTTTTAATTTGTCGAACTACCGGCTCGCTGTGTGATAAACAAGTTAATTGAAATTCCATCAACTTTTGATTTTATTTGGCGTTCGAGCTCTCCCGTTTCCGTCGTTTTCCGCGAAACCGGTTCACAAAAGTCAATATTTGCATAAATATCCGTGGTTCTACGGTCTACACTGGCAAATACTTATTTAGCATATTATAATTATAATTTAACTGTCGCACACCCCGTTTTATTATGGACTTCTATAAGTTCGATAATGGAATAGAAAGGATTGAATTTTCTTACTTTTTTTCGGTTGCCTAAATGCATAAATAATTAATGTTAATTGCGTATATGTTTCCCCTAGCTCGGGAACATTTCAAACGCTAATTTAGCACCTAGCAGCTTGAATAATTTTATTATAATTAGTATGCCTCTTTTATGGTGTACCTACTACTTGACAATTAGTTAATCAAATATAAAACCTATACAATGATTTCACTGTTACCAAATATGCTTCTGAAAACTTTGTTCGATTGATCTTTTCAATAACTTTACGAAGTGGCATAAGATTGAAATATAAGTTTAATAATTAAATCCAAATGAATATAAAATAAGATTCATGTTTACAGAAATTTAAATTTAATGTTCAAACAGTTATCAATTTTATTAGTATACTCAAAGAATAATGTTTTAATTGAAGTGTGCGAACGAAGGCTCGGCTATCGTCGGCTCCAAAATGGCGGCGCCGTGAAATTGGTTCGATGCGAATAATCCCAATAAATTCCGAGATTGTAGACGTTTATGCCTTCGTATCACGACGTTTATAGCGCAGTTCACCGTGAAAATAAATAATAAATTAAACAGTAAAATGAAAACTTGTACAATCTTTATTGCAATGTATTAAAATCCTCGATGAAGAAAGTAAGTTTCCATTTAATATCCAGCTGCAGGTTCTCACAAGTTTAATGCAGTGTAAATATCCACAATTTTTGCAGAATATATTGTTGAATTGCATATTTGGAAAGTAAGTAAAGAAAATAAGTTTTAATGATTGAGTTCCTGCGTTCATTTAATAATAATTTTTGCAGCATTTTTTTTATTCTGAGATATCATGATAAACATAATTGTCTTTCTACTGTCGGACTGGAAAAATTCGCTTTTGACAATGGTCGCGTTAACATCCGCAGTCTATTAATTTCTATCGCCGCAGCAACTTCGAATTGGGTCACACGTGTGCAAGGTTTACACTGCAAAAGACGATGATAATCACAACAATATTCTCTCCGGGTTATTACTCTCGGTATACGACGCGAAAAGTTAACTTCATTTGCTTGTAAATGAAAAAGCTCCGGAAGATATGATCAGGAAAGTTAATGAGTATGTAAAGTGAGACACATCGTTCGCGGGCCACATTTCATCATTTTCCCTCGTGTGCCATATTTTAATGCTACAGGCTATTTATATAATTAGTATCATCGATGTTATCGTGGTCTTTAAGCACATTTTTCACAGACATTGTACTCTCATTTTCGTTAAAGACATTATAACATATAAATAATTAAACATAAAAACATATAAAATATATAAAATACATATAAAATTCTATGGAAATTTCTCTACGAATCCATTTTCAAAAATCACATAGAATCCTGTTCATAAACATAGCTGAAAAATTGTGTCGAAAAACAACAAAATTACTTTATTATTTACTAAAGTTGTCAGACAAATATTTACTCGATCAGCAATTACTCAGCTGGACATAAAACAAGATTGACCATAAATTCGTATATAGAATACAGTAGAAAAAGGATTTTTATCCTTATTTTATTTTTAAAATGAGCAATAAAAAAATCTTTTTCGTTCCCAGGTGTACGGGACCCCTCAAGGTTTGCCTTTCGCCTAACACCCGAGTAAATTCCAGGTCGTCCATCATCGAACTTTCCACCGGGTAGTTGGTTGTATTAATTCGGTCGTGATAAATTAAATCCGCGTGTTATCCGGGGGACCCGTGTTGGATTTATCGTCCCGGTCGAAATATAATTCTCGAAAATAGAGTGGGGTTTTAATAAACCACCGGCAGCGGGATGAAAATCCGCCGCGTTTGCGATCCATTCGTTCCCGACCGTGCTCGAATAATTGATTCCCCCTCTCTCACACCCCTCTCTGTTGGGGAAATTTGATTTTCCGCTTGTCAAAAAAGCCGACGTTACTTTTGTAACGTTGCACAATGCTCGAAGAAACCGCATTGTTCGGCCGTGGCCGTTCGAAATCGAGCGCCATTGCGAAAATTTCAAATAACAGCTAAAACGAGAAAGCGAGCCAAATTTGTTCAGGTAAATCTGTTCTATTTATTTAATGGCATTTGTATGAATAATATTAATTTCATTTCTGTCACTGAAGTTTCCGAAAGAAAATGATTTGTGCAACCTTTATGTATTTTTTTATCTTGAACATACGAATATGAAGACTGATAATGATTTTGTTTTAATTATTGTAGATTTATATCTATTTTATTATTTATATCTTGAACATACGAATATGAAGACTGATAATGATTTTGTTTTAATTATTATAGATTTATATCTATTTTATAGATATATTAATTATAATCTATTTTATTATTTATATCTTGAACATACGAATATGAAGACTGATAATGATTTTGTTTTAATTATTATAGACACATTTGAATAGTAAAAAATTTCATGGAGCTTTTGTTTAGCTTCAAATAAATTTGCATTGATTTTTAATAAATTAGACTCTGAAGCCATGTGTTTGTATAATTGTGATTAATTTATCAAACATGATACGGCAAGGAATGTTAACAGAAAAATTGAAGGTTATGAATGGAAGTGCCGATTTTTTGCAAATGTCAAAAACTGAATAATTCTCCACGCGATTATGCGACATTGTTAGCATGCAACAACCGGAAGTGACGAGTATTCAAACGAAGCAATGGCGTCGCGCCTGAAGCACGAGCTTGACGTTGCGTTTTTTAATGATAAATATTCATTTTCGGGAAAGATGATATGCAATTTTTCTGGGGACTTCGTTGGTAAAACTGCAACTCAGTATCATTATATCGTCAATAGACGTCTTGAAGCAACGTTTCGTACAAAACGTGAGAAAACAAACCTCGTGATTTGTCTTTACCTTGGCATTTTGCAACGTTCAAAGAATTCAGAAAAATACATACAACATAGGTAGATTGTAAATATAATGATCGTGCTCGAAAATTCTGCTAAATCTGCCTTATTCCGAGCAAACTTTCTCCTTTCGTTATTACGTCCACCATTTCAAAATGGCGGAGCCCGCGAACGCTCCGTCGGGATTCTCGATCGGGTCCCGTGAGGTTTTTATAATTTACGATAAAAGGGTTTCAATGAAAAAAAGAGTCTTCGATATACTTGGAAAAACCACAGAAACGTGATGGGTGGAGAGACAACGGTAATCGAACGCCATTATTCTGAAATTATAGACTTGTTTCCAGATAATGGTGCACCGACCGCACGTACTTATCAAGATGTTCGCTCTTCATACATTACGGAACTGTTCCGTCTTCGATTCAAGCATAATAATCGTCGAGAAAACCGACGGAAACTATACCTCTTCGACTTTTCAATCTGTTTACGGAAGTTGGACATCTTTTAATACGATCTTTTCATATTGGGTTTACTTAACCCGATATTTCACGTATCACATCTAAAACTAGAACCACTAAATCGCTCATAGTGGTTTCTTCTAGATCAAAAAATTTATAGACATACTAACAACCTAACTGAAAAAGTACATTGAAGTCTTCTATTAAAATGTTTCAAAATTCTGTTATATAAAATCACAAAGTTGCCCCAATTCGCCGCTGTTCGCAAAATCATCCCTCAATATTGATCACGAACTCTGTAATTAACCCCTTGTAGCAAGCCTAATTTTGATCGCCAACCAATCAAAAAATTTGTAGACATACTTAAAACCCAAATGAAAAAGTACATAAAAGTCTAGTATCAAAATGTTTCACAGTTCTGTTATAAAAAAATCACAAAGTTGATCTAATTCGTAACTGTTCGCAAAATCATCCCTCAATATTGGTTACGAACTCTGTAATTAATCCCTTGTAGCAAGCCTAATTTTGATCTCCAACCAATCAAAAAATTTGTAGACATACTTAAAACCCAAATGAAAAAGTACATGAAAGTCTAGTATCAAAATGTTTCACAGTTCTGTTATAAAAAAATCACAAAGTTGATCTAATTCGTGACTGTTCGCAAAATCATCCCTCAATATTGGTTACGAACTCTATAATTAATCCCTTGTAGCAAGCCTAATTTTGATCTCCCACAAATCAAAAAATTTAACGACATACTTAAAACTCAAATGAAAAAGTACATGAAAGTCCAATATCAAAATGTTCCATAATTCTGTTATAAAAAAAATAATAAAGTTGATCTAATTTGTGACTGTTCGCAAAATCATCCGTGAATATTGGTCACAAACCCTGCAATTAATCGCTTAATTTTGATGTCTCTTCAATCCAAAAATTGGTAAATTGCTTCAGAAACTGAAAGGGTATACAAAAGCTCACCTGAATATACTAATTATCAACGACACCGCCAACTCGGGCCGCAGTTAGGCAACAAAAGCGAACACCCCGGGAGTTACCACAGCCCCCTGGTTTAAACCACAGCCCCCTGGCCTGAAAAGGTCAAAGTTTTCCGTGAAAGCGATCCGGGCGCGAGCGGTGGCTGTGAAAAGGCGGAGGGGTATTCACGCCGATTATCTAGATAATGGCCGGAGCCAGGAAATTTCGGTGGTCCTGCGTGCTTGAAGAGTAAGAAAGAGAGAAAGAGAGAAAGAGATCGGGAATATGTTGGGGCAACACTGGGCTCCGATTCGCCGGAATGATTCACGGTCCGGCGTCGACAAAGCGCCAACTCGGCGGTTCGCAAGAAAAACGAGCCACGGGCAATTTATTTTAAATATAACCGCCCGATTCGCCGAGTCCGATTTGTTCTGGGCATTAAAAGGGTGCCCCCTCCCCCTGCCCCTCTCCGTTTCTTCTCTCTCCCTTAGCCCGCAGCCCCTTTCGTTGAACACCGCGGTGTTCATGGTGTGCTCATGGTGTTCGAGCCCGGGGGAGCACCCTCGTAGACACACGAGTCCGCAATCCGTAACAATGTTAGCCCCCCAAAAACATGTCTGTAATTCGTATATAATGGACTAAGGCCTCTTTATACCGCCACCCTTGACGGAGCCGATCGATGTAGTTGCGCCAGTGCGATTTTCGCAGTTCGGTGTTTACATGGGGATTGCAATGGGGACGATGTTTCGGGTTTGATGACTTCCATGGGGACTCTCGGTCAGATTTTTCCGTGGGTGTTGTTAGGGGTGCGAAACGTGAAAGCTTATTCCGGAGTTAGCTTTGATATTTCAGATATGTAAAAATTTATAGATCTCCTCAAAATCTAAATTTAACATTAAAATACGGTGAAAGGGCGTCAGGTTTTCCAGTTGCCCCGCAAAAAAATATCGCGAAGCTGCCCTTTGAGAGATCATTTTGATATGGAACTGCGTGTGGTTGCTCGATGAGGTTTTGTGGATATTATAAAATTTTCGCATCGAGGAGAAATTGAAATTAAGCTTGTTATGAACGATCGAGTAGTCTTAGAATTAAGGGTTGCTTTCGTTAAGAATTCGATATTTCACAACACTTCGCGATTTTTTTACAGCGGAATTATTCAACTTTTTGAAACGAGAATTTTACGTGCTCTTTCGTTTAGACTTTGAAGAAATTCACAAATTTTTATACTGAGGGGGGTTCAACAATGGCCGCGCTGCGAGCGATTAGGTACGGTAAGAGTCACGGAGTTCCTTTGCACGTACTAGATAAGAATTACAATTTTTCACAAACGGACCTCAATGGACTTTATCATCTAGTTAAATAATTAATTAGTTATCGATCGTAATTTATATTTAGGATATTATGAATTTTTCTACATTCCGATTCAAGAACCACGTTAGCTATTAAAATGTTTTAAAAAAAGAAAGAAGGTGTTTCGTCCTAGACCACCATCTAGGTTTTAAATTCATCCACAAGTTTTTCTACGAAAAAAAAGAACGAATATGTTTATTGAGTTCGAAACGATCAATAATAGAGTGCTGTTTATTGCAAAACTTATGCGAATAACTTAATCCTGGACACAAAGGGCCTCGCAAAAATCTGCAATTTACTATTTACCATTGAAAATAATACGTTTGGGTCTGACGTAGCATCGGCACGAGAGAACGACATTTTTTCCCGCCAGTCACGCTTACTACCGTAATTTCGCGTTCAACTCCGACGGAGTTAGCGTAGGCCGATCGCTATTAAGGATCAAAAACAAAGAGAGACGGTAGGGTGGGAGTCCCTTGGATGAAGCAGAAGGAGCGAGAGGGAGAGGGAGAGCCATAACGAGTCTTATTATTTACGCGGATCATTATTGTGACGGCGCTGATCGGTCATCGTCCATCACTTTCCTTAATCCTTTCCAGCTCCTTCCCGACCTTTTATTATCCTTAAAGTTTCGATAAGTGCCGTGGCCGATATCATAAATCAGCCCTCCTCCTACCCCCGGGGGGAGGAAGAAAAAAACTCGACTCGGGAGTTATTAATTATGCTCGGGGCCTGATCTAATTACTTGACCGTACTTTCGTTTTAATTTCTCGCGATTCATTCGCGCTCCGCAGGATTTTTCTTTTGTCCTCCTGCAGCTCCACATTAAATATTCCATTCCTGAATATGCAGCCTCGAAAAGTTTCGCCGAGGCGAATCCATTAATTATTCAGTTTTTCAATCCTTGAAAAATTTTGCCCTCTAATCGAGAAGTCTTGCTGAGCATTCAGTATGTATTATACAAATTCTTTCATAGATTACTAAGCCTGCCATAAACGATTAATTGAGGATTCATTTTAAGAACTGAATTGGGACAACTTTGGGATTTTTTGCAGTGAAATTAGGAACGTTATCAATTTCAGATTTTCGCGTACGCTTTCATCCAGGCTTGAAGAATATCCTGAAATTTTTAGACTAGAACAAAACTAATATTGAATTTACTACAGCTGTCTTACTACACAATAGCTTGTTGACAATTTAGGGGTTCATTCTAATGAGTTGGAACAACTGTGAGATTTTTTACAAGGAAACTAGAAAAGTTATCAACATGAAATATCCAGGTTTGAAGAATATCCCCAAATTTTTATACCTGGAGAAAGCTCAAGTAGATCGTAAGACAAGCACAGTAAAAACCAGCCGAGGACAAGCTCCCACAGATGAAAGACTCCCAAAACGTTCGGAGCGTCGCGTGACCCCGTTAATTCCTTTTTAGACCGAAAGAAAGTCTAATTGGCCGCGGGAAAATGGTCGGGGAAGAAAAGAAAAGAGAGAAAAAAAGGAAAAATAAAAGAGAACCGGTGCACGGTCTTCCGCCCCCGTCGACTTGGTGGATCATTATGGGAATTAGCGGTAGAAAAGCGGCGTCGGCGGAGGAAGCCACCGTGGAAACGGCTTTACCCACGGTCGGGACCCGGCCCCGTCGAAATGCCAATAATTAAACGAAGGTAGGAAGCGGAGGAGCCGGTTATTTCGCGGGTTCCAGGTCGTTTCCAGTCGCGCATTACGGAAATTAATACCGCGGCGATGTGCCATTCCGATGCAGTTGCGCGTGCACATTTCGCCCGGAATTCCTCCGCCTCCTCCTCCACCCCCTCGATGCCCCCGTTGTTCTTCTTCTTCTTCCTCCTCCTCTTCTTCTTCCTCTTCTTCACCCCAGGAAGCCTCTTTTCTTCCGTTCAACTGTTTCGCAGTTGAGACAACACATTGTTTCTTTCGACGAGCACAGAAACACGGTTGCCCGGACTGTTTAGAGCTGCCTCTTAAAACCCGCTCGCATGTATCCGAGCGCGGTTAATGTGCATGTTTTACGGTCCCAACCTATTGTCGTTACTTCCACCGTACTCCTCGACCGCCACCCTCTCTCCGCTCCACGCTTCTTCTCCTACACAACCCTCGATGCATAGCTCTCCGCAATACTGCAACCCCTTCGCACGACCGTCGTAAAACTCGATGCAAGCTGGCAGTGATTCAAACACTGCTTAGCGTTCTTAACCCTAGAACAATCTTTTTTCCGTTGGAAAATTACGTCATCTTCTCTGATGCGGAGTAATTGATTTTTATTAACCGACTTCGAAAAACAAGGTTACTCAATTCGACCTGTATGTACCTTTTTTTGCTTTTTAAAATTTTTTTGTATGTATGTTCACCGATTACGCCGAGATAACAATTGTCATAGCAAAAAAATTAATAGTTGGTGTTTCTCTGCGAAGAATCTTGCAGAGTTAGTAGGAGATGTATCCGCGAAGATCACCCTGGAGATGGTTTAAACAATCTATGGTTTACCATCTAAATTCGGTGAATATGGGCTACGACTAATATTTTGTGCGCCTTGAAATGATGGGCCTTCCGAGGTGAGACTTCCATAGGCATTTTTAGTGAGCTATTGAGGAAAAGACTGAATTAATTGATCGTTTATGGTTAGCTAGATTTTAGTTCCTCCTAGGTGTCAAAATTCATACAACTTCTTCGAGCCTGGACGAAAGAGTACGTGAAAATCCGAAATTGATAACATGTCTAGTCTTTCTGTAAAAAAATCCGAAACTTGTCCCAATTCATCGTGTTAAAGAATTACCAATAGACTGTTCCGTGCACAATCAGTTGTAGTAAGTTCAATATCAATTTTATCACCATCGAAAAATTCCTAGATATACTTCAACCCTAGATAAAAGTGTACGTGAAAATCCCAGATGGATAGCTTTCACAGGTCTGTCATAAAAAAATCCCAAACGAGTCCAAATCTTTCCTCAACAAAATCCTCCCTCACTGCAATTTCAGTTTCAATTCCTCCTCGGTGTAAAAACATATGCATTACCTCGAATCGCGAATAAACAAGTACACACTGTATTATTTGCGTCAGAATAAAAAATGTGTAACCCTTTGGGCCTGTCGCGAAGGTGTTCCGTTATGGTCTCGGACAAACGAAAGCTCCTCCGCGACGAGGGGAAACAGGGCAGAACGTGGTCTTGGTTGTGTCCGGAGGGTTGTCGGATCTGCTGAAAGAAGCCGATGACATTCCTTGTACAAATAAGGGGCTAATAACAACATTTAAAGCGGTCGCGTGTTTCCCCGGGCCGGTAGTCGACCATTATTCAGTCGACCGGCAATCACGTAATACAGAACGTCGAAGAAGTTTCAATTCCAGGCCAGCTGAAACGAAAAAGGGACTCTGCCACACAGCTGGCAGAGGGACGAGTCCCCGGAGATCGTTGTCGATTCCGGGCAATCGACAGTTATCGTACCGTAACCGAACGCCGGAACGACGAAAACCTTTCCGATACAGTTTACGAGCCGTTTAGGCCAGCAAGGAAGTCATGGTTTCCACAAGAAACTCCAATCCTTTCTTTAGTGTACACTATAGACAATTGACATTTTAGTTACCGTAACTCTGGCGGTGAGACTAGGGTCGTTTACGTCCGCAGCGAAATTTCACTCTTCAATCTTCTTCCGTGAATGGTGTAAACACTTCACGTTGTTATCCAACAGAAGCCTAGATCAGTACAAAGGTAAAATTAGTAGGTGTGTAATAATAAATTAATAATATTTAATGAAACTGTTATTAACACATCAGTGACAGTTTCCTGAAGATAATGATATCACATATGATGCAATTCTGTTAACACTTGCTGGAGTAAATCCACGATCTGGTAAAACTTCACTGACAGTTCGGATAACAGGGGTTCCACTATATCTGGGATTACAAGAATGTACGTAAACCGAATTGTGTCGTGCTGGGTATCGTTTCAACCAGCGAAATGTCAGGAATAGAATAGTCAAAGTTTCGTAGAAAAATAATTATAAACAAAAATGTTATCACTAGATAAATATCACAATGTACAGTAGACAGGTATATCGATATCAAAAATTTCAGGATCCGTCGGACGAGGGTTGAAGCTGCGAAATTGATTTGCACGATTTTCAACCATTTTATGGTAATATTTAATAATACTGATGTTGAACTATGAATATTTATTTGTTATTACTAGTCTTACGGTAAACAGTAAATAATTTTTGCAAAAGCTTGGGTCTTTGAAATCCAGTTGAGGAATCTCGTTTCGACAATGCAACACTTGAAGGCACGTCTGAAAATTGCATTGTTCTTCATTCAAACTGTCAAGGGTTGACAAGAAAACCAGGTGTTCATAATTCAACGGTATGCCAACGCCTTCAGGACTCGGTAAAGCGTAAACGTTAGTATCGCGTGTCCATCTTGGAATGGTCAAGCTTTTCAAGCTGTATTGCAATATCACATGACAATAGAGTAGTTGCCATTTCGTGTAACAATTTGCAATACTTTGCGAACAAACCTTACCCGAAAATAAAATTTAATAAATTTATTCAGTATCAATTTTATCTTAAAAGTAAATCGCGAAATTGATTTACTAAAAGTTATTTTGAGAAATAATTTCGGACCAATAAATAGAAATATAAAATGTAAAAGAATATGTGTGATAACGACAGATAGCATCTTCTATACTCGATATCAGCTTTGTTAAATAAATCTTAATGGAAGTTATGTCATTGTAAAAAATTCTGAATAATTCTACTCTTTAAAAAATTCAAAAATTTATCCTCATCTTTCTGTGTGATTATTGATATTTAATAAGAAAGCGAAATTTCTTAGTTTAAAGTTACGTTAATTATACTTTCGAATAGCTTTGCGCAAGAAATCGGAAAATTCGCGAAATGCAATCGCGTTTCACCCATAATTCATTTCCTCAAGTGGCAATTGGGTGAGAAAGTATTAATCCAAGCCTTCCGGCCCCGTGATCATAATTTACCAATTAGGATGAACTGCCTGGAACAAATATATCGGAATAAATGACTCGGTACGGTTAATGCGACTATCAAGCGATTTAAATTCGTCATGGTTTTTTACGAGCTGCACAACAGGGAAAAACGCGTTCTGTTTATTTACTAGTTTCACGCTTTTAATTACTTGTTTCTACGAGGAATGAAGCTAATAATAATAACTTTGATTTTACTTTAATGTTACTTTTATTTTAGTATGCTATGATGATTTAATTTGCAATTTTCGAAGTTGTCCAAAAATGTTGAATGAAAATTTTAATGTAGAAATCATTTTTCTTTGATGAGAAGTGATAAAAATGGCGGGTTGTCTGATAAAAATCGGTTCGGAAAAGATCGGAATCGTTCGATTCATTAGTTTCGAGGCTCGTAAATTAATTTCGTTTGAAAGATCGACACGATATACTGATCTATCTCGATAGTTCTGATCGCAATGGCCAGTGTTACTTCTGAAAGAAGTTCCTTTGGCGGCTTGTGCAACGTCATCGCGGTGAAAGCGGCCGTCGGATACAAGAAAATCCAACGATCCATCGATCATTTCGACCACAGAAACACAATGATATCGCTCGACGGTAATTTTCTGAATCGATACAAACAGCTCTAAACAAATTCTAACACCTCGGCGAAGGCTTATTCCACAACAAATGGAAACGACTTTGTCATGAGGCTCTGACGGATAACCGTGGCTGAGAGTCCTTTTGAATCGACAATCAAAACTTCAAATTAGCTCAAACATTATGCCAAATTACGCAATTTGCAGTCTTGCATACAATACGGCTTGATACCTCCAATAAAACAAATTGAATAGCGAGATTTATAGATTTCGTGCGAGATTCGAATTGTAAATGTTGTACCCGAATGATTGATATTTACTATATTTTCCAATTAACAATTATATAACGATTAAGAGCACCTAAATAAATTTTTAATTAATTTTTAAGCGCAATTTCTAATACCTTTTCGAGACACTGAATATAATATTAACATGATGTAATATATTGAATGTAATATTTTATAAAACCACCTTGGAAAAAAAGTGGACCATCGCTCTATTTAGTCGGCCGACGGTGCAGAATGGTAACGTTTGGCCATTTGAGTAATAAAATTACATAACTTTCGGTAGAATTAAGGTAGAGTGATTAAACTTTGTTTAAATGAAAGCTGAATTGTTGTAGAATAATGGAAAAATATTTCTTTCCCGAAAAAATGTGCTTTCACCTCGAAAATGTTGATTAAAGTCGACCTTCCTTGAGAAGAACTAAAACTTCATCGAAGGTATAAATATTCTCGAGGTCGAAAATGATTCTACATTTTTCCGCTTTATTTTTCTCGTATTCTACGACATTTTAGCTTAAATTTAAAGAAAGGTTTATTTTGGTACCTCAATTCGATCAAAAGATATACAGTTTTGTCTCGAGAATGTTCCGAACAGTAACTCTAAGGACAAGAAGGAGAGAGAACAGAAAATTAGAAAGAGGATATGGCATCAGTAAATTTCCGGTTGAATTGTTACTAGATAATTACGGTGATCGGTGTTGGCGTCCGCCATTTTGAAGGTTTCGAACTCGGTGGCCGCGTAACTTATTAATATTAATTGTATCCTAAGCAAACACACGGATCCAGAACACGCGGGTAGCTTGTAAAGCAATCAAACGCGTTCTATCTGATTTTTGATAAAGGGAAACCAACCGCCACACGTGATGCACGTGTTAACAGTGCGTGCACACAACGTGCGCTCCTTCCCCCTTGTATATTTTTTTTCCTCTTGCCTTTCCCCCCTCCCTCTGCCCCTCTTCCACAACGATATGCAACTGACAATAGCATTTGCGCGGCGAGGAAACCGTAAAAAGAAAATAAACTAACCATAACTGGCAGGCGAATAATTTCAATTTTCATATTATCTCTACACGGGAAATGAAAGTAGTAATTAAGGTTGCATTTTGAACATTCAATGTTAATTTTCAACCATTACCACAGATTGTATAGGGTACAGTTCATTTGAGCGAATAATTTTTTCATTATATCAATGAAAACTGACTTTAGCTACAGACTTTAATATTATTATAAAATTGCTATTTAAAAATTGACTAATGCAAATTTTCTCAGCTTGCCATTGAAAAATTAATTGAAACAAATCCTCAACCTTGACTCTCACAATCTTACAGAATAGATGTAACTACTATTGGAAAATGAACTGACAACGAGACAAATCCTCAACTTTGACTCTCACAATCCTACACAATGGATGTAATATATATTTCTTGGAGAATTGGCTAAAACAAATCCCGAACTATGACTCCAGCAATCCCAGCGGACCAACGCAAAACCGCCTACAAAGTCCACACCGCGTTTCTCTTGCCGAGCCCCACCCTGCCGGCAGTAATCAATTAACAAGAAATCCGAAATCACAGCCAAAGCAATCCGGCCAAACGATCCCCAGCACCCCGAGCAACCAGCAATCCATATCCACCTCGATCCACCCCGTTCCATCAGAAAACAGCTCGGAGCCGTCTTGCGCGGCGAACAAAGAGGATGATCGACTTCTACGAGGGTATTCCTGCAAAGGCATTCGATCGTTAGTTAAAGGGCAATCCGTTAAAGGTGCGGAGAAAGAGAACGAGCAAAGAACGAAGGAGAAACAGCGAGAAAGGGGGCTAAGGGATAGGAAGAGAAGAGAAAGAAGAGCAAGAGAGAGCCAGTAAGGTGGAAGAGAGAAGAGAGTTCTTCTCGAGTGCACAATACATAGCTCGAACAGAACGAAGGATACGAACGAAGGAACGAACGTCCGGAGGGTCCCGTGCCGGCAGATGAATCCTAAGCAATTTCTCGCTGGTCGGGCCTCTTTGATGCTTTGAACTCTCACCGCGCTAACCGATCCTCCTGGTAATCATGCGGCCCTCGCCACGCCCCGAAAAACACCTTCGATCCTCGGCTCTCTCGCCTCCTCAGCATCCTTCGCTTTAATCCTTTTGCGCCCAGGCGAGAGGAGTCGATTCCTCTATTTTTCTTTTTCTTTCTTCAATCCTCTCCCTTCCCCCGATCTCCAACATCTCTCCTATCTCGAGGTCCTCGGCTGACCGACTTCGCGTCCACCTCGTTGATCTTACACCTTTTTTATCTCCGATATTCAAAGCTTCTTCTTCGGCTGCTGTCCTCAGTCCTGTTCCGTCTTCGTTCTCCTTCCTCGTCTAAGTGTCTTCACGCTGTTTATGGGGACTTTCGTCTCCCCGTTTCCTCGTTTCGCAGTTTTTCTGACCGGCACGTTCCCCGCACGTTCGTCCTTTTTTTCTTCAGGGGCTTCCTCTCTCTCTCTCTCTCTATTTGCTACTTTGCTGCCAGCGCCGCCGGTTGCTCTTTTTGCGGGCTGTCCTCGCGCGCCGACGGAGAGAGGAACCCTTCTCTCTGTTTGCTTTACCGCGGATTATTGCTGTCTCGGGATCCACCCGGACTCTGTAATTAACGGGATGCTAATGGAATCGCGGGAACCGCTTTCCGTCGCGCTCCCCCGCGCCCCTCTCGGATGGTGATGGTCAACGTTGCTGGAATGATGGGCGTTTGATTTACTTAAATGCGCCGAGTATACGAGTTTTCAACGTGTGATGGATCTCGAGCTTTTTGTGTGAGTGTGCGAGTGGCAAATTTCAGGAAGGAGATCACGAATAGGCTGATCTTGAACGTTCAGGGTGATGAGGAGCCTGACACCTTTACCACTTCTAGGTCTCTTCTATCCGCTTCCAAGGCAATAGTAGCTAATACCGATAGAAAAATTCTATACGTGTATTCTCGAGTATTTGGCGCAAGGTTTAAACAATTTTCGCTGAAATCTCGACCAGAGCAATCGACCAAACTCGTGGAATCCTCCGAGGCCCGTCGAAGAAGATCTCCAGACGTGGCAACTGTCGACGATAATAAAATTTCAAATCCCCCGCGTCCCCATTACCGCTTATGATGCCGTAATCACGACCACAGGATCAGTTTCCAAGCTTTCGATCGGCGAGATCCCCGAGATCGTATCTCCTGCTGTGCCGAACAGAGCCGAAGAGATCGGCCACTTTAGCTTTCCCTTCCTCCCCATCTCCTTTATTCTCGTGGGGCCCCATGCACACCATTACCGACAAATTGCGAATCCCATAAGTTGATACTGATAGCCGAAATTTTATGTAACTGCCATTTCATTTTGCAACGTTTGTTGGCACTGTGCATGAAACTGGAAAATTGTTCTTCAAGAAAATGTTCTTGAAGAACGATTTTCTAGTTTCAAGCACAGTGCCGCAAATGTTGCGAAATGAAATGGCAGTTACATAAAATTTACATTATGAAGAGATCGACCAAAAATAGGTAAGATCCTGAAGAAGATGAAGAATATTCAAAAGACTCGGAAGAATTATGCCAGCCCTAGAAGACCCACAATATTCAGAAGAATTAATCTCGGAAGAAGAATATTCCAAAGAAGCTGGACTTAAAAGATTCTGATGAAGACCTAGCCAACAGACGAACATCCGGATTCGTAAGATCCACCAGAAGAATAAGAACAAGTGTCAGAAGGCCCAACATCAGAACATGTGATCCCGGAGGACTATGATGCGAAACAACTGGTCTCAGAATGCCCAACATCAGAATATCTCACTCCGGAGGACTCTGACGCGAAACAACTAGTCTCAGAAGGCCCAAAATCAGAATATCTGACTCCAGAGAACTCTGACGCGAAACAATTAGTCTCAGAAGGCCCAACATCAGAATATCTGGACTCAGAAGACTCGGAAGAGGAATCTCAGGACTCAGAATCCTCCTGAACGTACGAACCACGCTCCGCAGACCCAGAAGAAGAGTAAAAGGAGCGCGGATACGACGAAGGGTCGAACGAAGCGCGAAAGGGAAGCCAAAGGGGACTTGGCGAGGAAGAAGGTGGTAAAAGGAGGAGAAAAGGACGCTCCTAATTCGTAGTTCGGGGCGGGGTCTTTTTCCCCCTTCCAGAGAGAGAGGTAGAGAAAGAGAAGCAAGAAAGAAAGAGAGAGAACGAGAGGCCGCAGGGGGACGGAGGGAGCGCACAAAAGGCGACCCGAGGTATAAATTGGTTTGTTTGCCGCGGAGATAAAAGGGGCCGCTAAATGTTATCTTTAAGGTGTCGGATCAACGCAAATGTGGCTGAGTTACTCGTAATTATAGTATACACGGGGCTCGGCCTCCTCGTCTCTACCTGGCCGCGCCATATCGGTCTCTCTTCTCTCCCTCTCTCTTCCTCCCCTTCTCACTCACTCTATAAGGCTCGTTCCTCGCGCGGCGGCACCATTGGCGTAACCATTGGCCTGAGATTCTATCAGGTCGTGATCGGGACAAGAGGACTTGTTTGGTTAGACACGAGCATCGTTCGAGGATCGTGAATAGCTACGACCCCCTTCTCTTTGGTTGATCTTAGGTGGTGGGGATTCATTAGGGGAACTCCCCATTCATTTCAGGCAAGATAACTACCCTACTGCAGCTGGTTAAAGCGTAATGAGTAGACTGCGGGTCTTTATGCAAAATTAGTAATGTTTGCATTGATTGCAGGACTAGTCTTCTTTCAATGATCCTGTTAAGCTGGAAATAATACATTAATGTCCTGTATATTTTAACGCGTCCATTGTTTTAAATTGTACGTACCCATTTTTGTCGTAAATGCGTAAAATCCGCAGGCTGTTCCATTGTAAGAGATTATGAAGCACTTTGGTCGTTGGTTTGGTTGCGGAGGATTGATTGAAGGGGATGATGCTTGTTGCTCTTGTTCCTACAGAAGATACGGTGGTTAGAATTATTGGGGATTCTGTGTCGAGGGCGTTTTGTTGCTCTTTCGATATATTTTGGGCTATTTGTGAGGGATTACGCCAATGAAAGTGCTTTTTATCTCAGTTTCCAACAAGATGGGACTCCCCGTTGGTGCGGCTTGAAACAGCCGCGCGTACAGTGGGGCCAACATTATAGCACAAAATAATAATTCATAAATTATACGCGCCGCGATCGTTTAGAGGCTTAGGTATACAGCTCACTGCACATGAAGGTGATTCCGGTGCAGGTATATCAATAAGCCTGGGTAGATGTGCAGTTGTCATACCGGGTGGCACGGAAAAACTAATACTTCGATCTTTTTGTCGAATATTACGATCTGCTAAGGGGTTCAAACACCGTTTACTAGCGAAAGAAATCTAGATCATATATGTATGTTATAAAATATCAACCAGTGTAAACTTACATGAAGACGTAATATTTTGAAACAAAGTTATACATACTTGATAAATTCAGTTTCCTACCATGTTATAAGAAATTGTAATTTTTTTAATTTGCCGACTGGTAGCAGAGCATATTTTTACTCAATTTTAAGATAGATTAAAACGATTTATTATTGAAAATGAAAACTAGTTACCGTAAATTATTCCAAAAAGATTGGAAGAAAGTTTATTAATTTAATAATGACACTCGTTCAAGTTCAAACTTCAAAGAAATATTGCACAGCACATGATATCGCCATCTTCCGCACCAAAATTGTTCTTCCTCTTTTCGCTCTGAAGAACTTATGGCGCCATCCATGGCAAAATGGTGAAACTGCAAATTGATACTATTGTTTCCCAGTAGATGGCACCACAAACTAACTAAAAATTTATGTTGCTATACAAGCCGGCTGTCCAAAATTTAGAGGTTATGTTCTTATGACAGCACAGCACATTTTCAGCGAAGTACAGCAACAACAACTAATAATCACGTGAAGAATTTTACACAAAATCAGAGCAATATGGAAAATCACACAGAAGAGCAGACAGAAAGCGAATGTAGTTTTAAGTTCCACGAATTTGTGATAGACATTGGCACCACCTTAGCCTGCCATACAATTAAAATGGACAATTGTCTCTACTTGTGGGTGGGTGATCCAAAGAAACAAACCATGAATGACTTATCGTTTGCTATTGTATCACCATATGGAAAAGAACCACTTACCACAAAGATTATGGGACCCATTTCCGATGAGACGTCAAGCAATTTTGCCAAGCGGCTATCCAAGAAACTTTCAAAACCTGTCTACGTTAGCTTCAACGTTGAAGTTGACACTCCTTCTATGCGTGCGCTGGAAAGAAAATTGAAAGATGAATTATCTGCGCATCCTGAGGCTTTTTAACATTTGCTAGTACAATACAAAATTTTCTTCTGCTTAATTGTGTGATATATGTACAAAAATGAATTGCGTCTTTTGTATTCTACATTAAATATTATCACGAAACCATGTTCTATGCTAATTTTACTTGTAATACCAATTAATAAAGATTTTTAAAGAATCAAAATTGAGATAGACTCGTTTCCATGTTTGTAAGGGTGCCCAATGCATCTTCTCAGGACTCGATAATGCAAAGATTGTGCTTTTCAGGAGTTAAAAGCTCTAGATAAAAGATCAATCTAGGTCGCCATTACCCTCAAAAGTCTTATTTTTACGTTTACGAGGCGTAAAAATGGAATTTTTGGGGACGATTGTGGCTTAGATTGATCTCTTATGAAAATGACTACTGAAAAACGCCATATTTGAAACGAGTTTACTCCCTCAAGTTTAATAGAGGATAATATAAAGACTATAATACACGTAAATTGGCTCAAAAACAAGTAAGTTGGCTTTATGAGCATAATTCACTAACATTTCTGTTCCAAGTTTTAATGTTTAACGATGTATATCGAAAATTGTATAACATTTATATATTTTCAGACGCAATACAAATACATCTTGAAAATGATTGAAATGAAACGTCGAAATAATTGATCGAACCTTAGCGCCGAGAGCATTAAACATTTATTGTTAACAATAATACGATCGAGATAAGAGACATATTTAACTATAATACACGCTATTCTATTAATTAAAAGATGTATTAAGTGTTCAAGATTTCACAGAAATCAAGTAAATCATTGTATGTATACTTACATCAGTGATGGTATTGTTGGCGCCAGAGCTGTGATATGGGGCGCTTTTTTTGCGCATGCGCGAGTTCCGGCAGGAACGTATCTGCGTCCGAAGTTTGTGGGAGACTATTGGAGGGAAATCTATTTTAGATATAGAAAATAAGTTTTTGTTAAATTTAAAAATTTTATTATTATTAAACATGTTCACAGATTTTATTTTTGCATAAAATAACATATATATTTAGTTATAGAGTAATTTCATATATGAAATGTTTTTTTTGTGAATACTGATAAGGTTTTGGCAGTTTCCCTTATCTTAACAGCAAATGCTGGTATACTTTAATTGTTTCTGCCAAATAAAATACTTAATTTTGTTATTATATATATTTTGTTTAAAGTTATTTTGTACTATTCCCTTCCTTATTCCCAAAATAAAGAAAAAGAGTAACTTATATTATATTGTTATAAATATTAAATTTTAATATATATATTTATATTTATATATATATATAATTTTACATTCATTTTTTAAAATCAAATCATAATACATTTTGAAAAATTAGCAGGTACCCGAGGTATCCGAATTTACTCGATCTTCGTACTTGACTGAGGCTAAAATATCACAGCTCTGGTTGGCGCTTTTCGCGCGCATGCGCGAGTTTTGTCAGGGACGTGTCTATGTCCGAAATTTGTGGGGAGCTATTGAGGCGAAAGTAGTGGGAGACTATCCGGCTATACCCTTTTGCGAAATTAGCGGGGCGTCCAAGTTACCCGATCTTCGTACTTCACTGAGGCCGTCTGAGGCTAAAAGCGCCAACAATACCATCACTGACTTACATGCGTCCATTTGGAAATTCGCGGCCGCTTGATCGGTGTGAACTTGCCGATAAGTTCGATACTCTAGGGAATTCCGCGTAAACTCCAAATATAATGTAGAGAATTTTTTACGATACGATTTCTCCATCTGTGTGCTAACTTCAGGCGTAGAAGTCAAAAGCACGTGGGCACTTAGCCATCGATTCAAACGTTAACGAAATTGCACATGTGATCCGGTTTCTTCTTTTCCAAAAATGTTGCTGCGAAGTTTGAGAGTGTTCATGCAACGGGAGGAAAGTTATGCGGAGAAGCTTAAGCCCTACGAAGATTGCGAGGTAAATTCGAGTTTCTTCACACTTATTTCACTGACTTTTTTTCCCGATGTTTAAACAGCTTTTCACAACCGTCATTATGTTTACAGGAGCTTGCTAACAATGATTACGAAAAGATTTTTAAAGTTTTATGCGAGTTCTTAACGAATCCGAAGAGTACAGAGGATATTGCCGAGTGTTTCCCACAATTGCTACCCGCACTTGTTTCTGCGAGCATATCGGCGAAAAAAGTGTCTTACAAGGATGGGGATACGTTACACAAATTGAATTGCGTTGTCCTTGGAAAACTTTTATGCAAGAACCGTGATCTATTAGGGTACGTATTTCTGTAATTATTTTCTTGACTTTTAGGTGCGGCGTTGGAGTTGTCAAGATGTCAAACGAGGGATCAACGTATCTCTGAATTTATATTTAAACATTATTGTTTAGTTATTCATTACTTTGGATAACGTGTAATGGGTATAATTCCTGTTTGAAAGAAATTAAATTTGATCCTGATGCAAATCGTTGTTGCATTAATCTTAACATACCAAATATTCATTTTCAATGTGTTCGTAGTATTATAGTATTTATAATAACTGTGTTTGTAGTACAGGCAGTAGAGGTTTAATTTTTGTTTTACAATTAGACAATAATTTAGATTAAAAAAAAACTATAGATGTCGTTTAATTTGAGAAAAATACTTTATTTCTTAATTATAGATTTGTTCTGCAGTACTTCGATGCAAATCCAGCGCCATTCGAGTCAGTAGAAGACGATTATACTCCTTCAGCTAAAAAGCGTATCAAAGCAGTGTTGTATCGTGAAGTCTCAGATTATGATTTAGTAACAGCTTGCTACGACATTCTATGCAGTGCGCCAAGGCATTTCAAATACACATGGAATTGGTCAAAATTTTACAAATATTTAGCAGCTGGCGACGAAGCTGTTAGATGGTAATATATTTTCTCAAATAATTATCGTGTTATTACCATTTAAAAGAAATGTATAATCTTTTTCAATCCTTTCTCAGGGTATCAATGAATTGTATAGCAATTGTATTAGACATGCCAGAAACCTGTATATTAAGTCATATGAAGAGCCTAGTTCCAAATAGCCACAAATATGCTATATCGTGCCGAAAAACTAGTGAAAATTCTGAAATATCAATACAATTCCAAGAAATTGATCAAATGATCAATAATTTACCATCGGTAGTATCCATAGGAGGGATTCTCCTTCCAGTCTTCAATACATTAATGTCTAAAAAGGAGCAGAACTTAGTTCCAGTACCATCTACGAGAAGAAATTTACAGAATTTAGCTTTGGCAGTGTCTGCTAACAAATGTATATGTCTGAAAGGCGATGTTGGTTCTGGAAAGACTGCTCTAGTAGATTTTTTAGCAGAGGCGACAGGCCACGATACAAGAAATTATGTAAAAGTGCAATTAGGTGACCAAACGGACTCTAAAATGCTATTAGGAATGTATCTGTGCACCGACATTCCGGGTGAATTTCTGTGGCAACCAGGAATTCTGACCCAAGCTGTGCTATCTGGCAAATGGTTGCTTCTGGAGGACATCGATTGTGCCCCAACAGATGTAATCAGTGTCATTGGACAGCTTGTAGAAAATAAAACGTTATCGGTTCCTGGATACAGAGACTCTGTTCGCATAAAAAGCGGATTTCAATTATTCGTTTCTATGAGATCAACAGCTGAAGGATCACAGAAGTCTCTAAAAATGTCTCAACCATTGCAAAAGCATTGGTCCTGCGTTAACGTGGAACCGTTGTCTAAACAAGAACTTATAAAAATTGTACAAACTTCATTTCCAGCATTGCATACAGCGGCTACGAGAATTGTGAATGTGTTTTTATTGTTTTTCGTCAGCAACCGTAAGAAGGATGCTGACACCTGCGTGAGAGACACTAGACAAATATCGACTAGAGATTTGATAAAGTGGTGCTGCAGAGCAATCGTTGATTACGATGTGTCTTCACCCGTGTCTACGTTGAATATCTTTCAAGATGCTTTGGATATATTTTGCTTCTCTGTACCCAACTCTGGTAGGTATATTCTTAAGTAGTTTTTAAAGTAGGTGTCTTCGACGACTCAACACTTCTATACTTTCAGACAAACAAGTAAACTTAGCGATAGCAGTAGCGCACAAGTTAGGCATAGTGACTACAAAAGCAATGTATTTCTGTAACATACACAAGCCTTCAGTGGACCTCGGAAAGGAGATCCTAACAGTTGGCAGAGCAAAATTACAGATAAAAAAATCCACGAGCGTGCAATTCCCAGTGAAAAGTTCAAATTTCTCGTACACAAGGCCCTCGGTGTGTCTCCTAGAACGTATAACCAGCTGTGTAGCTCAGAAAGAGCCTGTACTTCTGGTTGGCGAGACAGGAACAGGGAAAACGAGTTGCATCCAGTACCTCGCAGAAATAACAGGTCACAAACTGGTGGTAATAAATATGAATCAACAGAGCGAGAGCACTGATTTGCTTGGTGGTTACAAGCCAGTGGACTTCAAGCTTCTGATTCTCCCAATCCGCGAGGAGTTTGAGATCTTGTTCCGTTCTTTTTTCGCGATTGAGCCAAACGCGGATTACCTGAGCCATATTGGTCAGTGCTTCGAAAAAAGGAAATGGAAGGTCTTGACTAAGCTGATGGTTCAAAGCACCAATGCAGCCCTGAGGAGACTGAAACCAAATACAAAGAATCAGGACGCGTTGCAATTTTTGAAGAAGTGGAACGCTATGGCTAGAAAACTGGAGAAACTGCAGTCTCAAGTACAGAGTAACTACTCCTTGGCCTTCTCTTTCGTGGAAGGTGGCCTGGTCAAAGCCCTGAAGAATGGGGATTGGGTTTTGCTAGATGAGATCAACTTAGCTACCGCTGAAACGTTGGAGTGTCTCTCTGGATTACTAGAGGGCTCCTGTGGATCGCTATCTCTGCTAGAACGCGGGGACAAAGAGCCGTTAAAGAGACACGCAGACTTCGCAATCTTCGCTTGCATGAACCCAGCCACTGATGTCGGAAAGAAAGATCTTCCTGTTGGACTGAGGAATAGGTTTACGGAATTCTTTGTCGACGAGCTCACAGATAAGTCAGATTTGCAACTCCTCGTGAATTCCTATCTGAAAGATTTGAACCTCTCACCGAACAAGATTGACGGCATCGTCAATTTCTATTTAAGTGTTAGAAAAGAGGCTGAGAAGAAGCTCTTAGATGGAACAGGTCACCAGCCACATTACAGTTTGAGAACCCTGTGTAGGGCGTTGAGCGTGTCCTCGCAGAATCCTTGTGGAAATGCATTAAGATCTCTGTATGAAGCATTTTGCTTGAGCTTCCTAACGCAATTGGATAGCCAGTCATACCAGTTGGTGTTGAGGATGATCGTAAAGGCTATTTTAGGCGAGAAGGATGCCAGTGCGATCCTCAAAACTCCAATTCCAAAGCCAGCCGGTGTATCCGACAGTTTCATCTGTTTTGAAGGGTATTGGATCCCTACAGGCAATCTCAGACCCTACATACCAGAGGATTATGTACTAACAGAAACGGTAAAGCAAAATCTGAAAGATTTGGTACGAGTAGTGTCCATCGGAAAGATGCCTGTACTGTTGCAAGGTGATACGTCTGTTGGCAAGACGAGTTTGATCACATATCTGGCGAAAGCTTCTGGGCACGCGTGCGTCAGGATTAACAATCATGAGCACACAGATTTGCAAGAGTATGTTGGCACTTATGTGGCTGACTGTACTGGGAAGTTAGTCTTCAAAGAGGGTGTTTTAGTCGACGCTATGCGCAAGGGATATTGGATAATCCTAGATGAACTGAATTTAGCTCCCAGCGATGTTCTAGAAGCTTTGAATAGAGTTCTCGATGATAACAGAGAATTGTACATTCCAGAAACACAACAAGTGGTCAAAGCGCACGATAGATTCATGCTCTTCGCTACCCAGAATCCTCCAGGACTGTACGGAGGAAGGAAGGTACTGTCTCGAGCCTTTAGGAACAGATTTGTTGAACTGCACTTCGACGAGATCCCGCCGAAAGAGTTGGAAGTAATACTGCATAAGAGATGCAAGATGCCAGAGAGTTACTGCAAGCAGGTGATCAACGTGATGACGGAGCTCCAAGTCAGGAGGAAGGGCACAGCCACGTTTGCTGGGAAGAAAGGGTTCATAACTCTGAGGGATCTGTTCCGCTGGGCCGAGAGATACCATCTTGCACCTAACCAGAAAACAAATTTATACGATTGGAGTCAACACCTGGCTGACGAAGGCTACTTGGTGCTGTCCTCCAAAGTTCGACATCCTGAAGAGTGCTTGGAGATCGTACAGGTATTGAAGAAGCACCTGAAACGAGACGTTGACGTCGATTCTCTCTTTTCACTTTCCGAGAAAACTTCGCCGGTTACGAAACCAATCCTAGAGTCTCTTCTGTCAAGGAAGATTCCAGGGTTCGAGCACATTGTCTGGACTTTTCCAATGCGCAAGATGGCGGTGCTTCTTACAAAGGCCTGCGACTTTAAAGAACCAGTTCTTCTGATAGGTGAGACAGGTGGTGGCAAGACTACGGTTTGCCAGCTTCTGGCAGCGATCAGACAGCAGGAGCTCAGTATTGTCAATTGCCACATGCACACAGAGGCCTCAGACTTCCTTGGCAGTCTACGTCCTGTCAGAGATCGTACAGACAGTCAGAAGCTGTTCGAATGGGTGGATGGTCCTCTAGTGAAAGCTATGAAGAACGGAGGCTTCTTTTTAGTGGATGAAATCTCTCTGGCGGACGACAGTGTCCTTGAAAGGTTGAACTCTCTGTTAGAACCAGAGCGCAGACTCTTAATTGCTGAGAAGTCATCCAGCGACGATGACGCTACAGTTTGTGCTAGCGAAAACTTCATTTTTGTTGGTACAATGAACCCTGGTGGCGATTATGGGAAGAAGGAACTATCGCCAGCACTGAGGAATAGGTTCACTGAAATTTGGTGCGAGGGATGCGTGTCTTTCGACGATCTTAAATGCATCGCGGCACACAATCTTCATGATGATGTGAAGAAAACCGTTCCTACAGCGATTATAGCGTTTCTCGAATGGTTGCAAACGACGGAGATAGGGAAGAAACTTGTTGTCAGTGTCAGGGATGTGCTGACTTGGGTGAATTTTATTAATTGCTGTAAGAACTTGACAATTGGAGATGCTTTCTTCCATGGCGCAGCGTTGAGCTACATCGACGGACTCGGATCGGGTGCGACTGCCAGTGAAAAGTAAGCAACTTGCAAGTATATTTTATTAAAATTAATATATATATATATATTAGTCACTAATTTTTGTAATACTACATTATTTTTCAGTACAACAAAGCTCAAGGATTTCAAGGCATCAGCAATGCAGTTCATTAGATGTCAAGTAAATAACACTGTGTTGTGTTATAAGTCCAAGTTGATGTTAAACTGTGAAGAATCTGATGTAGAAAACCTTTACAATAAGTTTGGTATCTCGCCATTCTATGTGCAGAAAGCCCATGAAGAAATTCCAAAACATTTAGAATTCAGTTTTAAGAGTCCAACGACTAGGATAAATACATTGAAGGTTCTACGAGCTATGCAGTTGAAGAAACCTATCTTGTTAGAGGGTAGTCCTGGAGTTGGCAAAACCAGTTTGGTGTCTGCTCTTGCTAGAGCCACTGGTCATCAAGTTCTCAGGCTGAATCTTAGTGATCAGACGGTAAATATGTATAATTAAAGTATAATTGAGTTAAGCAATTCGCCCCCAGTATACTGTCAATACAATATCGTTGTTCTAAATCTTGTTCAGGACATCTCTGATTTATTTGGAGCTGATTTGCCAGTCGAGGGTGGAAAACCTGGAGAATTTTCCTGGAGAGACGGTCCATTCTTGAGAGCTATGAAAAATGGACATTGGATCCTGCTCGACGAGTTAAACCTTGCTTCTCAGTCGGTTCTGGAAGGCTTGAACGCGTGTCTGGATCATCGTGGAGAAATCTACATTCCAGAACTGGGGATGACTTTCACTGTGAAGCCTGGCACACGACTCTTCGGTTGCCAGAATCCTCTGTGTCAGGGTGGAGCTAGGAGAGGACTTCCAAAATCATTTCTAAATCGCTTCACACAAGTAGGTGGAAATTCTGACATACCAAAAATGACAGTGTGGCTCATATGGCTTCAAATTAATACGAATAACTTTGTTTGCATAAAAATAACTTCTTTTGAAAGAAACATTTATTCCTTTCAGGTGTTCATTGATGTTCTAGAACCGGAGGACTTGAGCTTCATCTTACGAGCTCAATTTCCAAAGGTACCACAGGATTTACTGAACAACATGATTATATTCAATGAAAGAGTGAGGTTAGAAGCTGGCACCACATGGGGCCATTCAGGCTCCCCCTGGGAATTCAACCTCAGAGACTTGACCAGGTGGTGTCAACTAACAATAGCGTCTGTTGCAAATAATTGTACGGGGGAGTTCAATCCTGGGGTAGGTGCTCAACTAATTTATGTCAATAGAATGAGAACAGAAGAGGACAAACATGAGGTAATTTATTTCTGATCATCTTTAGCATCATATAAATTATTAAGAATTGTTTGAACCTTGTGGAAATTATGGTGACATGCTTCAGAATTATTTTTAAATTGTAGGTGACGGAAATTTATCATAAGGTATTCTCGGAGGTTCATTATCCTTTGCCAGACTCAGAATTCCCAGTTCATTTTACGAAAGAGAAGATCTTCTTAGGAGACGAAGTGTTTGAACGCGGCGATTCTGCAGTGTATGAAGACGAAAATCTGTTGCTCCTCAGGGACCAGAAACCTCTCTTGAAAGATCTCGCGCATTGCGTTAACATGAATTGGATGACTATTCTTGTAAGTCTACTCTCTCTCTCTCTCATCACTCCCAAATGAAACTTCATGCTTGAAGTACTTACATGATAACCGCGCCGCGGATCTTCATGCAAATTTACATTTTTATGGGAAAAGTCAAAGTCATGAGAAAGGGGGAAAATAAAATACAAGTTCTTTATCTTAGAAAGTACGATAACTATTTTGAAGAATCGTTTCATAAAACATTAATAGATTTCACTAGTTGACGAATTATTGTCAATAATTTGTGACTCGAATGTGTACAACGAAGATTTTATTTTTCGTTCTTTTACTGTTATTTAGAGGTATGTGTTTTTCGATATTATTTGTTAGGTTGGGGATACCGGAACAGGGAAAACGAGTCTCGTTCATCTTCTCGCGAATTTGGGCGGACGAAAGCTGAAATCGATCGTCGTAAATTCTGCGATGGACACCACGGAGATTTTGGGCGGCTTCGAACAGGTGAGTCTTTTACATTTGTTTATATTTTTTTCAGCATACAATGTTACACAAAATGTGTACGATTTTATATATGTATTTTTTGTGGAAATCACTACAACAGAGGATTTTAAAAAATTGACAAATTAGTGATAATAGAAATGAGGGGAAGTAAAGTTGGCAATCGCAATTGTCAAAGATAATCTATCTTTATTTACACATACAATGACATCGATTTAATTTCACAGACGCAAATATAAGTGCTTGTATAATCAGCGATACAAATATTGCAATCAATTCGTCGGACGATTCTCGTGAATGTCTATTCTCAATCCGCCAGGCACCGGTTATCAATCAACTTAGAAATTATAATACCCTTAACGCTATCTTCGTTCAGATAACATTCACTTTTAATTAATCGGTTATGATTAAGCTTACCCGCAAGGTTCTTTATTTCCACGTTTCCTTACGAAAAGTCTTTCAAGAGAAATTGACATTGTTTCAGGGATTTTCCGGACTTAATTTCGATCGCTTAATAATAATAAAAAAGATCCAAGAACAGTTAAGTTAAATCCAAGAAAGTACAATGAATCATAAACACTTAATTTCATTTCCAAATATTTATTATTGTTCGTTTACAATAAATATGTTTTTTCATGCAGTATAAAAGACAATGAAAATTGTTCTTATAATATCTACAGAGATTTCATGTTTGTTCTACACAAACAAATTTCTTTTTAAACACCAAAATTTATAGTTTATAATAAAATTCTCAAATATATGATAGAATTTGTTTTTCTCTTTAATATATGAAATTAGACTTATTTGTTAACGTTGTGTAATATAAAATAATTGTTTACACTAAATTTTCAGAAAATTGTGTTTAATATTAAAATTTTCAAATAATTCAGAGGAAAGGGGGAATAGTGTTTTTCCATTTTTGTTTATTCACTTACAGTTGTCATAGGAAATGAAGAGAACGCTTGCGTTTAAACATGTATTTAATTTACAAATAATTTATAAACTCTACGAATGTATATATATAAAGGAAATTTATAAATCTTCTTAACTTATACAAACCCGTAAGAGAAAGTCTAATAGAGAACGCACGTCCGGAAATCCCTAAAGTTTTGCATAGAAAATATATATGTATATAAGTATATATTATTTACGAACGGGTACACATATGCAGGGCGGTTTCCTCGTTAAAAAGTCTTATTATCCTATTTTGGCATCAGGATATTTTTTATTTTCATATTTGATTCTAATACTGCTTCGACACTTTCGTGATTAACTTTGTGACATAATATTAATTTATGAAACCAAAAATTGTTACAATGGACGCTAATAATAAATGATTGTTGATCTTGAGATAACAATTTAGCTTACAATCGAAGAAATGTTTCAATCAATAAAAATAATTTAGTAACTGAAATATCGAAGGAAACAATTTTCATTTCAAATAAATAACTAGAAAAAAAGAAATGACGAAACAATTTTTTAACGAAATTCATTTGGCAACATGCGTTTTCTACCGCACACAATTGAACGTCCCTGTATATGTGTACGGCGCGTCCATACCCATGTATAATATATTTGTATAATAAGTGTATAATAACAACGATAGTAAATAATACAATACTGACGGCCGAGAGAAAACCTCTCGGCCACTTGAGTCCCCCAGTTGAGTGGAAAGCTCATTTAAATGGTGCAAACTAGGCTAACTTTAATCCCTAAAACGATCATTTAAATTTAAATATCCCTAATTGGTGCGCCTAATATTGTTTCGATTCACATTAAAGGAACTATTCTTCGTCGGTGACAGTATCATTCTCGCTACGATTTTTTTCGTGGTTTCTCTTTTTGTTTTATATTTTTTTCCACCATTCTTTTCTCCGCTAGAATCTGGCGACGCAACCCGCCGTTTTATTGCTGATACCTAAATATAGTCATCTAAAAAGCGAAGTTTTACGTGGAAACGTGCGTAAAGTTGGCGATCGATGGACCTACGTAACCCTTTTTCTTTTCGTCTTTTTATACAGCGGGAGAAAACAGCAGTTTTGCAATTTTCGTTGCATTTGGTCACCAGGCTCCTACAAATTAATTAATTAAAACGGTTTCTTGAAGTTTCGGGAGATTTGATTAAAATCTTTTATGAATAGAAACAGTAGGACAGTTTTTTTTACTCGAAGGTTTGTATTTTTACATTTCTTTTTATTCATTGTAGCTTTTAAAACATAAAATCGCAATTCTATTTTCATCATTATTTTTATTGAACATAAGACAGAAGGTTAAAAAAAACGAATAGGTAGATAAAAAAAGTCTGTTAATAAGTTATTTTTGGCATCCAACATTCGATTTTTGGCACATTGTCAATCTGGAACGATGCACAAACCATCTTTCTCCAGCTGTACAAAACACTTTGGCAACTTTTCGAAATCTCTTCAGTCCCTCACGCGAAGGACTGGGTTTTAGTAATGGTTTCCTAAGAAGTTGTCGGTCATCCCATTCCCTTCGTGATTCTTCAAATTTTCGGATGTCTCTGAACGATTTTCAAAATCGCTCGCTCGAAGGAGGAATTTCTGACATGAATTTTGAAAAAAAATTTTCTTTAAAACGTCTCTCCATTGTTTCTTCATATTTTTCATTTTGTAAAATGACAATTTCACACAACTTACCATTCTTCCAAAGAATTTATAATTTTTAATCTTCGGTTGAAGTCAAGAAAATTTTTGATGTCTTTTCGCAAAGAATGTCAATTTGTTAATGATCTTTAGCGGCAGTCGAACGAAAATTTTGGTTAACCTGTCTTCCAGTTTGTTAAAACAATCCTAGTTTGCTGATTGTTCTCTCGTCAATACAAACAGTAACAGATTATCATTAAAAAGTGACCATATAAAAAACTATTTCCTCTTCAGTTTTAATGAAAACAGTATCGGACGTAGTTGTATGTACAAAGGAATATTTGTATATTCGTGAATGTACAATTAACAATCACGTAAAAAATATCTAGCTGTTAATCACAATTATTTGGCACCAATGTTAAACATTAATTTCACTAAACTGTACCCTGTAGATCAATTCCAAACAATTCGGTTGTTTGGCTAATTAAACAATTGGATATAAAAACGTTGGCTTAAAGTTCGAAAACTGATTTTCAAGCTGAGTTAATGTAATTCGTTTATTACTGTGGAAGAAACCCGAAATGAAAATTAGTGAATCGTTTATAAAGAATTTCTGTCGGTGAATTAATAATAATGTCCGTCAAATTCTTCAGAATTTCCTCCGTGCTCGGGAAAAGAAGGAGGTGGGGATAATGATAATAATCTAAATGGAGAATTTATTCGCTAGGAGAATCGCTGCTAGTTGGACTGACATTTACTTTCGAGTTACTTAACAACGGCGGTAACAAAATGCTCGATCTTCTACTACTGTCCGACTCGTAAGCGGTCGATGTACCTTTCGACCTTGTGACCAGCGTCCATGGATCCGGCGGTATGATCATGGAGTCGTCCTGCACGTTTTATAATTCCGCGATTAATTTAGACTAGTTAATCTTAAACAGAAATCGTGAGAACGGACACCTTTTATTTGTGACACACAGCTGTTGAGTTAGTCGCATGCGATTTCGTTTTAGCATCGACAAAACGGAGCTCTCTGAAAGTTTCGTGCAAACAGGCCAACGAAATACAATATTGTCTCGATATATGTGAAACATTTTTCATAATTATTCATCGTTTCTTGTAAAACCTTTATCAAAATAATTATATACAAAAATGAGTATATACTTAATATAAAATTAGTATAAAATTTTTTTATTTAATATAAATTAATTTAAAATTATATACTTAATATAAAATATAAAAATAAAAAATATTTTATAATATAAGATAAAAAATTATTAATATAATTATAAATTAATTAATATAATATAAATATAAAAGATATATATTAATAAAATAATATTAATATAAAAAATAAGTATATAATTCTAAGCTAAAAGTTCAAGTCCAGAAGGTTTCGCAGAAATCCGGACAATATTGCGAATAATCTTTACAGTAACAATTGTCCAAAATCAATTTCGTACTCACTCCGAAATCAATGAAGTGTGAAAAAGCGCTCGACACAATTGAGAAATAAAACAATGTCAAAGCAATAAACTTTGTTATTAAATGGTTCTCGTATTTAACAACCAACGGAGACGACGTTCACAACATTTTCGTCTACTCGTCGCAACGTGCCCGGACAAAACCGTACAAAACAAAAAAACTGCGTGCACGGAACTGAGAAGGTACATACAAAAAACTCACACTGAGGAGTGTCATAAAAATTAAAATAATGACTCGGGAATAAAACAAACGCCGCATTCGACATCCTGGAGTGTCTCGAGCAAACAGTGCAAGCACCGACAATTTTTCTCAATTATTCTCGCGTCCCTCCGAACGACATAATTCACGAAAAATTCGGCCCGAATTTCAGCTGGCAATTCGCCGCCGTAAGAACAATCCCTGGTGCAATTTCCTTTTTATTATGCTATCTATAGTCTCGCTGTGACAACCCGCAGCCTGGAAATAGGTACTGAATACCACCGCCGATTTTCGCGACGTTGATTTTTCGAGTGGCAGCCGCTCGAAGCATAAAAAGGTCTATTTACACGAATCAGTGACGTATTTGTCCAGTTTCGGGACGTTTCCGGGACAGTGTCGTTCGTTCCGGTATCAATGACGAGTGTTTACATATTTCAGTGCTCGTCCCGGCTATCGATCAGCGTGTTTGCCTTAGTTTTCGAAATGATTGCCTTTATTCGCCAGGTTGGCCTAATTTTTCGCGTATTATTAGCCGTGGCTGGATGCTTCGGGCGAAATCGACAATTCTCTACAAAAGAACGTGGCCATTTAAAACAATTTGGTTCAATATTCTCCACCGTTTATCGTTTAAATTTGAAGAATAATTATTTAAGCGTGGAGAGAACTTTTGTTGGATTCGAAATTTTCGTTACCACTTGCCCGACGATGTCCTCCGCAAATAGCCATAATCAAAAGGTCCAGGCGGACTCAAAAGGGTAAAGAGCGGTCGATCTAAAGTAGCAGAAGCCCCTCGAAAGCAGCAAGCTCAATCATCGTGTCAGGCGGCGTGCAACAACGAGAAGCAGGCACGGAAAGAAGCAGTTTGGTTCGTTCAGTGTATAGCATGCGACAGAGAAAGAGAGAGAGTAGAGACCCGGGTGTTGAAAGTTTTCCCAGAGGATAACGAGGAAGAGGAAGATAGAGAAAGAGAGAGAGAGAGAAGTGTCCCGTGAGAAGTGTCACAAATACCAGTAAATGTTTGCCCGTCGGCGGCAGGGGTGGTTTCAGGAGAGCAACGTCGGTGAGGTCCGGACAGCTGTTTGGCTGCGCCATGGGCGGTTCTGGAGGCGAGGGCACGGCTTCAATGGGCTCCTGGTATCGCGGTGGTTGTACTGTTTCCACTGGGATGCTTGGACCCAGAATCCAGCTGGCGATGCTCTCGCAACAGCCGCAGAAAAACTCGGACAGTCCTTGCCGCAGTCCCCGGTGTAGGCTCAGAAAGAGCACCGGGTTCACGAAGGCGTGGATATACGCGATATGTAGAGTCACCTGCAATTTAATCGGTCCCCGGGTCACTTCCCCGTTACCTTTTCTCGATTCGTCTCATTTTTCTGAATACAATGAGCCCAAAAACCATAATTTATCCATAATTTTGTAATATCCTCTATTATCCGAAATGAACGATGGGTTTGTACCTTCCCTCCATTGTCTGTTTTTATTCGTTGCATTTTCCTGAATACAATGAGCCCAAACAAGACACCATTCGGTTTGAATTTACTCTTTTTATCCACGATTTTCTGGAACCTTTATTATCCGAAATGAACGATAGGTTTGTACCTTCCCTCCATTGTTTGTTTATATTCGTTGCATTTTCCTGAATACAATGAGCCCAAACAAGACACCATTCGGTTTGGATTTACTCTTGCTATCCGCGTTCTTGTGAAACCTCTATTATCCAAACCGAAATTTTGGGCGTGAAAGTTTCACACGAGAATAACTATGGACAAGAAAATTCCGTCACTGAATTGTTGTTCCGTCATTTAATATCAAGGAGTTGCAATGCCAGGCGTTGTTCCACGACCCTAATCGAAGTCCTAATCGACGTCCACTAGAGCATCCCAAAAAATCGTGTTGAAAGGGAAAAAACGAAAAAGACTGCCAAATGGATGTGCCTCGATATCCGGACCCATCTTCTGTATAAATAACTCCCGTCTTCTAAAGCAGCCTCCCAAGACCGAAATCGAGCTCCTAATCGGCGGAAGCAGCCACCGTGGCTTTAAAAAAAAAATCGTTGCAAACGAAAAAACGAAAAAGTCTCTGCCAACGGGGGATATCGTTCGGATAATCTATGCGGCCTGCCAGTACGATTACGAAGTCGTTGGCAGCCAGTCAGTGGAGAGTGCAACTGGCGCAGCCACAGTTTCCTAAATGGGTCAACGCTCTTCCGGCAACGAGCGGGGAACCCTAAAAAAGAAAAGCCGAAAAAGAGAAACACACGTACACATAAAGAGTGAGAGAGAGAATATTTGGTGTGCGAAATAATGCTACGAAATTTTTCTGTGAATCGAGTCAATGGAAATTTCTCGTACATTACGAGATCGCGAAATTTATAGAAGGGATATTACTTTTTCAATTTTAGTTCACCGAGAGACTTCGTGCCGATATATTTGATCGCGGCCGCGCTCGATACTTCGATACCGCCCTCAACTTCGAGACTTTCTTTCTCTTAAGGCCACGCCGACTTGCCGATCTATCTTCCCAAGTTATGCCATATGATACAAAAGGTACACCCGCGCGGCTGTCCTTCTTGCGCGAACGCTCTTTACCGCCGCCTTTTGTTGCCCGGGAAATGTCGACGAGCTGTGAAAGCAGTTTTCGCGAGATTCTCTTTTCTTGATTTCCCGAGCAATTTGAATGGGGAACTTCAAGCGCATGGTTTTTACCAATTTACACTTTGGAAACTTGCACGAGCCGCCGTGCAACCGCCACTGATCTCTGATATTTCGGTAGCGCGATAAGAACTTGGTGACAGAACTTCGTTGTCATTAGTTATTTATTTAGGAAACTTTCACGGGTATATCCGTGAACTTGTTCTGATTAAAACGAGTCCAAGCACGATATATTTAATCCTCTATTTTGTAGATCTTCTCTTATCCGAACCGAATTCTCCATTATCTAATCACTTGTTTTAAATAATTTGATCGAATAAGCGAGATTATACTAAATCGTGAATAAAACGAGTAAATGAGAACCAAATTGTACCGTGATTGGACTTATTCTAATTAAGAAAATGTAAGTAATACAATAATATATAATATATAATATATGATAATAGATAATAGACACATCCATAACGTTTTTGATGCGGAACTGTTAGCGGGCGGTGAAATGTTTTCTGGTTGTCACCTTGTACGCTTGTTGCTAAACACACTGTGTAATGAGCCGAGAATTGTTTTGGTTGGCAGTCACGTTTACCGTTGGAGACGTTCTTCAAAATGTAAGCAAACGCTAACGTGCGTTACCGCGGAAGACACACTTGATTATTGTACGTTGATCGAATACCACGCGTTAGATCGAGCGAGGCATAATCTTTAGCTTTCCGATCATTTGCGATTTCGTGCGTTTAGTGTCACTTATTAATTTTTCTAGCGCTTTCTGTTCGGCTGTTAATATCAGCTAGCGAACGCCTGCGCGTATTAATCTTTTTTTAAATTTATTTATTTAATGTTGCTTTAACATCAAAGATCATTAGCAACACGGTACACTTTACCTTCTTCCTTAATCCTTAATCCTTCCCCACCTTGCGAACTCATTAGATTTGATTGTTTCCCACGAATTTCTCGCGAGGCTCTAGGCGAAACAAAATGAGAACCGAACTGTATCATGTTTGGGCTCATTCCAATCGGGAAAACGCGACGAATGTGGCAGCGAAGGTTCCGCAAAGGAATTGTGTCGCATAAATATGATCATTTAAAAAATTAGTCGAGTGTGTGGGGGTTGTTCGTCGATCGGGGCGGCGAAAGTTGGCTTGGTTTACCTCGTAGCTGGTCGGATTCCCAATGGCAGGATGATCCACCAGGGTGACAAAGAACAGTGGTCCCCAGAAGATACCGTAGGCGGCCGTTATCACCAGAAACATCTTCACCCTCTGCACACCTTCCCTCTCCATCCTCTTCAAGTAGTTCCTCATTTTCCGGTGCTCCTCCGCCGCGCCGCTTCTCTGAAGTGAAACTTCTTTTTACCGAGGCTTCTTTTTTTCTACTCGCGGGCAAGAAACCATTCTAACCGGGCGCATCAAAAACGTCTCGGGTCGCGGGGCAAAAATTTTCTGTTGAATCTTTGACCCGACTCAATTAGGCTAGTTTCGCCGCTGCGAACGGTTCCTGATGGCTTAAACGGCTTCAAACGATTCGAAGACTGAATGTCTGATCCTTCAACGTCAGACATCGGAAAGTAACTAACTTTCTGATGAATTTTTACAGTGGCATTTCTTAACGTCTGTTGTGTTTTGTAAAAAGTAACCGATCAAATCTTTGATTGATTCGAATCACTTGCTTCATCAATTCACACTTGCGAAAATGGATAAAATTGTTCGTTAGTTTCATTAACGTTAATTCATTTTCTCATTCTTGCAGAAGAAAATTGTATTTCTATATCTTCCCATTACGAAATTAAAGATGAGTAAATTGTTTTACAATTCTGTTTAGAATAGACGTGGTTTAATCGACAGTATTAACGACAGGATAGGTATTTAAATATGAATATAGTATTATAGTAGAATATTAAAGATATTATTGTTGGAAGAAGGTTAGTATCGATGATTATTTAAAATGGTTGTTTAATAGAAGATTTATTTTGTTAAGTAAAAGAAAAGTTTGCTGTTTGTGTGTTTTAACAGTTTCCGACACTGGTTTTGAGACACCCGGTATTTCATCAGCTGGTATATACAGGGCGGAAATGATTTTTTGATAGGTTTGATTGTTACCTTGGGCGTGCCACCGTTTGCGGATGCGGCGGAATTTTCAGGAACCGCGTTTGTTTGCTGATTGCCCGTCGCATTCACGAGAATCGTTAGCAGTGCTACTTTTACCTGACACAGAAATCATTTATGTTAAACAGAAGATTATTTTCTGCGACTGCACTTTCCATCTAATTTCTGTAATAATCGCATATTTGTTCACACGGGCCCAAAATGCTCCAGAATATTCTGTCGAGTTCTAATCAGTCTACATTCTGCATAAATACTGAACTATAATCGTATCTTTGATTTTTGGGAAAACTAGTAAGAATTTCTTCTCAGAGATAAAATGATAAATTAACAAATACGAAAAATGTCGAAAGACAATTTTATCGAAACGTTGAGTTTATTTTTCTATTCCATCGAGACGTGGTATCGAATTTTTAATTTTGTTCGAGCAACAGTACCAAAGCTCCACTTTTACGGAAAAGTTTCACGGAAGTTGTGGTTTCATCGAAACCGCCGAATCCATGAAATAAAAAGTTACTGACAGAAGATCACTCGAAGTCATGTTTCATTCAGAGCATGTTCAAATGAAATTTGAATGCAATAGAATTCCATATTGGACGTGTGTCATCCTTCTGTGACATGCATAGATCTTTTTGTAAGATAAATTGCGAGCAATGTTTCGATCGTAGTGCAGTTCGGGAAATATGGTTACATCCGGTATCGTATCGTAGATTAGAATCTCTGTTGTGTTGAATTGACGGAAAGAATATATTTCAGTAGCCAATAGGTGATAATTGCGAATTTGACGTTCAATAGTAATCGCTGGAAATCGTATACACCAGTTGATGGAACGTTAATTACAGGCTGGGATGTAGTTCATGGTACAACTGTAAATTAGAACACATGTTTTTCACTAATTAGAGAAGTGCAAGTGAACGACTAACTACCTACGTATGCTTGTAGAATTAGAAAAATAGATATACAATAATTTACGGTAAAATATATTAGAATGTAACAATGGAAAATTGTACAAGTGCAATGAGAATATTGAAAGGCTATTAAAACCTAATTGAATAATTAGAAAAGTGCAATTGAAGAATAGTGAAAATAGAAAATACGTAAAATTGTATATTTGAAAAATTGAGAAAATGTGCAATTGAAAAATTGAAAAGTCAATAACGTGAACTTAGAAAATTATGAAAATCTAATTGAAAAAATTCAGAGGGCATTAGGGTGTACTTAGAAAATTAGAAAAGTGCAATCGGAGATCTGTAAAGTTGTTAATGCATATTTGAAAAATTGAGAAAATGTGCAATTGAAAAATTGAAAAGTCAATAATGTGAACTTAGAAAATTATGAAAATCTAATTGAAAAAATTCAGAGGGCATTAGAGTGTACTTAGAAAATTAGAAAAGTGCAATCGGAGATCTGTAAAGTTGTTAATGCATATTTGAAAAATTGAGAAGGTATTAGAATATTATTTAAGAGTTAGGAAAATGTGCGTTTGAAAAATAGAGGGGTAGTGAAAGTGCACTTGTAGAATTCGGAAAATGCAACTATGTACAATGAAACAATCCAAAACCAACATCGACATATTAAAATATATTTGAACAATAAGTAAACCTCCATTTTACGAAGAACGTGTACTGAAAAGAGCCTGATCCGTCAGCCACGTTCTCCCTTATTTCCTGCTCTCGAAGGATCCGCCGTATTCGAGTTGTACCATAAGCTGCAGCCCACGCTGTACGAAAAAGATCAGTGAAAGGAGTGACGTACCGCTTCGACGTTCGCCTTGGTGAGATCTTTGTGCAGTTTCCTGAGATGGATCAGCGTGAGGGCGACGCAGATAATGTTGATAGCGATCCACAGGGCGTTCAGTATGTAATGTCGAAAAGGGCCGTGCACCAGGGGGCAACTCGGCGCATTGTGTCCTGTCTCTGTATTAGCTGCGAGGGCTCCGCTCAAAAACGTCGGCCCCAGGTTTATGGTGATGCTTGCGAACCAGATCATGAACGTGCCGAATAGAACGCACTGAAATCAACATTCGTATTACCAGCATAATAATACAAACGTGGTACTCTGAAACTTCCACATAAAATCGGCAATTTTGTGCTTCCGGATTTTTTAAAAATTCGATACTGCAACCAAAAAAATCTGAAACGATTCACTGGCGTGAGTGCTATTAGGTAGAATGTTCATGAATTTTTTCGTAATATTTTGTTGAGCAGAAATACTCCCTGTTGTAACTACCCTTGTGGTACCAAGCTGGAACTTGTCATAAAAGGTTTTCTTTGTGTGTGACCAAAAATAAATTTTGCTTGAATCCGAAAACCGTTTGAACTACACGGGAAAGGATGTACGCATGATTCTACGATGAAATTGGTTCTCGGCGAAACAAAAAGTCGCCATCTGTGTCTCGCAATTTCCGGGCCCGAGTAGTGAAAGATCGAGATCTCCGCATCGTGTCCTCGATCCGAAAACTTGCGTCTGCTGACCCATTACGTGACACGCCGCGCGGAATCGCGGTGAACAGCTGGCGACCGAAATGTCGAGCAGCGATTTCCGTGCCGCAAGATCCTGCCGCATGCGGCACAAAGGTCCGCGTCGCCGGCGAAGATTGTCGGAAAATTAGGTTTATGATACGTCAATCGGTATCAAAGGCGAACGCGGAGCCCGGATGATGCAGGAGAGATGCACGTGGTCAGCAGAAACACGGCGAGTAAATGTGACGTTCTAGTGCCTCGTTCCTTGGTCAATTACGCGATCAATACCGCCGCCATCTTGCACATTTCCTTCGAAGTGCGATCCCCCGGCTCTTTGATGCGCCCTTTTCCGCAACCACGCGCGTCGCCATTGTTGCGAATTTTATGCGTTTGACGCAGCAACGATTCATTTCAATTTACTCCGATTGCTCCAGGGAGAGATGGCCGAGAAAATTAGAAGGATTTAGGAACGCGCATTTTTTGATTTATTGAGATTCTGAAAGAGAGAAATTTCTTTTTCAATTTTCACGAATGTGGAAATTTGTTAACGCGAAATCGAGAAGTTTTAGAAGGATCCCAAGTCTAGATCAACTTCGAATGAGCCGGGAATGATAAAAGAAAAGTGGCAAGGAGAGGCCGAAAAAGTTTGCAAAAGTCTGGTGACGGACCGATTTGTTTAAGAGAGAAACTTTGTTTAAGAACCTATCGGGCAAAGGGTTCGAGGGATAAGGAACAGATCTGAGATAATGAAGAAACTTCGGGGAACGAGGAAATTCCAGGAACGAGGAAAATTTACAAAGGAACGATTATCCTTGCTAATTGGACGACAAGTTGATTCAGTCGATCGATTGTCTTACTGGGTCGAACTACCGTGGCGTGGCTGCGACGAAAAATATATCTGATTCGCCTAATCACGTCTCTCAAACAGACACTGGCAATCACTCTTGCATTGTTACGTTCGTTTCTGAATTGAAAACAAAAGATTCTCCTAATATTTTTCCTCTCTTCAGATTTGACTCTTCAGATTCGGTAAATTAAAATCTTCTTTAACTTTCCGGAATTTATTATTTAACTCCGGGGAGCGTTACTTCATTTTCCGTACGAGAAACATTGTAAGCATAGCTCCTTCGTGTTTCTTCGAAATTGCCATTCTTTCACTTGTGCATACATTCTCAGTGCACGGGTCTCCCGCTGAACTTAATTAGGAACTTAAGTGACATAAAAGGCCTTTTAACCGAGCTCAAGTTTCGGATCGATTTAACAAGTGTAAGCGACGCCCCGCGTTTTAATAGAAAGCGTGTCTCGCCGGTAAAACGGGAGTCGAAAGTGCCACTCAAACATTTATTTACAACTAACTGGCTCTCTAAAAAATATATTAAACTCGCCAACTCCATCCGATCCCCACTTAAAAAGTTCCATGTAACCGATTAAACGAAAGAAGACATTAAACACTCTCACATTTTTACTGAAAATTATCTAGCATTATTAAAAAATTCTTTAAAATCTTGTATGAGAATTCATAAACAAATTATTAATACGATTTACTAAATTCTTTCATTTCCCTTCGAATTATCTATTTGTTTTTCCAAAAAGTGTGTTAACAAAGAAAATATTATTGCAAGTGATAAACGGCGAAAGAAAAGTTACCACAATTTATTGGATAATTCCTGAATGGATTGCAGTTCGTGATTCTGACCAGGGAAATCTTCTACTACTCGTCAGAGCTGTCGGTCTGATCAGCGACCGAGGTATTTCACTTGATAGCCGCAGGGCAGACCTCATTTTACTTGTCCGCTTGGAACGAGGACTCATCCCACTTGTACAGTGCCATGAGCGAACCTCGTTCTGCTTGTCTAGTAAGAAACGGTATTCAATACGCTTCAGTGATTAATGCCAACCATGATCTCAGTAACTCCAAGAAAAACGTAAGCCCATTTTTATATACACTCGCAAGTCCCTTCGTTCAGCTTTTTATATTTCTTTCACTCGAGTTCAATCTACTTGCTCGACGGAATATAGGTTGCAGCTTCTTTTCCATATTCGAGCAACCCATTGCATTTTCATTGTGATGCTCTCATGGTATGGTCGTCCGACGAGTACCCTCCATTTTATCTGTGTCTAGATTTGATTCAATTTGTCTGAGTAGCTGTGGCTCATTCTACTTCAATGACATACAAATTTCATTCCAATCGGCTGACTAGTCCAGGATCAATTCTACTTTCACCGACTACACGCCGCCGCCAGTCTTGTCTCACTTGTCCGATTACTTCCGGTTCATTCTGCTCGACCGGTTGTGCTCCTTCGATTCGTTTGATTATGGGCTTATTCTGCTTGAGCGATCACGTAAGTCTTTATTTCGCCTGTCTGACTAAATACGGTGTCACTTCACTTGAAGAGATACTTACTTCGTTTCACTTGGCTGACCAGAGCAACACTACTCCACTTATCATTTTTATTTCCGGATGGCCATCCAGCGAAAGCTTATGCTACCTCAAACACGAATTTAATTTAACTTGTTTCACCAGTCCCAGTTCATTCTACTTGGAACGATAGAATCTTAGTTTGCATCACTTGGCTGACCAGGACAAGGCTATTCTACTTATCAGATACATTTAAATTTTCAATTGCCACTTAATACAGGATTTTTATGTCTACTTTGTGAGATAAACGACTCATTCGTCTTACGAGCGTAAGCTCATTCTACTTCTTATTGGATTTTCATCCCACTTGGCCAGTGAAAGCTTATCCCATTTGACGAGAGATTTTTATTTCCCTCGTCTGCCAAATGCAAACGCATCCTACTCGAAGGGAGGAAATCTTCATTTGCCTCACTCGGACGACCATAGTTATCCCCCGTTTTATGAGATTTTTATTTCACTTGTCTTGCCAATGCAAGCTTATCCCATATGATGTGAAGTTTTTATTTCCCCTGTCTAGTTAATCCTAGCTTATGCTTCTTGAAGAAGGGAAATCCTCCATTATTCCACTTGGCTGACTAGTGTAACGTTATTCTACTCTTTATGGAGCTTTTATTTCATTTTCCCGGAAGTTGCAAGCTTACGGCTGCTTCGTGTGGGATTTTTGTCTTAACTGGTCCTTTTCTACTTATAAAGATATCTTCATTTGATCCGCTCGACTGACTAGTTCATGGTTGTTCTACTTCCAATATTTCTACTTCATTTGCCTGCCATTTATTTTTTCGTTTTCTCATTTCCACTAGAATTAATGGAATATTCAGATTCTGCTACTTGTCTGACCATTGCAAGATTGTTCTACTCTTTGAAGCATATGCTACTTCGTCCCCACTTGTCTGATTAGCGTGCATCCCCATTCCACTTTTCTTATCACGTGCAATTTCAATTTTCCCCGGTCTGTGGATGGTTTCGTTCCATTTCACCGGCTCGGTGAAACCTCCATCTTACTGCTACACGATCACTGGAACAATTCGTTCTACTTCACTAATTCCCTGCGAATTTCATTTCGGTTTGTTGCCTTCTGCGAAAGTTCCTTCTGCTCCGCTGCTCACGTATAGCTTCCATTTCTTTTGTCTTCGACCGGATGATGGAACGACTACGTTGTACTTCATCGATTCCGTGTGTATTGAAATTTTATTTTAGTTGTCCGATTAATATTTTATTGATTCCCTTCGAGGCATCGAAAGCTTGTTTCCATTGTCCCGCTGATGCGTTTATGGATTTCTGATTGTTCTTTGATGGCCATTATTCGATTTATATTGGTTTCTTAATTGTTCATTGGCTTTGTTTCTGTCATGTGACTAATGCTTGACCTATTCTACTTTACGAGCAGAAAGGCATGGCTATATGAACCTTGTTTCATTCGGATGATTAATAAACGTTTGATTCAATCGTAAATCAGTTTTGTAATACTTTTAGAATCTCTATTTTATTTTATTTTACTTTACTGATCTCACAAATCTCATTCGACTGGCCTGATCTACGTGTAACGTATTCTGCTTGGACGAGATTAATGATACAGCGAGCTCATTCGACTTGTCTGACCAACATTCAATTTATTCTACCTGATTAATGATGCACAGGCCTTATTTGCTTAGGCTGACCAATTTTGAAACTAGTTTACTTTACCAATTGCAGTACAAATCCCGTTTCACTAATGCTTGATTTATTTCACTTGCTAGACTAATGTTTCATTCATTCCATTTGTTCAGCAAAGGATTTATTTATTTTAACAACGGGGACATGTTTTATTTATTACATTCGCGTGTCTATTTTATTTATTCGACCGGTTGTCTAGCCGCTGGTTGGTGTATTTTACTTGCCGGTCTGCTTTATTCTACTCGGGTGACAAGTGCTTGATTTATTTCGCTTGCATAATGTCCCAACTGTCGGACTAGTATTTGATTTATGCTACTTGTATTGTTACTTGATTTATCCCACTCGTCTGACCATTGGTTGATATACTCTACTTGACTGATCATTATTTGATTTGTTCTACTCGTCTCACCTTTGCTTGATATAGTCTACTTGTCCGATGGTGATTTCATTTATTCAACTCGTCTGATCATTATTTAATTTATTTCACTGGTTTGACCACATTGGATGATTTATTCTACTAACCACAGAAATAGAAACATTGAATTATTCCTCTGGTCTGAGCATAGCTGGTCTATTCTACTATTCCACCGATCACCCAACCCTGATCAATGCATGTCCCATTCTACTCATCCCACGTGTTCCATTCCCTTTGTCCTGGTACCGCTCGAGTTATTTTACCTCGCTGATCGTACACAGGCCACATTTCACTTGTCCGACCAGCATCGACTCTCTTCACTTTATCAACTCTCTGCAAGAATCACATCATTCGTCCGACTAAAGCTTGATCTCCTCCACTTAAACCCTCATACACAGCGCCTCCTCTCACTAGCCCGAACAATTCTCATTCAATCACGTTGATCTCACTCGCAAATCCACCACGATCTCGCCGATGAACAATCTTTAAATAACAAATGCACCTCCTTCGAACCACTCGACATCGAGCTGCAATAAATTAAAGCTCTCTCGATTAAATCGTTCGACTCGGAGAAATTGGGACGTCGCGTTCCATGAAACGGCCGGTTCCCTTATCGGCGTAATTGAAAGTTTGAGTAATTGCTATTTGGTTAATCGAACGAGCGTCCAACGTGTCGCGTGTCCGCAGCGGCCGCTCGTCTAAACGATTGTGTCACAATTAATTCCGTTGTGAAAGCGCAGTCATCTCGCCGCGGACAGTTTACACCGCAATCGGCCGCCATGGGTGTCCGCCCTAACAATGCATGTGACGCTTCCATTATATCCTCCATCCGCCCCAAACCCCTCTCCCGTGTCCCCTGAGCTTCTCTTCTCTCCGTTTTACACTTCAGTTTCGCGGAAGGGAAATTCTTCCATCAAATGCATGTGGCACACGGAAGAGCGCGCGTCCGTACGCGTCACACATACGCGAGCGGAATCGCGCCAATTTATTCGCTTTCCGTCGGCCGCGCGACCCCTTCGGATTTCAGAAAACACCCTCCGCCAATTTTCAGGCCTGTTTTTCGCCGAAATTCGCGACTTTCACTCGTCCCACTGATTCGCCTCGTGACGGCGGAATTTTTTCGAGGAAAACTGACAGGCGAACCAAAGAAGCTTCTAGAAGCTTACTCTTTGCAACAAAGTTAAAAAGCTTGTTGTACGATTTTTTTAAAAAATGAGACGTGGAAACTGGTCAATGTAATAAGAGTTGTACCCAATTTCTGGCTCGTGGAGCAGCTAAAAAAATTGTACAGCAAATTTTCTAGGTTCTTTGGACAGGGTAGACTGTATTCTTCAAATCTGTGGTAGACTTGTCTTTGAAAAAAATCTTTAACGTTGTTGCAATCGTTTAGTTTACACTATTTTGGCTTGAAGCTTCGCAGTAAAAGTTCTAACAGTTCCTGAAAATTTTTCTGAGCCAACTGTGTGCGCATTAAGAATACAAATGTTGAAATGAAATCCGTGGCAGCCGGCTCCGATTGATGGAACAGCGAATAAAGTAGAAAAGTGATTCCGAGGAAGGAAACCGATCAGTTTCGGTTGGCAAGCACAGTTATCGGTTGCTTATCGGCTTTGTGGCGAGTTTGCATGAATATGCTGGCGCAGTGGGGATCGATACATCGTAAGAAAACGGAAGTCTAAATAAAGAAGCGTGGTGGAGACTTGCCTGGGGCGAATCCATGAGCAATGGTGCCGTCAGATCGGCCTCCTCGTCGGTTTCCGGAAAAATCGGGCTGTCGTTCAGAACGGTAGTGAGCATGTTCACCGTGGAAACTGTCACCAACAGGAGAAACGCTGTCTCGACCAGGGAACACTTGGTCATTGGCTGACAGTTCAGGATGCTCGATCCAAGGGGCAATAAAATGGCGGCTCGAGCGCAATCCACCATTGCCTGGTGGAACAATAATCCCTGCGACCACCTGCGACATGGGATCAAAGGTCCTCCGTTAGATCCTGCGCCTGAGGTTACTATTGAATCATTAAGGCGTCGTCTACTGGCCTTGGCGTCATATTGAATTAACACCGATAGTCGAATCATCGATTTTAGGTGCTTGATTAAGGGCACACACGAGTAATGTTGTTTCAGATAGATGGAAAATTTCTCAGCAATTTTTGGAAAGTCACTTTATCATCCACTGACAAGTTATTTAATATGAAACTTGACATCACTAGTCTTATGATCGATTTTAGCTATTTTATTAAGGGTACACATGAGTAATGTTGTTTCAGATAGATGGAAAATTTCTCAGCAATTTATCATCTACTGAAAATTATTTAATATCTAACTTGGCATTACTAGGGGCAAACATGAGTTGTTTTTAATATTCGAAATTTTGTACCAATTTCGTCGACAGATTCGAGAAGGGGAGAATTTATAATTTAAAATTGGAGCGAGAAAGTCCTGTCAATCAATCTTGAGATGAAGCTTAGCAGAAATAATGTTTTCTAACACGATTATATAAAATGGAACGAAACTTTCAAGACTGAAGTGTTAATATTTTAAATGCCTCTTATAGAACATAGTTTCTAAAAACAATGATCATTAAAACTATAATAATAGAAGATTTTAACAGTAATAGGTACTAAAACGATTATCATAAAATGTACCTGTTGGAAATAATAAATCCTTGAATGTCTATAACGAAGTAAAGCTTTCAAAAGTGTCTAAAATGGTATTTCTAAAATAATCTTCTCTTTTCTCTTTATTGAAATAGGTAGTCTCCACTAAGTACGAACAATCTGAATTTTCTACATGCTCTACATTTAGACATTAAATATTCCTCTTCAACAAACTTAAGCCAATAAAAATTTGTTGTAAAAACAATGCATGTATATTTTAGTGTGAGAATGATTTTCATAATGATTGAGTAATCCATTGAACTGACGAAAATAATTGTTTTGTAAAATGGTAATAATGGAACAATAGAGGGTCTAAAGTCAAGTTGACGAAGGGGTTGAACGTCGTCGGGTTTGTTCACGCAATATTCAGAATGATGAACACTCATATCCTCAAAACTTGGCCTCCAGCTGGTCGTAGCAGTGGCCCGGTGAATCTTCCTTGGGGATTACCTGCGTAACTGTCGTTTAGCCAGGATGAGGGCCATGAGGACAAAGTTAGCCCCCATGCCGAGGGCGCCGAGGCTGAATATAAGTGTCGCCTCGGTAGCGCCGCCCGGGTGGCACTGGAAAACCTTCGATGCGTTCGACGACACGTTACCAGAGGCGCCGATCCCGAACCTCAAGTTGGCCCCTATCATCGCCACCGATTCACCTGTCCCACAAATATCGGTCATCGTTAATCCTCGTAAAAGCTCAAACTTTTGCTTTGGGTACTTTCAGGGCAGGAGTTGCTTTATGGTCTTTCGGAATTTTTTTTAAGGAGACTGTTTGACGCAGTCGCTTGGAACTTTGTGGGTTTGTTGGTGCATGTGTGAGGGACACTCGGGACATTTAGAAAATATTTCCAATTTATCTACACGTTCTCGTGTAAGAAAAAGTATTGTGACATTTTTTAAAGAGAGCCTAACTTGCACCTGTAAAATAACATTCAAACAATTGTGCCAACCTTCGTTTCACCGTCTCGGATTATCGACATTTGACAGGTGAACGCATCGCGACTGCCAGTCCATTAAAGTCTATAATAGCACTACGTATTTTTAGTCCGCTTGGTTCTACATAAATAGCTGGCCGCAGGCTTAAAAATATTTCGCGGCCGATTATCCTGGCGGGGAGCATTTAATCGGCATTTAGGATTACGATGATAAGTCACGCCGTGAATTATGCAGATGAAAATTTCGAGGTGGATGCAAAGTTCGCGAGATGGGATGGGGTAAAACGACCCGACGTTTCGCGTGCATCAACGCGATCCGAGAAGTGGGAATAGATCCGATGGGATCGTCTCTGATAAGACACGTCGGGAAAAGTGACCAACCAGCGATTTCGAATAACCAATCCTGACCACGGCAATTTAATTAAGAAAGTGGCACCATTACCATTTCTGCTTTCGGAGAATCATTCTTACGTATTACGTCATAATAAACAAAAGAACCTAAGAAGTAATCACATAATGTATATTAATGAACAATTTTGGATGTTAAACTAAGGTTGGAGAAGTAAAAATACTAACAAAGATATGATTTGCTAATGTCTAATATGTTGGCTTATGCTACTGTCTACCATACATTGACTTACACTACTGTTTCTGTCACGTGAATTTGATTATTGTCATTTGATTATTGACAACCATCCATTTGAAACAATTTATTGTCCCTATCATTCATATATTTCACTAAGTTTACTAAACGAAGAAACTAGTCAAACACGTTCCACAAACATCGTCAAACAGACTTTTACCTGGACTTGCAGGAGAAACGGTTCTATTCTACCAGTTTCAGTACAAATGTTTCTATTGGATCACCCTAACTTTAGTACTATTATTTCGTTAACCGAGCCGCAAACAGGAGTTCAAACAAATAGCATCGCGGTCAAGCTACAACAATCCCATTTCGCCAAAGTACCAGCGTGAGTTCGATGTTTCAACAGATCGGTAGAATAAACTATCCGGACAAAACGCCGGTAGAATAGTCCTCGGTTTGGCCATGCACCGAGGCTAACCCATTGCCGTTGCCACGCAAGTTTATTCTACTGGTCAGTCGAAGTATTGACCTGCTCTACTACTTCCATTGGAACTATTCTCTGTTCCGTCGCGTTTGCCGAGACGCTAACGCAGCCACCACCCTGGGCACGGTGCTGCTTTACAAGTTCAGAGAGATCGATCTTTGCTCGAACTAGTAGAATAAAACTGTCTGACCAAAACAGTGGTACAGGTCAATACACCTCCGGCCATTCGCCAGAGGAAACTCGCGACGCAGTAGAGCAGCTCGACGCATTCGCGGACAAGTATTATTTGATTTTCCAAACTGTCCTCGAAAAATTTCATATCCACAAGTGAATGCTTTGAAAATATTTTTATTGAGGTCGTTGCTCCTTGTTTTCATTTATCTTCCTATTTTATTGTCCAGCTTGGAAAATGTCACGCAATCAGTAGTACAAGTCGACGCATTGGCAAACGAGTGCATATATTATTTGTTCGGTCCACTAGCCCATACTATTTGTTATAAACAATTTCGAAAATTTTCGTATACATGAGGGAATGCATAAAAATATTTTTATCGTGGTAGTTGCTCCTTGTATAGATTCATTTTCTTATTTTATTGTCTAGCTTTGAAAATGTCACGCAATCAGTAGTACAAGTCGCCGCATTGGCAGACGAGTGCATATATTATTTGTTCGGTCCACTAGCCCATATTGTTTGTTATAAACAATTTTGAAAATTTTCGTATACATGAGGGAATGCATAAAAATATTTTTATCGTGGTAGTTGCTCCTTGTATAGATTCATTTTCTTATTTTATTGTCTAGTTTTGAAAATGTCACGCAATCAGTAGTACAAGTCGACGCATTGGCAGACAAGTATTATTTGATTCCCACTTGTTCACGTTGTTTGTTAAAAAATATTTCATGTCCACGTTAGTGAATGAAATTGTTCGGAGACCTGATTAATCGAAGAGTAATATTAATTTGCGATAATTGTGCGTGGCAAACTTTTAAACGAATGGATGTTCTCGCGAGGATTACATGAATGAAGGAGCAGTTGACAAGCAACGAAAGGAGGATCCCCATACTGAAGGTTTAATTTCCGTTTCCGAATTAAGACACGTCTTTGTCGCCGGCTCCCGGGGGATCCCGTAAGAAACGCTGAAGCAATACTATTTGCGATAACAATGCCATTTGTACTTGGTAGAATGAAGTTCTTGTCTCCACGGAGCCGGGCATGAACTTACGATTGCTCCACTTGCAGTTTGCTTTATTTGCGGTTGGGAATGGGCCATAGAGATTACCCTGGCAGTAGATTCAATAAAACTACCCTCTCAAAAGTTCCATCCCCTCTCCCTTTCTCTCCTCAAGATCTCTGTGTAACACTGTCTGAGCTGATAAGAAACTTCCATCGAAGAAGTATTTCACGGGTCGAGAAGGAAAATTAATTTGAATCAACTATGGAAAAAGTGTTCTCATGCTTCATTAAAACATCCCTGGCCGAGAACAATCCTGTGTTTTATTCAGGGGACCGAAGGAAAATTTTGTCTCATCAATGATTCAACTAACCATTAATTAGTACCGGTATTGTTCGTCTGAATGAACCAGGAATTTTGTTTCGGCTGGCTGATCATGCGCGGGGACAATCTACTTGCTCCGTGGAACGGAATCACTCTATCAGTCCTTGCAAGAGTTTCGAAACGGTGCTAACGTTTTTCTTTTAAACAAAAATGGATCCTTTACAACGCAATGGTGTCATCAAATTTATTTTTAAAATTTTATCATAATTTTTATATAATAATTTATATAATAATAACTCTGTGTGATTTTTAAAAGTATTTTATGAGAATTATCCAATTTAAACAGAGCACTCAGGACGTTCATCCTTAATGGAATCTTAAAGAATAATATTAAAATGTTCTTTCTTAATTAAAAAATGGATCCTATGGAGTACAACAAATTTGTGAAATCAATTTTATGTGATTCTTGAAATTATTATGCGATTTCTAAAATTTAATCAAAATAGATCCTGTAGACCATCGTAAATTCCTATAACCAGTTTCTCAAATTTCTATAACAATACGGATTTCAAAAATAATTGAATGCGCCGAGAAGCGAAGATTGACAGCGACTCTTCGGTGCAGTCTATTCGCGCTCTCGATTCCTCGGTCTCTTGGGGAGAGAACCTTCTCGGTTCGATGTTTAATTAATTTTTCTCGGGGGTTCGTGAGGATATTCCCGCGAAGACCTCGAGGTCAGTTGCGTTCTCATGCATAAAAGAAAAATCCTGTGTGCACGAACCGTGCGCACCTATCGTGGATTTTCCGCCTTCGATCTTCCTTTACGAGCCTATTTTCCGATGCACTGGCTGCTGCACCGGCAGAGACATGAAAACTCCTAAAGGCGTCTACGTGTTTCTCTCTTGTTTCTTCCGCGTGATCCTGCGCCCAGGATGAAAAGCACTACGCAGCGAAGAGACACGGTTAACCGTGTGCAAACGCGTACATCATTCCTGAACGACCTGCATAATTTATCGGCATGAAATATAAATCGTACGGTGACGCGTTGTCTCGCGAACGCGAAAAATGTTCTTCTGCGTTTTTAGTCGCTCGACGAAATTATTTATTCGGAGATTTTACTCGACCACATGTTTTAAATATTTTTGCTAAATTTCTTTTTCTAAAGATATCGCACAATATTAAATTTGTTATCATTTCCTGTTACGATATTTATCATTGTTTATGACTTGATATTACTTTTATTTATTATTTAATTTTAATTAACCTATTCACAGTTTAACCATATTCCAGAAATAGTTCTTGCAGAAAGAAAAATTCAGAACGAGGTAACCTTCCATGAACGAATCCTTTCCCCAGCCTGTTGTACGTGCAAACTTTGTCAAGATTAAAGTCGTAATCGTTTATTATGCTATTATTCGTCCGCTACAGCCTCTGGAAATGTTGGGTTTGCGCCCATAAATTCTTAGTTTAAGCTTTTTATCTGGCCCTCACTGTATGTTGCTAAAAACATGAAAAATTTCGCGATATCTACTGCAAGACGCATTAAAACTACCGCAAACATTCATATCTGCGAACGTGCTGCGTCATTCTAATTTTTGCCCATTCCGTGACACACGAGAAAACAGTTCTTCCGACGTTGAAAGTACGTTTCTGGGACATGAACGTTAATATAATTTTTAGAAAACAGGAAAATTTTGCTGCGTATAAAATAATTCATGTGCTCAGATTTGATTTTCCACATAAGATACAATTTTTCCCTGCTAAAATCAAAATTACACATGAAAGATTAAAAACTTTTTAGATTGGTATTTTGTTTTCATTCGAAGCATTAAAATGGGCGTATTCCTGGCATTTTTCTGATTGAAAAGAGCCCAAACACCGCACAGTTTGGATCAGATTTACTCGTTTCATTCACGATATTATAAAAACACATGATCAGTTCGCATAATCGAGGTTTCAGTACGTCGTGGATTAAACCCACAAATGTAAACCAAATCCTATCGTGTTTGGGTTCATTCTAACCAGAAAATTGTCACGAACACGCCCCTAAAAGCTTCATAATAAAACAATTAATACCAAAATCGCCTCGTTTAAAGAACCGTGTCCAATACCAAGAATCTTTCATTTCGAGCAATTTTTTGTGCCAGCTTTGCTCATTCGCGGCAAGGTCAAAGTCGAAAGAAAGTTTTCCGAGGGAGGTAAAGAAGCGAATCGAGGCGTAAGAATGCAGAGAATGTCTGCGAACGGCGGGGAATCTCGCGGAAGAAAAGTGGCAGGCTGGAATGGCTCTTGTCCAGCGCGGAATTCGGGAGGCTCTTTAAAATTTTAAATGGCCCAAGTTCCACGGATTACCACGCCAAAATAGACAGTGAACTTTCCCGCGTCCTCTTTCCGACGGCACTCCACTTGGAAACATGGCGGCGCAGCGGCTTCTATGATTTAATTGCGAGTTTATTTAAGTCGCTCCAGAAGTTCCCTCGACCCTTTTTGCTCGCTGCTAGCTTTATGGGGCGCAATGAATTTCAACATGCCGTGGAACCCACCAAAGAATGCAACAAAAAATATATTTAGGGGGATGGGGGTGACATTTTCTTTCGAGAGGAATTTCTTGGATTTCGAATAGAGTTCGCGACAGCGCAACTGCCTGGAAACAGCAGTTCCAGTGGTAAATGGACCGATTCTCACGACTTCGCATGAAATCTCGAGTGGGGGACAGACATTTTGATTTCTGTGTCTCTTAAGCAACGATTCGGACTTCCTTCTGAATATTAATCTTGCTCGAAACTTGCGAATGGGAGTTCAAAGTGCTGTTCCAACAGTTGTTTGACAATTGTTTCGTTCTGAACAACAAAGACCAACAGTATTTCCAATGTAGCATTTTTGATTTTGATCATCTTTTTATGAGCCTTTAGGAATGTCTTTCTGACATTATTGTGATGAAAAGTCTAATCATGATAGCATTTGGTTTGTATTTGCTCGTTTAATCTACGATATAATCGTGTTTGGGCTGATTTTAATCAGTAAAATGTCACGAACATGTCTATGTTAATAATCCGGTTAAAAGAGTGATTTATTTAAGTTTCAATCTTTCACTTTAACTTTTGGCCTTAACAGAATCATGTTGTGGAAATTGTTATGAATAAGTTGCAACAATTACATTAAAAACATAATAAATAAAAAAATATTAATAAAAAATATATTATATATATTCTATTATATATAATATTAATATTTACTTTTTTTTGTTATGACGTACATTTCTCTGTTTTAACCGAAAATAATGTAGTCTACAAGTAATGTTATTGTACCGGAAATACGTTCCAGCGACGCGCCCGTGCTGTTTCCCGTCGGAGAATTTGCGGGGTGTAGTTGTAATAATGTTCGAGCAGTCGCGATCCAATTTCATCGACGAAATTCCGAAAGTTTAAAATAACTTTGCGCCTTTTGCCCCGTTCCACGCGGAAGTGAATTTTATCTAGCACGGTTCGCATGATATTGAATCTAAATCGAAATCTGGTTCGCGGCCATATAAACCGCGCGTTCTTTAACCAGTCACGCAAAAACCTCGAATGCTACAGCGCTGTTGTTGCTCGGATGTCTTCCTCGTTTCAATAAAACCACGAGGCACCGCAGAATTGTTCGCAATATCAATTATTCGCTACTGTAAAATTATTATAAATGTACAAATATCTAAAGACCTGCAATCTGTCGGCAGCACACGTATCTTTGCTATAAATATTTACAGTATAACAAATCACGTCGAACCCTATTTTCTCGAAACGAGGTTCTTCGAGTTTGCCAACGAGATATCTCGTAAACCGATCATCCGATTTAGTTGAAACTTGGCGAACATCTACAGTAAAGGTACTCTGTAGTGATAGACTCGCAACGAAATTGATGTTTGCAAAATTCGATTTTTTGTTCCGAAAATTATCATAAAAACGTAATAAAAATCATGTACACTCCTCAAATCTTGTTAAGCAAACTCACAAAGTTTTAATCTCGTAATTTCATCAGGCTTGTTTTCAAAAATTCCCGAGCAGGCTACTGGAGTGGATTTTAAACACTCCGGATGCGCGTCCATCTTTTCGAAGGTTGTTTGTCCGTAATTAACTAATTGGAAAGCGATGTACAAAGTGCATCTTTGTTTTTCCATCGTGCAGAAGAATTGATTATTGTTGACAGAAAAACTGGAATTTTCGTAAAAATTCGTAACCTGATGATGAAATATAAAAAATTTTTGTTAACAATTTCTCAACAATGAAATTCTCGTTCATTTTAAAGTTAATTAGTTGAACGAAGATTGCAATTTTTTGCGAAGTGACTGAAAGAAATTCAAGCTGTTAAAGTCGTGAAGATAGACAAATCCGCCGGGAGTGATTGACTGGTACAAGCGAACCCACGATAACGATTCTGGACAGGTTTAATCAGTCCGAGTCGCGTTCATCAATTTTCGCGACGGGCACGAGAGGAGGATCGGCGATTTCTATTGGTTTCTTTTTGCGATTACGGCTGCGGGGCTGGCCATAGTCCAACACATATTTCTATAGCCGCGAGATCGAGACAGATTGTTCAGCTTTTTCGAATTTAGTTCCTCGGGGAAGATATCGGACGCTCATATCTCTACCTCTGTAAGCTTATTTTCCTGATCCCCCGTTGTTTCCGGCGTCGGCTTTAATCTCTCTCTACATTTCTCCAATTTTTTCCCAACTAATCCAATTGAAAATATCCTTCCGCTCGTAATTCTGCCAATTTTGATACTTGC